>MU224431.1:508300-529511 GCA_018584345.1 Thuja plicata | reverse complement strand
AATGAATTCATATGTAGAAATCATCATCATGCCAAGGAAACGAGCAAAGACTCTAACACCAGAAGAACATGAAAGAGACAAAGAGAAGAAAAGGGAAAGAATGAGACAACTTCGTGAACACAAAAAAATGCATACCATAGAAGAAGATTTACCTTGGGATGAGGAACATGAAACATTAATGGAAAGTAAGAGAGAATTGGAATTGGAAAAAAAAAGTCAATGGATGAGAAACTTGCGTGCAACAAGACAATTGAATTATGAAGATGTGGGCACATCATCTACGAGTTCCCAAGTTGAAGAGACACCACCATCCAATGTTGGAGACACACCCTTGTATCATCTTGAAGGCACACCATTGTATCCTAGAAGAACATATACGTGTGTGGCAAAGGTAAAATCTAACAATACTTTTGATATTCAAGAAATGCCTCTTCAATTGTCATTGGTGGCAAAGGTAAAATCTAAAAATGATTATCAATAGGAAGGTTATGCATGTAGCCATGTTTTCTACTAGAAACTGAAAAGTACTTAGAATCCACAAATTCTGGTTGAATTTAGTATGGAGACATCAGGATATTTGGCCCATATGTACCGCTTATTGTATTAAGCACATTTTAAAAATAAAAATAGGGGGGTCCTTGCACAAACTTTTAAAGCTTTAGCCATCGATCGATAAGGTGACCTGGAACTCCAAAGCCAACCAATCATTTAACATGGCGTGATAAACAAAAATTCATATCATCTTCTACAGACAAACCTTTGAAAGACATACTTCCTTCCAAGTTTATCTTCTAAAATGGTTTCTTGTGATGGGTTTCATTGTGATTCTTTAGTCTTTCATTCAATCCCTACAAAAGGAAACCTTGGGTAGCGTGACTAATCAAATTGATGACTCTCTCTCTCTCTCTCTCATATTCTCTTCCTAGGACACATTAATGTGTCCTACGACCCCTGAAGACACATTACAACCCCTTTGGAACCTTAAGAATACATCTTAGGGTTCCTAGTACACATTAATAGGTATCAAGGGGTCATAGGACATATTACTATATCTTAGGACACCATAAGACCCCTTATGACCCTTAAGATGTACTCTTAGGCTTCCTAATGTGTCGTAAGGTGTGATAAGGGGTTGTAGGAGCCATTAATGAGTCCTACAACCCCTTAAGACACCTTAGGACCCCTAAGATGTACTCTTAGGCTTCCTAATGGGTTGTAACATGTCATAAGGTGTCGTAGGATCCATTAATGGGTCCTAGGATCCCTTCAAACACCTTACGACCCCTTAGATGTACTCTTAAGCTTCCTAATGGGTTGTAAGGTGTCACAAGGGGTCGTAGGACCCATTAATGGGTCTTAGGACCCCTTAAGACACCTTACGACCCCTAAGATGTGCTCTTAGGCTTCCTAATGTGTCATAAGGTGTTATAAGGGGTCGTAGGACCCATTAATGGGTCCTAGGACGTCGTAAGGCACCTTACAACCCCCAAGATGAACTTTTAGGCTTCCTAATGGGTCATAATATGTACTCTTAGGCTTCCAAATGGGTTGTAAGGTGTCATAAGGGGTTGTAGGACCCATTAATGGGTCTTAGGACCCCTGAAGACACATTACAGTCTCTTTTGAACCCTAAGAATAGATCTTATGGTTCCTAGTACACATTAATAGGTATCAAGGGGTCATAGGACATATTATTGTCTTAGGACACCATAAGACCCCTTATGACCCTTACTTTGTACTCTTAGGCTTCCTAATGGGTCGTAAGGTGTGATAAGTGTTTGTAGGAGCCATTAATGGATGTTAGGACCCCTTAAGACACCTTACAACCCCTAAGATGTACTCTTAGGCTTCCTAATGTGTTGTAAGGTGTCATAAGGGGTTGTAGGACCCATTAATGGGTCTTGGGACCCCTTAAGACACCTTACAACCCCTAAGATGTGCTCTTAGGCTTTCTAATGGGCCGTAAGGTGTCTTAAGGGGTCCTAAGACCCATTAATGGGTCCTACGACCACCAAAAATTTATCTCTAAAACTATCTGTAGGGGGGGTGAATTAGTGGCCTCAAAATTTATCTCTAAAACTTAACCACCAATAACAATCTCAACTTATTATGTCCCTACAAGATGTATGCCATAAACTAATTCACTGTCTGTCGGTACTATCTGTCCATTTACTTGTCTGTCGCTATACTTAATGATAACCGATAAGCATTAAAACTCTATTTACCATAATTAGTAAATATGTTGAGCATACCAATCATCTAGAATAATGTGAAATGCTAAACAGTAAAGTAAAGACTCATAAACACATGACACTAGGATTTTAATGTGGAAACCTTGTTAAGGGAAAAAACCACTAGGATAGGTATCCCAATTTTTCACTCTTCTAAAGTGAGCCCTGTTAAAGGCCAAGCCTGTTAAAGGTTACAAACACACTTTTAAGTGTGACCTTGTTAGAGGATTTTAATAATAGAATGTCATTTGAGATCTGGCATGTATATGCTACCTGACTACATCAACCTCCTTCTTAGACTGTGTGTTGGTATCGAGCATATCTGGTGTTACCTAGCTCCTTCAGCCTCCATCTTAGACTATGTGCTAGTATCGGGCACTCAATGCTATCCTCATGACAATATTGATCTTTGGAAATCTATTAGGATATACCTCAGAATGTAGAAGACTGTTAAGTCCTTCTCTGTTAAGAGACTTGATGCTTCAATGGTTAAACTGAAACACTATGATCTATTCATGATGCAACTATATTGTAGATTTTCAAATCTATTTAAGTATTGTACCTCTCCGATCAATGATCCAATTCAATCCTTGGTGCTCCACACTTTTCTGCTCTATGATGCTGTTGCACTCTGTTGGTTGGTGTCTATAGAAATCCTTAGTTCTTCCTTCAACTTGATTGATCAGTACTAAATGAATTTATTCTTCATTAGCTTCTCTTCAACATCCTCTATCTAAATTCACTCCCCTTAATTCATTCAACAACGGATCTTTCAAATGAATTAGGCTTGTCTCTTATATAGACAAATATTCTTGATTCTTGGCGTAAACAAGTCAGCCAATTTGATTTGAAACATAACTCCTAATTTGTCTTGTAGAAATCTTCTTGACAACTGTACAAGTCAGCTTTAATTCAATCAGTTATCTCTAGTCAAATAAAGCAATGTAGACAACCAATTAAGTCTTTCTTTATCTCTGCTAGCTAGCAATTTTGTCATTTTGTGAACTCTCTATTCCGTCGATCAATCCTTCAGTTAGTCCTTGGTGACAATTGACAGTTCCATTGGTGCAACTCTAGTCTACTTCATGATCTCCATCCGTCGGGCATCAAAGGAAACTTTGCTCGTCAGGCAGCTCTGAGTCTTGGTTTGAGTTCTCTGAGACTTTCACTCATTGGGAAACCTTCAAACTTTGCTCATCGGGTATCACTATGTAATTGCTCGTCAGGCAATGCTTTTCTTCTGGTCGTCGGGTATCACTGTGACTTTTTTGTCTGGGTCTTTCCGTCGATGTGCACTCTGTTAGTGATTTTTGTCACTTAGTGAATACTTGACTTTTATGCATTACTGAAAGCATAACTTTGATTCCCTTGGTCCTCTGAAGTCTTTGGCATTTTGTATGTGACCGTACAGATTACATTAAGTTGACATCAATGACAATACAATCACTAACTAATTCAATGACTTGCACTATCACTCAACTTAACACTATCAAACATTTGATTAGTTACATGTCATCAATCTCTCCCTTTGGCATTGATGGCAACACACTATATTATCACACTATACTATTTCTAATACAATATGAAATACACTATATGAAGTTCATCAAACTACCAAACTTAAGTATGATAACCGATAAAAGTCTGATCATTGGTAAGCTCTTGAAAGCTTAGATTTGACTCTTGTAGAGTTCTTTTGATGTGTTGAAAGCTCTTCTTGTGTCAATCTCTCCCTTTGACTATTCTTCTCTTGTGTTGTCTTTGTCTCTGTTTGTTCAGCAACTATCCCTTTGAATAATCTTTCTCCCTGTTGGAGTGATCTGATAAATGCATAACTTCTCTTTCTTTCTTTTCTATGGAATGTGATAATATGGATAACTTCTCTCCCTTTGATAGCAATGCCAAACATTTACTTTCACAAGTATTTCCATAATATATTCCTTGAATTTCCTTTATCGATCATCAATATGACAATATGCACTGGTGCTCGGTGATGATATATACCTGACTGTATATAGATATAGCTTTGAATTTCATCTCTGTGCTTGCATCAATCTTGAGTGATATTCTGATAAGTGTAGGTTGATGCAGCCTTTAGTCATTTTACTGACTAGTAGACAAGGGTTTTACCCCTAGTCTTTTTCTCAAGTACTCAAATGCATCCTTGGGTAGTGGCTTGGTGAAGATATCAGCAAGTTGTTCTTTGGATTGCACATACTCAAGTATCACTTCCTTTTCTTGAACTTGTTCTCTTAAATAATGATACTTGATGGCAATGTGTTTAGTCTTAGCATGTATGACTGGATTCTTGGAAATGTTTATTGCACCAGTGTTGTCACAATATATAATCACTGGTTGTAAAATCTTCATATGCATACCTTCTAGCAACTCTTTGATCCATGCAATATTTGAGAAATTTGTAGTAGAAACAACATATTATGCTTTTGCAGTTGACTAAGAGATGCATCCTTGCTTCTTTCTTATCCATGTGACAAGTCTGTCCCCCATGAAGAATGCCCCTCCAGTTGTGTTCTTTTTTTCATCAATGTTTCTAGCCCAATTAGTGTTGGTAAACACTCTAAGTTTGAACTTGCCTTCTCTTTTGTACCATCGGCCATAATCCTTGGTATTCTTCAGATATCTCAGTATTCTTTTCACAAAAGTCATAAGTAATTCCCTAGGGTTAGCAGAAAATCTTGCAACTATTCCTACTGCATGTGCAATATCTGGTCTAGCGTGTACTACATACATGAGTTTTCCAATCATTGATCTATACACTGCCTGATTTACCTCTGGTTTCTTGTCCCCCTTTGTCAACTTGCATCAAGTAGGCATAGGTGTTCCAACTAGTTTGGAATCTTCCATCTTGAATATTTTCAGAACTTCCTTTGTGTACTTGGATTGTGTAATGAAAATGTCATCATCCTTTTGCATGATCTATAGACCAAGAAAGAACTTGATCTCCCCAAACATAGACATTTCAAATTCTTTGCTCATTTCATCAGAAAATGATTTGCATAGCATATCATAGCCACTAAAGATAATGTCGTCATTAAATATTTCAACAATAAGAATGTTAGAATCAGTATCTTCCTTCAAGTAAAGATTACTATTTTCACTTGTTCTTACAAATCCAATACATATTAGATAGGAATGAAGTCTTTCATTCCAGGCTCTAGGAGCTTGTTTCAATCCATAGAGGGCTTTGTGTAGTCTACATAACATGTTCCTCTTTTCTGGATCAACAAACCCTTCTTATTGTTCAATGTATACCTCTTCTTCAAGTATTCCATTCAGGAATGCAAACTTGATGTCCATCTGGTATACCTTGAATCTTTTGAATGTAGCATAAGAAAGTAAAATTCTTACACCTTCTAGTCTGGCAATGAGTGCAAAGGTTTCTCCATAGTCAATACCTTCTTCTTGTGCATATCCCTTGCATACTAGTCTTTCTTTGTTTCTTGTGACTTCTCCATTCTCATTTAGCTTATTTCTGAAAATCCATTTAGTACCAATGACATTCTTGTCATCTGGTCTTGGCACAAGAGTCCATGTCTCATTTTTCTCTATCTTCTCAATCTCATCATTCATAGAACTTATCCATTCTTCATTATCAAGTGCAGCATTGACATATTTTGGTTCAAACTCACAAACTAAACAATTTGAGTTTAAAGACCTACTTCTTGTTCTTGTACCAACTTTCTTATCTCCTATGATCTGGATCTCTGGATGGTTCCTTCTTACATATATGGAAAGTACTAGTTCAGCTCTTTGTGTATCATCTTGATCATCATTTTGTCCTTCATTTTTTTCTTCATCACTTTGCACATTATTTTGATCATTATTCTGACCGTCTGTATTTGCAGCCTGTCCGTCGGTTACAATGGTCTGTTGCTTGGGAATTCTGATCTATTCCTTAGGTTCATCACTGTATACAAACTTTTTGTAGTCCTCTAGTTCCTTAGTTCTTTCCATCTCATTCTTTTCTGCAAATTCATCTATCATTACATTTGCACTTTCAATAATTTTGTTAGAAGCCTTGATTAGACATTTATAAGCTTTGCTTTTGGTTGAGTGCCCTAGAAAGATACCTTCATCACTTTTGGCATCAAGATTTCCATTTATATCATCTTTTAAGACATAACATTGACTACCAAATATTTTGAAGTAACTTACATTGGGTGTTTTACCATACCATAGCTCATAAGGAGTCTTCTTTGAGTCCTTCTTCAATTGTACTCTGTTTAAGGTGTAGACAGCAGTACTGACCGCTTCCCTCCAGAAGATTTGGGTGATGTCTTTTTCTATCATCAGTGTTCTTACACAATCAACTATGGATCTATTCCTTCTCTTAGCAATCCCATTTTGTTGTGGTGTTCTTGGTGCAGAAACCTATCTTTTTATACCATTCTCATTGCAGAAGTTAGTGAATTCATCTGATATAAATTCTCCTCCTCTATCTGATCTTAAGCATTTTAACTCCTTACGACTTTTCTTTTCAACCATAGCCTTATACCATTTAAACATCTTGAATGCTTTAGATTTATCTTTTAGAAACATGACTGTCATCATTCTAGAGTAACCATCAACAAAGAGAATAAAGTATCTATCTCCATAATAACTCTTTGTCCTCATTGGTCCACATAAGTTAGTATGGACTAATTCTATAATATCATTAGATGTATGGATCTTACTCTTGAAACTAGACCTTTTCATCTTACCCTTTTGACAATTATTGCACATGATGTTGTCTGGCTTAGACAGTGTCGGTAAGCCTTTGAAATTTCTCCTTTTGCTTATCTTTATCATGTTTTCAAAATTCACATGACACAATCTTTTGTGCCACAACCATGTGTCTTCATTTCTAGCATTTAAGCAAGTGGGGTTAGCATCATTTAGATAGAATAAATTACCTTTTGTCTGTTCACCGATACCAATCAATTTTCATGATTCATTATAGATCTCTTCCTTCTTATTTTCAAATGCTACTCTGTGTCCTGAGTTATTCAGCTGAGAAACACTCAACAAATTATAATTCAATCCTTTTACCCAATAAGCATTCTCACATTTAATCATGTTATTCAGCATTGTTGTTCCTTTACCTTCAACTGGACATAGAGAATCATTACCCATTCTTACTGTACCACCATTGTAATACTAAAAAGTATTAAACTTTTCTTTATCATCGGTCATGTGATGATTGCAGCCACTATCTATAATCTAGATGTCAATCTTGCTAACTTTAGATATGAGGGAAGTTTCAAGATACCTTTCATCTTCATCTGAATCATCCTTCATAGCTACAAACACCACTTTGATCTCTTCATCAGATTAGGTGTCAGTATCTTTATCTTTGCATGTAGCTAGGTAACTAGCTTTCTTCCCTTTGTCCTTCCAGTCTCGGGTATCTCTTTTCTCTGATTGTCGGTAGCCTTTGTAATCTTTATTATCACCTCTATCATACTTCTTCTCAAAGGATCTATCATTACCTTTTTCATTTGTTCTTCTATTTGGACATCTTGCAGCAAAGTGTCCCATCTCTTTACAATTTAAACATACAAGTGGTAACTTGCCTTTATATCTACCTTTGCCTCTCTGCATTCTTCTAGCCATAAGTGCTTCTATTTCATCTAGATCTTCTTCTTCACTTTCACTTTCACTATCTTTTCTAGATGTGTGTCTATGACTTGATTTACTTATTGACATAAATGACTTAAATTCAGAATCTAAGTTTGGTAAGACACTATTATCAAAGCAGTTCATCTCAAATGAAATTAGTTTACCAATCAAACTATCAAGAGTAACTGTATTATTTTCTACTGCTCTCATTTCTTGAATAGAAGAAACTCTAATAGCATATATAGATAGCAAGGTTCTTAAGATTTTACTTACCACTATCTCCTCTTCAAGTGTACCTCCAACACCTCTTATAGTGTTGACTACTTCTTTGATTCTTGTGTTGTACTGTGTGATATTTTCTCCTTCTTTCATTCTGAGATCATCATACTTTCCTCTAAGGCTTTCTTCCTTGGCTCTCAGAAAATTTCCATCACCACCATGTACAAGCTTCAGTTTGTCCCACATCTGCTTTGCAGATTTGCAACCTTTGATATCTTTGAATTCAGCATCGGTGAGTGAGGAAGCCAATTCTATCCTCATGCAGTTGTGTTCATGCTTCTCTTTTAATAGATCTTCTGTTAATACTCCTATGAGCAACACATATTCAACATCAAGATATTGAGTAACATCATTACCAATAATTGATAGGTGGAGTCTTATTCTTCTTTGCCATGAAGCAAAGTTGTCTTTATTCAACTTGGGCACATCTCGTCTGTTCATCTTGTGATCTTCACTTAGGTCTTGAAACCTTCCTTCTAAGCACACAAGCTCTAATACCAATTGTTAGTAATAACTGAGAGGGGGGGGGGGGGGGGGGGGGTGAATCAGTGGCCTCAAAATTTATCTCTAAAACTTAACCACCAATAACAATCTCAACTTATTATGTCCCTACAAGATGTATGCCATAAACTGATTGACTGTCCGTCGGTTTACTTGTCTGTCCTTATACTTAATGATAACTGATAAGAAGTAAAACTCTATTTAACACAATTAGTAAATATGCTGAGCATACCAATCATCCAGAATAATGTGAAATGCTAAACAGTAAAGTAAAGACTCATAAACACATGACACTAGGATTTTAACGTGGAAACCCTGTTAAGGGAAAAACCACTAGGACCAGTATCCCAAATTTTCACTCTTTTGAAGTGAGCCCTGTTAAAGGCCAACCCTATTAAAGGTTACAAACACACTGTTAAGTGTGACCTTGTGAGAGGATTTTAATAATAAAATGTCACTTGATATCTAGGATGTATATGCTACCTGACTCCATCAGCCTCCTTCTTAGACTGTGTGTCGGTATCGGGCATAGCTGGTCCTACCTAGCTGCATCAACCTCCATATTAAACTATGTGCTGGTATCGGGCACTCAATTCTATCCTCATGACAATCTTGATCTTTGGAAATCTATTAGGATATACCTCAGAATGTAGAAGACTGTTAAGTCCTGCTCTGTTAAGAGACTTGATGCTTCAATGGTTAAACTGAAACACTATGATCTATTCATGATGTAACTGTATTGTATATTTTCAGATCTATTTAAGTACTATACCTCTCTGATCAATGATCCAATTCAATCCTTGGTGCTCCACACTTTTCTTCGCTGTGATGTTGTTGCTCTCTATTGGTCAGTGTCTGCAGAAATCCTTAGTTCTTCCTTCAACTTGATTGATTAGTACTGAATGAAGTTCTTCTTCATCAGCTTCTCTTTAGTATCCTCTATCTGAATTCACTCCCCTTAATTCATTCAATAGTGGCTCTTTCAAATGAATTAGGCTTATCTCTTATATAGACAAATATTCTTGACTCTTGATTCTTAATTCTTCATTCTTGATTCTTGGCGTAAACAACAAGTCAGCCAATTTCATTTAAAACATAACTCCTGATTTTTCTCATAGAAATATTCTTGACAACTGTACAAATCAGCTTTAAATCAATCACTTATCTATGGTCGAATAAAGCAATGTAGACAACTAGTTAAGTCTTTCTTTAGCTCTCGTAGCTAGCAATTTTGTCTTTTTGTGAACTCTCTGTTCCGTCGGTCAATCCTTCAGTTAGTCGCCGGTGACAAATAATAGTTCCATTGAAGTCCACTCTTCTTTGTGATCTCCATCCGTCGGCATCAAAGGAAACTTTTCTCATCGGGGAGCTCTGAGTCTTCGTTCAACAGGTTCTTTGAGACTTCTGCTCGTCAGGAAACCTTAATTCTTTGCTCGTCAGGTATCATTATGTCATGGCTCATCGAGAAAATCTTTTCATCTAGTCATCGGGTATCACTATGAATTTTTCATCGGGGTCTTTCTGTCGGTGTGCACTCCATTGGTGATGTTTGTCAGTTAGTGAATACTTGACTTTTATGCATTACTGAAAGCATAACTTTGATTCCTTATGGTCCTCTGAAGTCTTTGACATTTTGTACATGACCGTACAGATTACATTAAGTTGACATCAAAGAAAATACAATCATTAACTAATTCAATGACTTGCACTATCACTCAACTTAACACTATCAAACATTCGATCAGTTACATGTCATCACTTAAGACACCTTACAACCCCTAAAATGAACTTTTAAGCTTCCTAATGGGTCGTAAGGTGTCATAAGGAGGTGTAGGACCTATTAATTAGTCCTAAGACCCCTTAAGACACCTTACAACCCTTAATATGTAATCTTAGGCTTCCCAATGGGTTGTAAGGTGAATTAAGCAGTTGTAGGACCCATAAATGGGTCCCAGGACCCCTGAAGACACATTACAACCCCTTTGGAACACTAAGAATACATATTAGGGTTCCTAGTACACATTAATAGGTATCAAGGGGTCATAGGACATATTACTATGTCTTAGGACACCATCAGACCCCTTATGACCATTAATATCTACTCTTAGGCTTCCTAATGGGTCGTAAGGTGTGATAAGGGTTTGTAGGAGCTATTAATGGATGCTAGGACCCCTTAAGACACCTTACAACCCCTAATATGTACTCTTAGGATTCCTAATGTGTTGTAAGGTGTCATAGGGGGTCGTCGAACCCCTTAAGACACCTTACGACCCCTAAGATGTGCTCTTAGGCTTCCTAATGGGTTGTAAGGTGTCATAAGGGGTCGTAGGACCCATTAATGGGTCCTAGGACCCCTTAAGAAACATGACGACCCCTAAGATAAACTCTTAGGCTTCCTAATGGGTTGTAAGGTGTCATAAGGGGTCCTAGGACCCATTAATAGATCCTAAGACCCCTTAAGACAACTTACAACCTTTAATATGTACTCTTAGGCTTCCCTATGGGTTGTAAGGTGTCATAAGGGGTTGTAGGGCCCATTCGTGGGTCCTAGGACCCCTGAATACACAATACAACCCCTTTGGAACCCTAAGAATACATCTTAGTGTTGCTAGTACACATTAATAGGTATCAAGGGGTCATAGGACATATTATCATGTCTCAGGACAACATAAGACCCCTTATGACCCTTAAGATGTACTCTTAGGCTTCCTAATGGGTCGTAGGGTGTGATAAGGGTTCATAGGAGCCATTAATTGATGCTAGGACCCCTTAAGATACCTTACAATGCTTAAGATGTACTCTTAGGCTTCCTAATGGGTCGTAAGGTGTCATAAGGGGTCGTATGACCCATTACTGGGTCCTAGGACCCCTTAAGACACCTTACAACCCCTTAGGAACCCTAAGAATACATCTTAGGGTTCCTAATACACATTAATGGGTGTCAAGGGGTCATAGAGCATATTACTGTGTCTTAGGACACCATAAGACCCCTTACAACCCCTAAGATGTACTCTTAGGCTTCCTAATGGGTCGTAAGGTGTGATAAGGGTTTGTAGGAGCCATTAATGGATGCTAGGACCCCTTAAGACACCTTACAGCCCCTAAGATGTACTCTTGGGATTCCTAATGGGTTGTAAGGTGTCAAAAGGGGTCCTAGGACCCATTAATGTGTCTTAGGACCCCTTAGGACACCTTACGACCCCTTAGGAACCCTAAGAATACATCGTAGGGATCCTAATACACATTAATGGGTCTCAAGGGGTCATAGAACATATTACTGTGTCTTGAAACAACATAAGACCCCTTACGACCCCTAAAAGGTACTCTTAGGCTTCCTAATGGGTCGTAAGGTGTGATAAGGGTTCATAGGAGCTATTAATGGATGCTAGGACCCCTTAAGACACCTTAGAACCTGTAAGGTGTACTCTTAGGCTTCCTAATGGGTTGTAAGGAGTCATAAGGGGTTGTAGGACCCATTAATGGGTCCTAGGACCCCTTAAGATACCTTACGACCCCTCAGGAACCCTAAGAATACATCTTAGGGTTCCTAATACACATTAATGGACCTCAAGGGGTCATAGAACATATTAATGTGTCTTAGGACAACATAACACCCCTTAAAACCCTTAAGAGGTACTCTTAGGCTTCCTAATGGGTCGTAATGTGTGATAATGGTTCGTAGGAGCCATTAATGGATGCTAGGACCCCTTAAGACGCCTTACAACCCCTAAGATGTACTCGTAGGCTTCCTAATGGGTCGTAAGGTGTGATAAGGGTTCATAGGACCCATTAATGTGTCCTAGGACCCCTTATGACACCTTACAACCCTTTAGGAACCCTTAGAATACATCTTAGTATTCCTAATACACATTAATGGGTCTTACCGGGTCATATAACATATTACTGTGTCTTAGGACACCATAAGAACCCTTACGACCCGTAAGAGGTATTCTTAGGCTTCCTAATGGGTTGTAAGGTGTCATAAGGGTTCGTAGGATCCACTAATGGATGCTAGGACCCCTTAAGACCTCTCTCTCTCTCTCTCTCTCTCCCTCAAACACACACACACATACACAACTCTCTCTCTCTCTCTCTCTCTCTCTTTGTCATTTTTTGTGTCTAACATAGGGTGTACGCCCTATGTAAGAACACAAAAATGGTAATAAAGTTATGAAACTTATGAAAGAGGCCCACTTTTAACTGTTGCTGTCTATTTTTTATAGTCTGCTCGACAAATATTCACTTTTCAGGGTGTTAAAAATCACAAAGAAGTATATTCTATCAATTTGCAACACATTTTTGTTCAAAAGTCAACATCGAAGAACAAAAGTGAATCAATCTTCACCAAAATTGATCCATTAAGGTAAGTTTTTTTTTTTACATGTGAATTGTGAATAAAGAGTCTTTTTGTACATGCATTGCTATGATATGGATTTGTTGAAGAAATAATTTAACATATTGTAAAATATTTCTATTATATTCTGAGTTAATATAATTTAGATTGATATTATAAAGTTTTACTTCTTGTAATAGATTAATATAGTGATTTCAAAATTGTAATGAATTCATATGTAGAAATCATCATCATGCCAAGGAAACGAGCAAAGAATCTAACACCAAAAGAACATGAAAGAGACAAAGAGAGTAAAAGGGAAAGAATAAGACAACTTTGTGAGCACAAAAAATTGCATACCATAGAAGAAGATTTACCTTTGGATGAGGAACATGAAACATCAATAGAAAGTAAGATAGAATTGGAATTGGAAACAAAAAGGCAATGGATGAGAAACTTGCGTGCAACAAGACAATTGAATTATGAAGATGTGGGCACATCATTTATGAGTTCCCAACTTGAAGAGACACCACCATCCAATGTTGGAGACACACCCTTGTATCATCTTGAAGGCACACCATTGTGTCATGTTCAAGGCACACCATTATCTACATCTGAAGGGGTAGGCACAACATCATGTCATGTTGAAGGCACACCATTATCTATATTCGAAGGTGTAGGAACAACATCATTTCATGTTGAAGGCACACCATTAACATCTCAAGTTGGTGAGGATCCATCTTTCACATCTCAATTTGAAGGCACGTCATCTTCGGTTGAAGGTACACAATTGACACATAATGTTGTTGATGATCGTAATGTTGAGGCCACTCAAAAGTCAAAAACACCTCCTAGAATAATTTACAAGAAGCCAAAATATTTGATTGATACTGATACTAACATTTTGCAACAAATTCCTGACAAGATTCCCAAGCGTACTTGTCAAAGATATGCTATCCATATTTGGAGATTATTTTTTGAGAATTTAAATATGATAGGAAGATGTCAACCATTTATTGAAATGATGAGAAATCTAAAATTTATGCCCATCATGAAGATTCTTGGTCTAAGAAAAATGGATGAGTCAAGTGAAAAATCTATTGTAAAGAATCTAATGGCTGCATATGAGAGTGTGGGTTCTACATCACGCACAAAAGATAGTAATGTATCACAATGTGTACTTACATCAACTATAATAAGCACTCAAATGAAGAAATCTTGACTCATTAGAAAGACAAGAAAATCATTAAAAATAAGTAGAAAGTCTCTAATGAGAGATGTGGGAAGGCGTCAAAGAGTGGAAGATCCAAATAACAATGAGTTATGGGCATTTTCTGGTAGACTAGCACGAAAGGATAAATCAATTGTTGAAGCTTTAAAATCCATCATTAAAGACTTTTGGAAGAATAACACATGAGTATCTCCCAATCAACGAGATGTTGCAAGAAGGAGGATTGGTAGTCGAATCCGCATTCCACATCTAAAACATTTTTTGGATTCAACTCAGACACAATTCGTTGGAAAATTTATACATATGTATCCTCAATTTAAAATTAGTCAAAGATATTTTGAAATGGCTAAACCTTTTTATGTGAAGATAAATCACACATGCAAAACTTGTTGTTGTAGGGTACATATTGAATTTTCTAACCATTTTGATGTTTATAAGCATATATGTGTAGATTTGCATTCTAACAATGTTTTGCAAGATTGTAACATAAATGACCCGCCTACATCTTCAAGGGAATTAATTACTACAATTTTATGTGATAGAGTGGATGCTCAACAATTTTACAAGCTCACATTCTTGAATGGTACATGCATAGATTGTGGTGGTTTGCAACATTTGCCAATTTGTCAACATATGGAGAGTACACATGCAATTGGGAATGAAAAAGTGGATTTTGGAAAATATAAGAGAGCCGCATATGCTCTAAGAGATGGAAAGGAGGATAAAAGATGTGATTTACAAATTGAAAAGATTCCAATGTATCAGTTCATGAGTATTTTTTGTGACAATATTGTGTATGAGTATGCAAGGCATACACATAGAGCTCGATGGTTGGATATGCAATTCAAGTTGTGCAAGGACACATTCCCACTTGATACCATTATTTTAGTTGTCGACTTCGCAGAGAAATACACTCTACAACCAAAAAATGAGGTCCAAGCAAAGTATTATAGCTCTCAACAACTTTCTATATTTGTTCATATAGCATTTATGCATTCACTTGATAGTACAGAGGAGAACAAGAAGATATTGAGGGAGTATCATTTTTACATCAGGGATGATCGTTCGCATTCTATAGAGTTTGTACATGGTTGCTTTCATCTATTTTATGCTGATTTGAGTAATAGGAGCATATCATATCGTCGACACATCATATGGTCAGACAATTGTGCATCACAATTCAAGAATTATCAAATGTTTTATTGGTTGAGTAGGATGCATACAAACACTGGTATTCAATATATGTGGAATTTTACAGAGGCCAGTCATGGAAAGGGAGAGAACGATGATGCAGGTGCATGTATAAAAGTGGCCTTAGCACGCAAAGAATTAAAGTACAAAGAACAAGCAACATTGTCAGATGCGAGATGTATCGTCCAATGGTGTAATGCTACAATGGGTCCATGTAATGAAGGTGAGTCTATGGTTCATAGATTGTTTTGGTTGATGGATGAAACTAACATTGCACCATATGAGGATTGTTGTACATTAACAGGATCAAGTGAGCTACACTCTTTTAGAAGTTCTAATGCAAGTTCATGTATCATCCACACACAAAATATGGCACGCTTTTGTTCATCATGCACAGATGAAGATTGGGATAGGTACGAGTCAAAGGAATGGGTCAACAAATGGTCTACATGAATTTTCAGCCCACTTGACTCCTATTGTCCCCTAGCAGAATTACAACTGACACAAATGCAATCATCTATTGACTTTGACCATTTGTCTGATCTAGTGCAACCAGGTAAATTGTCAACTCACAAATAGTCTTAAATTTAGTACTTTATCATAAGTATTCGTTAAATTAATCTCCTTGTTATGCTTCTATCATTGTAGACCATGCTTTTGCTGTTATTGCACCTAAAGAAAATGACGAAGGGACATATTATTATTTGTGTCATTGTGTTGAGGCCAAAAAGAAATTGCATCACTCGCTTATAGATGATGAAGGATTAGAATACCCTACAGGAGCAGTGTTTGTAACAGGTACATGGCTTAGACGATAATGTATGAAGAACCTTAGGTTGTGGTTGTTTGAGGATTGGGAGACACATAGGAAGATTCTTTATTATTCCAACCTTGTTTTTGCATCAAATGTCCATTTGAAAAAATATGGCAGAAAACCACACAATAAAACTCTTTGGAAGGTTCATTAGTCAAACCACAAGGCAATACTTGAGACAATAAAGGGTAGGGAATATCTGGCTGGTTCATTGGACTAAAAGTGAATCCAAAATGTTGTAATGTCAAATCTAGTTGAATTCATGTGTGCATATAACATATATATTTGTAAAGGAATTAATTCCCTTGAATCAACATTGGCTGGACTGTAAATTGCTCATGCATTACCAAGTATGTATAATGGGAAGTTTGTAAGGTTTAATAACAAATTTTCTCTTCTATTTTTTGGGGCAATACCAGAGGTTTTCTCTTCTCAACTCTTTCCTCCTGGCGCTCCTAATGAGCTGAGTTGTAAACATATTTTTCATCATTAATAAAAAAAAAATGTTTACCCTACGAATTCTAGAAATATATGTTAAGCTTATTGTCATGTTTCATGCTAGCACATTCTTTGTATATATGTATTTACAAAAAACACCGCATATATTGAAATTCACTCATCCTAGCATCAAACCCTCTGATCCAACAGCTCTAGAATACCAGGTGAATGCTAGGAACGACCCCGTCATGGAGGCAAAGAGGCTCGAATGTTGCGCGACCGCTATGGAGCCAAGTGTCCCTCAAGGTGCACCAAGAAACAAAATTATCGATATTCAGGAGTCCATTTATCGGAGCTCCCGAGGGGTATCAAAAAACCATCAGGTGATACAGGATCATGTCATGGAGGTCTCCGATAATCTATCTCATATTTTGGAGATTTTCTTCCATTTTCGTTTGTCGACCCAATCTCGGTTGATGCCAAAACTTGCAATGTTGCACAGTTGAATGCTGACACATTGCATATCTTGAAATCCGATCATCCTGGCATCGAACCATCTCTTCCAATAGCTCCAGAATGTCAGGTGAATTATAGGAATGCATTTCACGGAGGCAAAGACTCTTGAACGTTGCCAACCGCTATGGAGCCAAGTGTCCCTCAAGGTGCACCAGGCAACAAAATTGCTGATATTTAGTAGTATGTTTCTTGGAGCTCCTGAGGGGTATCGAAAATCCATCAAGTTCTACAAGACCATGTCACAGAGGCCTACAATAACATATCTCAGATTTTGGAGATTCGCTTCCATTTTTGTTTGCCAACCCAATCTTGGTTGATGCCAAAACTTTCAATGTTACGCAGTTGAATGCTGAAACATTGCATATCTTGAAATCCACTCATCTTGGAATCGAACTATCTCCGCCAAAAAATCTAGAATATTGGGTGAATGCTAGGAATGACCCTATCATGGAGGCAAAGAGGCTCAAACGTTGCCGACCGCTATGGAGCCAAGTGTCCCTCAAGGTGCACCAGGCAACAAAATTTTTGATATTTAGGAGTCCATTTCCCGGAGCTCTGAGGGGTATCAACAAGTCATCAGGAGATAGAGGAACAAGTCACAGAGGTCTACGATAACACATCTCATATTTTAGAGATTCACTTCCATTTTCATTTGTCGAGACAATCTCGGTTGATGCCAAAAATTACAATGTTGCGTAGTTGAATGCCGAAACATTGCATATCTTGAAATCCACTCATCCTAGCTTCGAACCATCTCTGCCAACAGCTCCAGAATGCTGGGTGAATTCTAGGAATGACCCTTTCATGGAGGTAAAGAGGCTCAAACATTTTTGACCGCTATGGAGCCAAGTGTCCCTCAAGGTGCACCAGGCAACAAAATTGTTGATATTCAAGAGTCTATTTCTCGGAGCTCCTGAGGGGTATCAATGAGCTGTTAGGTACTATAGGATTGTGTCATGGATGATTGCAATAACCTATCTCATATTTTTGAGATTTACTTCCATTTTTTGTTTGCCGATCCAATCTTGGTTGATGCCAAAAATTGCAATGTTGCACAGTTGAATGCTGACACATTGCATATCTTGAAATCTACTCATCCTAGCATTAAACTGTCTCTCCCAATAGCTCTGGAATTTTGGGTGAATGCTAGGAATGACCATTTCATAGAGGCAAAGAGGCTCAAATGTTTCTGACCGCTATGGAGCCAAGTGTCCCTCAAGGTGCACTAGGCAACAAAATTGCTGATATTCAGCAGTCTATTTCTCAGAGCTCCCGATGGGTATCGATGATCCTTCAAGTGCTAAAAGACCATGTCACAGAGAGATGTGATAACCTATCCCAGATTTTGGATATTCACTTTCTTTTTCATTTTCTGACCCTATCTCAGTTAATGCCAAAACTTGCAATGTTGCATAGTTGAATGCTGACACATTGCATATCTTGAAATCCGATCATCTTGGCATCAAACCGTCTCCTCCAATAGATATCGAATGCCAAGTGAATTCTAGGAATGATCCTATGATGGAGGAAAAGAGGATCAAACATTTTCGACCGCTATGAAGCCAAGTGTCCCTCAAGGTGCACTAGGCAACAAAATTGCCGATATTCAGGAGTCCATTTCTTAGAGCTGCCGAGGGGTATCCATGATCTGTCAAGTGATAGAAGACTATGTGATAGAGGTCTGTGATAACCTATCTCAAATTTTGGAGATTTGCTTCCATTTTCATTTTCTGACCCAATCCCGGTTGATGCCAAAACTTGCAATGTTGCGCAGTTGAATGCTGACACGTTGCATATCTTTAAATCTGCTCATCTTGGCATCAAACTATCTCTACCAAAATCTCTAAAATGTTAGGTGAATTCTAGGAATGATCCTGTGATGGAGGAAAAGAGGCTCAAACATTGCTGACCACTATGGAGCCAAGTGTCCCTCAAGGTGCACCAGGCAACAAAATTATTGATATTCAGGAGTCCGTTTCTCGAAGCTCCCAAGGGTTATTGACAAGCTGTCAAGTGCTACAAGACCTTTTCATGGAGGCCTACGATAACCTATCTCAGATTTTAGAGATTCGCTTTTGTTTTCATTTTCTGACCTAATCTCGGTTGATGCCAAAACTTGCAATGTTGCGCAGTTGAAAGCTGACACATTGCATATCTTGAAATCTGCTTGTCCTGGCATTGAACCATTTCTTCCAACAATTTTGGAATGTTAGGTGAATTCTAGGAATCACCCTATAATGGAGGTGAAGAGGCTCAAAAATTTCTGACTGCTATGGATCCAAGTGTCCCTCAAGGTGCACCAGGCAACAAAATTGCCAATATTTAGGAGTCCGTTTCTCAGAGCTCCCGAGGGGTATCGACAAGATGTCAGGTGCTACAAGACCATGTCATAGAGGTCTATGATAAAAAATCTTAGATTTTGGAGATTCTCTTCTGTTTTCGTTTGCCGACCCAATCTCTGTTGATGCCAAAACTTGCAATGTTGCGCAGTTGAGTGCTGACACATTGCATATATTGAAATCCTCTCATCCTAGCATCGAACTGTCTCTGCCAAAATCTCTAGAATGCTTGGTGAATTCTAGGAATGACGCTATCATGGGGGTAAAGAGGCTCGAACGTTGCCGACCGCTATGGAGCTAAATGTCCCTCAAGGTGCACCAGGCAACAAAAATGCTCCAATAGGACTAAAATTAGGTAGGATTGATATTTTTGATCTTATATGAACTATTATCATTTCATTAAGGTGTTAGAATGAAAATTATGAGTCTAGGTTTACGAAATGAAACATGCATATTCTCATTAAGTATGAATCATTCAGTAATAATATACATAGATACACATGTAAGAATAAATATAAGACAAGCAATTTACAAAGCATAAGACATCCACATAAACATAAAGTAGTCTACATCAATACACATGATATATTCATAGAGCATGAAGACAAATAAATACGTCCAATAATGTCATATATCAAATATGTCCAATAAAGTTAAATTGGCGTCGTGAAAGCCAAATGGATATAGAACATGTCACTTATACAATATACAAAAAATATGTCTAGTAATTCCATATGGGCGTACAATGATTATCCCTAATCTAGTCATTTCCCAGAAGGGGAAGAAAACAAATCCTAAATTGTCTTCGATCGTCGCGTCGATGGAGATGTAGTACTCTTCTGAGTGCGCTCACTAGTCCTCCTGTCTAGGCTCTTCTGCAACTCAAGTTGATAAAATAATAAGTATAAACATCAATAACTAATATACATAGGAATTTAATTGTAGGATGACATAAAATAGAATATTTTCTTACCGCTACCAAATAGTCACTATGTACATCCACTGAAGGGGCACACTGACAATCTGGAGTAATGAGTCCCTACAACAGTGATCAAAATAATATTTAAAAGACATACATGAACATCATTACAAATTTCAATACAAACTATTAAAATAACAATTCTAATTAAGTAATCTCTTTCATACCTCGGTCAATGTGTCAGAACTAGCTATAGCTGCAACTACGCCACGATTCAAACTTGTATGCACCCTAAAATGGTCGCCTAGAATTTGGGCCCCATTTATCATTTTACCAAATTTCCTGAATCAATGCTTTGGAATATTTTCAATTCAAATCAATTTCCTTGATCAAATTGTAATTAATTCAATTAATTCAATTATTTCAATATTTCCTAAGGTTTGACCATTTTTATTTAATTAAAAGATTTAATCTCCCTTTTAATTAAATAAAATTCCTCTTATTTAATTAAAAGATTTAATCTCCCTTTTAATTAAATAAAATTCCTCTTATTTAATTAAAAGATTTAACCTCCCTTTTAATTAAATAAAACTCCTCTTATTTAATTAAATTCAATTTCCCCCATGTAATTAAATAAAATTCTTCTAATTTATTTAGTTGAAAGAAAAACCCGTCTTTTAATTAAATAAATAAAAATCCCCACTTAAAGCACTTTATTTGTTGAAAAAGGAAATGAATTAAATTAAAAATTAAATAAAAATCCCTTTTTCTTCACATCTTTCTAAGTGGTGGGTTTTTGC
>MU224431.1:465890-498225 GCA_018584345.1 Thuja plicata | reverse complement strand
TATATATATAATTTAATATTAATGTAAAATACTCAAACATGTTATAAATGCACGTTTAAACTTACATATATTTAAAACTTACTTGGCCACTAGTAGGTGTCACATCTACCAAATCTCTCCTATGAAGGTGCTCTAAGCCCACACTAGTGATCATGTGCTCTGCCTGAGTGTCACAAGCATCCTCTGACTATGAAGCATCAAATTTAGTAATATATTTAGTAATATATTATGTAAAGTACAAGTATACACATGCATGCTTAAACCTATGTATGTATATTTGAAACTTACATGGCCACTAGTAGGTGTCATATGAATGTGCTCCGAACCCACACTAGAGGTAATGTGCTCTCCTAACCGTGCCTACAAAATATTATACATTGAACAAACATCAATACACACATCTACAATTAATTGTTCACTAAAACTCCTGGAAAGGAGAAAAGAAAACTTTATATACCTGGGTCTCAGGACCAAGAGGATCATCAATGGGGTCCACCATCATATCATCAACTGAAATATCATCACCCACACCACCTCATATCCTGAGGGTCTCTAGTAATGAAGAGTGTAGCCCGATGTGTGTAGCTTGGAGGGGATTGATGTAGAGCCTAAAGCACCAGAAGGAAATAACAAATGAATAAATGATCCAATATCACTGCTAGAGTCTACCTGACTCAACCCGCACAATTTCTCATCAAATGTATCTAGACCCTTAGCTCTAATGCATACAACTCCAACCCATATCCCTAGATCTGTAGCTGCAGACTAATTAGTGGGTGCAAAGCACTCTATAGTGTGCTGTGCACTATGATGTGCCTGACTAGATGGTGCAGAGTGCTTTGTAGAGTGATGTGAACTATGGTGTGCCTGGCTAGATGGTGTATCCTATGTCGGTGGAACTATAGGACCATGTGCAACTCTGATGACATCTCTAACTGAATGTGCTGGGATACTCTGCATGTCTACATTATAAGAATAGGACTATAGGAGATCCTCCAAAAAGAAAAGTGCCACATCCAAATGAGAATGATGGCTAGCAAGTGCTCATATCTCTCTAGGTAGAGGAAGACCAAAAGCTCTATATGTCTCATCACTGACCCCTGTAGCAATACTAGATAAAGTCTCAGTGGATGATCTGCCACGACTCGGTCTAGTCCAAATATATTTTCCCACTATATCTGAAGTGATGGAGGTGTCTGCAGATGTGATCTCACCTATCCTATCCTTTACTCCTCTTTGGGAAGAAATGACCACTCTATCTACAGTAGAAGCCATCGTCAATGCCACTGTGAGAGTCCTATGCTTAACTAGCTCTTTATGAGTATGTACAAACCGATTAGCCCTACGATACTGATCACAGTTGGCAACTCTACCGTGCCCCTGAATGTAATATCCTGGAAGATCTAAATAGTTGACGTTGAGTCCCAAACAAAACTTAGCGTACAACTGCTATGCAAAATATAAAGGAATCTGGTCGTTGTTAGGATAATGACCATGTGCTACAAGAAAATGAGGGTATATCATGCATGCGACCTAAGGTATCTCACACCGTGTAACCCAATATTCCCTCACCTTGGGCTTCCCATCATAAAATGAAAAGATCTCTCGTTTGATGATTTCCTTGGGGACACGACTCTAAACCATCTCCAAGGAAACATCACCCGATACCTCAGCTCTCAACTCTCAAAAAATAGTATCTACAAACTCTGGTGTGAAAGAAGAATGAGATCTCAATCTAACTGTCATGTCCTATAAACTCCTCAATATACCGACACAAATATCTCTATACATGCCATCAGATGCAGATGTACTGATGTTATGTCTAAGTCTATCCATCTCTATCTGAGCTGTCTAAAAAATAGTTGCCAGATCAAGACTGCAATGTGCATCCTGAGCTAGTGCATCATGGGCAGGTACATCCTGAGTGGCCATCTAGATGTAACATACATGAAAGCTAAGTGTTAACAATTAAGTACTTGATTACATGTTATAATTGCGTGTAAAATGGAAACAAATATAGATGAATATATAAAATTATAGTTATTAAGAGGTATTAATAGGTCTTAAGGGTCCTTGGATGTACTAAGGGGTATTAATAGGTCTTAAGGGTCCTTGGATATACTAAGGGGTATTAAAAGGTCCTATTAGGTCAATTAAGTGGTTTTATTAGGTCTTAAGGGGTCTTATTAGGTCTTAAGGGTCCTATTAGGTCTAAAGGGTCCTTGGATGTACTAATTGGTATTGACGAGTCTAAAAGATCCTTGAATGTACTAAGGGGTATTAATAGGTCTTATTAGGTCAAGTAAGTGGTTTTATTAGGTCTTAAGGGGTCTTATTAGGTCTTAAGGGTCCTATTAGGTCTAAAGGGTCCTTGGATGTACTAATTGGTATTAATGAGTCTAAAGCGTCCTTGAGTGTACTAAGGGGTATTAATAGGTCTTATTAGGTCAAGTAAGTGGTTTTATTAGGTCTTAATGGTCCTATCAGGACTAAAGGGTCTTTGGATGTACTAATTGGTATTAAAATGAGTCTAAAGGGTCCTTGGATGTACCAGTAGGTCTTAAGTCCAGTCTAGTTAGGTCTTAAGGGGTCCTATTAGGTATTAAGTGGTCTTATTATGTCTTAAAAATCCTAAGAGTTCTTAAAGTGTTTTATGTCACAATAGGGGTCCTATTAGGTCTTAAGGGTCCTTGGATGTACTAATTGGTATTAATAGGTCTAAAGGGTCCTTAGATGAACTAGTAGGTCTTAAATCCAGTCTTATTATGCTTTAAAGGGTCCTATTAGGTCTTAAGTGGTCTTATTCTAGGTCTTAAGGATCCTAAGGGTTCTTAAAGAGTTTTATGTCACAATAGGGGTCGTAAAGGGACATAGGGTGTACAAATAGTCCTAAAGGGTCCTTGGATGTACTAATTGGTAAATTAATAGCTCCTATTAGATCTTAAGGGTCGTAGGTATAGATTAAAAAGTTCTAATAGGTCATCCTAGGTGTTTTAAAGGGTCCTACTAGGGTTCTTAAAAAGTTTTATGTCACAATAGGGGTTCTAAAGGGTCCTAAGGTGTACTATTTGAGTCTTCTAAGTGTCTTAAAGTGTACTATGACATACATACTAAGGTGCATGTAATATTTTAACATCTAACTCTACATGAATAACATATATATATACATGTAACTCTAAAACATATATGTACATAATTTAGAGAGAGAGAGAGAGAGAGAGAGAGAGAGAGAGAGAGAGAGATTCCTAATAAATTTACTAACTTTAAAAACAATTTCAAAGCAAATATTTTTAATAAATTTTATAAGATCTCTTAATGTTTTCTAACATAAATTCTTTAAAAATTTCTACTATGGTTTCTAATGTTTTGTTTAAATATTTTCTAAAATTTGCTAACATTCTACTACATGGTAAATTCTATCATTTTCTAGCATATAGTAAGTTACACTTTTATAACATTTGCTAACATTATAATTAAACAGTTTTCTAATGTATACTTTAAGTTATAATTTTCTAATATTTTCTTTAAGTTACAATTTTCTAATATTATCTAATGTATGTACTAAGTTACAATTTTATAACATGTATATTAAGTTACAATTTTCTAACATTTTATAATGTATGTACTAAGTTACAATTTTCTAATGTATACTATGTTACAATTTTCTAACATTTCTACTACAGTTTCTAGTGTTTTGTTTAAATATTTTCTAAAATTTGCTAACATTCTACTATGGTTTTCTATCATTTTCTAACATTTCTAACATACTAAGTTACAATTTTATAACATTTGCTAACATTATAATTATGGTTTTCTAATGTATAGTAAGTTATAATTTTCTAATATTTTCTAATGTTTACTAAGTTACAATTTTCTAATATTTTCTAATGTATAACGAAGTTATAGTTTTCTAATATTTCCTAATGTATGTACTAAGTTACAATTTTCTAATGTATACTAGAAGTTACAATTTGGTAATATTTTCTAATGTATAATAAATTACAATTTTCTAACATTTGCTAACATATTCTAACATTTATACTACAATTTTTTAAAGTTTTCTAACATTTTCTAATATTCTAAGTTATGATTTTCTAACATACTACAATAATTTTCTAACAGATTCTAAAATTCAACTATCATTTTCTAACATTTCTACAAACTAAATATTATTTAAAACAAATAATTAACTATAATGAATATAAAACATATAATTTACAATAAAAAATGAGAAAAAATGTGTACCTGATGCTACTAACAATCACAAAAGAGTCAAAAAATCTCAAAAAGTGTTGACGTCGTAGTGGTTGTCACTGGTTCGCTCTAAGCACCAGGTCCACAAAATCTCGCAAAGTGAATAGTGAAAATGACATGGCTTGTCAGAAATTTATAAAAAATCTAGCGAATAATGGCTTCACGTGAAGGGGGTCTTCGCGTGAAGTACCGTACGTGGGGTACTTTTCCCGAAGTGATTGGTTCGTGTGAAGTACCCTACATGAGGTACTTCACGCGAAGCCTATTAACCACTTTGCGTGAAGCCATCAAAAAAGAAATTTTTTTGAAAGTCCAAAATCCTTCGTCCCGAAAAGTGGGACACACTATTGTGAGATCACCCCGCAAGAGGTTAGACAATCTGATTCTTTAGTCAAGGTCAACAGTTTCTATGCATTCAACTATTCCAATGTTTCATTATAAATTCAGCCTTGACATTAAATGTCAAACACTCAACTGTATAATTAATAATATATCTACTGAAAACAACTTTTGTAAAAGTTAGTGCAAAGACCAAACATTGTCCTTTGACACTGGAATCGATATTTTTGATATAAATTGCATGAAGTTGTTTCATAATATCGTATGAACTTGTAAACAACACCATGGCTCTCAAGGTAGATATTCACGTGTTGATATTTGCAATAATACTACTGCTCTTTTTCCTCTATGATGGTGTTGAATGTAGATATCTCTCAGAAGATCAGAATGTCCCTACTTTTTCACCTGCTTATCAAATTTCTGGTATGGTTAAGGATATCCTAACTTATACCTAAGTTTTTCTAAATTGTTTTCACAATTTTTTATAGTTTAAATTAAAATAAATGTTTTAAATGTAGATTCACAAAACTATGGATGACAGCATCGACAGCTTAGCAGCATTAAAGCATGCTGTCAAAATCGTTGTTGTACGAGGAAAGGAATGTATGTTTGTTGTTTAGAGAGTAGCTAGTCTATTTTTATATCTCTACATAAGAGTTCAGAGGTTTATTGGTAATATTGTATTACACTTTTAAATTGATACAATGTTCAATAAAAAAATATTCAATTGCTTACAAACTTTTTTTATCTTTGTATAGGTCATAATTAGTGATTTCCAAAAATCAATCAGAAACTAAGCCAATCGAGATGGAATTCCTTATTAGATCTCAAATAAATTTTCTCATAACTTTTTTTATTGAATTCTTACTAATGAATTGAATGAGAAATCTGATTTAAAAGATTATAATAATTTAAATAAATTTAGTATAAATATCTTAAATATAATTATTTAAAATTTATTTTATTTTAATTTGAACTAATATTATTTAGGTTAATGCATGTAACCATAAATTTTCTATTGTAATTATTTTAGAAATATTAACTATTAATATTTCTAACCCTAACCTTAACTCTAACTCTAACTCTAACTCTAACTATTAATATTTCTAACCCTAATCCTAACCCTAACCCTAACCCTAACCTTAACCCTAACTCTAACCTTAACTATAAACCTAACCCTGATTCTAACCCTATCCCTAACTCTAATCATAACCATTAATCATAAAATGTCTTCCATGTTGCGCCGCGACTTACGTTGACAAAGAAATGGACGGGGCCAGAAAATTGCTGATGTGGGGCCGGAAAATTGCTGAGGTGGGATCACAGTTGGAAAACTCTATCATAACACAAGCATTCTTAGCAGAGATACTTGATGAATACAAAATTAGTTTGCAAATTGGTGGTGTCTTGCGCCGTAATAAACATTAACGGTGTCGGGAAGTGCAGATGGGATGGTATAAAATTAACAGAAAATCTATCGCAGTAGATCTCAATCCAACTACTCCAAGCTACTCACTATCGGTCATTCGTTTGATGTCCTATAATCACAGTTGACAGAATTCCAATCACCATTCTTCACCATGCGAGTGATTCTATTCAAGGTGTAGATGATTGTCTTTTATACTTTTAAATATCGTTATCAATTACTTTAGAAAGCTCACAAAGGAAAGTGGAAAATATAGACCAATCTACATAAGAGATAGTATGTTTCTCAATTTTTATGCACTCATATTTTTTTCTCATTTGAATTATGGGTTAATATGGTTTGAGAATTGCATCATTTCTTTTATGAAATTGATATTTTTGTGGGTCCAAATTAGATGACATATGTTCTCGATATTACTCTAGGGTTTGAACAGACTTTTTTATATCATTTCAAAATATTTTTACCTTAACTTGCTTTCATTTTCCTTAGTGTGTTTAGCTCATTTCCATGGTGAGGAGCTAGAGATGCAGGGTTTCAACTCCTTCACCATTTCTGTGTTTTTCGTGACTTGTACGTCTGCAATTTCTTTGCGCTTCTCGTTTACCTTCTGTACTTTCCTCTGCATTTGTTATAATGTATCATTGCTATTGAATTTCCCTTTCTAATTATTTAACAGTCTGTGTCTTGGATTTAGCTGTGGAGAATATTTTTAGGTTGTATCTTTAGAAAAAATTCAAAACATATATTTTGAGACTGAGATTTAGATGTCACAACGGGGAATATTTTTCCTCAAATTTTTGAGAGATTGGACAAAATTTGGCTGTGAAAATCAAATTTGTTCTCTTTTTAATCAAGAATCACATTAATAGATACTGTGACTAAACAGGCAACGAACATACCAATTTCTCTTGGGTGAGCGCTGCTAGAGGACGTGGCTAGAATGTTTATTAAGGGAAGCATTTTTTTCGTTGCCTAGAGAACACTCTCACTCTCTTCGAGTAGTCATCTTTATTAATTTCCACCATTCAAATAATTGCAACCATGCCAAAAAAAATGACAAGGAAAATCAAAATTTTAAAAAGCCCAAAATAATAATAATAAGACCTAACCTTAAAAACAAGAGCACTTCAAATTACATTTGACGCATTTCATTGTTGGGATGTGAAGCCCAACGGTGACATGACCATTCACTTTCATCTGTCTCTTCGTATTCGAAGAGCTTTGTATAAATTATTGTGGGTAGTCATGTATTTTAGATTGATTGATGATATGTATTTTAGATTGGATATTGGTTAATATAGAATTCCCTTCTTTGAGTGTGACCATAGGCAAATTGTCAAACCATGATAAAATCGTGTCTCTTGTGTTTTGTCTTCTTTGTATGTTGTTTACATTTTGTTTCTTTTCTTATTTATGTATAGTCGTAAAATGGAAGCACTTCCATGGTAGAATGGTTTATCCTTTCGAGTAAGTGGTTTGGGGTCATTTCAAGAACCTTGAATGGGTTCCTGGTTTAGATCTGACTTTCCCCCTATTCTGCGCCATTTTCCACCTCTCTCCAGCCAGTTTTTGGTATCCTGGACTGCAGATATGAGATCTTTGACCTCAGGGTCAAGGTCAACATTTTAGGTCTATGTCAACCTCTACCTTGACCTAGGTCAAGGTCGACCTCACCCCTGACCTAGGTCAAGGTCAACCTCGACCTTGACCCAGGGTCCATATTTCAGGATCTTACAGTTTCTGAATGTCGGTCTTTGAAAGAGTTAATTCCCGCTTCCAGGTCGACTATTTCAGGTTTCAGAACATCAAATCTTAAATTATATTTAATATTGGTCCTCTCCTAGGGGTAAAGGCTTTAATGAGAATTTAATTATCCTATATCAGCCTCCTTAGAAGATTGTGCCCTAGTTTCATATACAAGGGAGCCTTCTCCTCTCATTTTCTCCAAGCCTTCTAAGTGCAAAAAGCTCTAATCAAGATTTTGTCAAGAAGCAAAAAGTTCAAGCATCCATTATTTTACATGTGTTCAAGCTTTCAAGATGTTCAATTCTTCCTCTCAAGAATTCAAGTTCTCCATTGAAGATCAAGGATTCAAGCTTTCAAGCCTTTGAAGGGATTTGGTTCAAGCTTTCAAGATTTATCATTCAAGCCCTAGATCTAGCCATCATGATGGTGTGATATTCCTTCAAGATTCTTTGTGCATCCTCAAGAATCATTCATCCTCTCTTCAAGGTGGATTCCAAGCATACAATCATGGAGGTTTATGGTTTCTAAAAGTCCAAGATTTTATATTTACATACTTTCTTACATTTGAATTACAATTGCATATCTATTTGAATATCATAGCTTCATTGTTAGATTCAATTCTACTACTTTCTAAAATTCTCATTTCAATTATTGATTTCAAGGTTGATTCCTAAATCAGGGTTTGACTAAGGCAAACCCCTCCCCCCAACAAACAAATCTCTTTTTCTTGCAGATACAGGTTTGGGACTGTAGATTTGAACCCAGATCTGGATACTCTTTTCAACAAACTATCAGGATCTGAAAACATATTTTCTATCGAGGCAGTGTAGGTCAGGGTCGAGATTATTGGGTCAGCGGTGACATTTGTGGGTCAAGGTCAAAAATTTTCACAGGACGGTGTCAGATCGGGAAAAGATTTCTGGGTTTTGTTCATCTCTGCATTTCTATTATGGGTCATACTTCAGATTTTCTAGAAATAGAGTAGAGACCTCTGAAAACAACATTCTTTAGATCTGCAATACTTTAAGGTTGGTACTTTCTCCTATTCCTTTCAATTACTTCAATATATCATATCTTCCTTGTCATAAAACATAATTTAATTTCCAAATGGATGATTCATTTATGCATTGATCCTTCTTTTGGGTTAATCAATTTGGATCCTTCATTTGTACATTTAGGGATAGAAGAGGAACATATTATCTTCCTTCCCGCTACATTATTAATCACAATTACAAGACAATTATATTAAATGTAAAGGTTTAGGAAATACAACACATCTTAAACATTAATCATATTTCTTCCTCTACATTTACTAGTTAAACAAGGATTCCATGGTCAAGGATGTGGTAAGCATAAATAGGGAATTCAAATGCCCTTACAGAATGGGGGGCATGAGCATTCTTATGGATTGGGATTTAATCCTCAACAACACATCAATGTTAATAACATCTCAAATAACACTTCAAAACATGATGAACCTATGAAGGATTTTTCCCAAGAAGTTCTTTTGCCTAAACTCCTTCGCGCTAAGATGATTACTAGACCTAAACGCAAAAAGAAACGTAGTCCACCCTTGAAGACTCTTCCTTTTTGTTTATATCTTAAATTTCATGATCACTCTACTAATGAATGTCAAGCTTTACATTATAAGATTAGGCATCTCATTGATAGTAAAGTTATTTCTATATCATGTGGCAATGAGTTGTATTTCAATCCTGTTTTCTCTAAATAACATTTATGTTCCTATTATAGAGCTCCACATTATGTAAAAAATGTTAGCCTAATCCTTGGTGGCTCATTGTCTTGCATAGTATTATGAGTGATATAATAGGTCCCCTATCATCCTTGTTCCAACACTTGGGGGGCAAGGATGCCATCTCCTTCTTTTCTATCTTTCTCGGACCTAAATTTCCCTTGGTTAAGCAGTATCTATCTACTATGTGATATCCAATCATACATGAAAGTTTTGGTTTGCATTGAGGATCTATGTCCTTTATCATAACCTATTTTGTTGTTTGACATTGGGTTTCCATGGTTGATAAATCTCTCACCTTGGAAACTAAATAGTGTGTTATCCCTCACAAGGGTTACTTTTTCACTTCTTGCATGATATCTCTTTGCATTTGTCCCTTCCATGGCCTCATAGGAGTCGTGACCTTCTTGGCTTGGATTGGGTGTTGTCTGTGGATATTGTCTTGATGTTGATGAAGGCTTTATCCTTGTTCTTTTATTTCCTTAACATGTCAAAAATAGCATGTATTTTGTGATCTTAAGGACATGGGCATATATATAGCCTCCCTTGTTCCATATTATGTATTTTTGTTCTAACCTTTTGTTTTTCAGCATGCTAAATCCTCGGAAGGTAACACACATAAGTTGCTAAATCCTGAAGAGACACGCATTTTTATTTTCCATTTTTGCTAAATCCTCTTAAGGTAATGCACATAAGTTGCTAAATTCTAAAGAGATACGAATTCAATTACAATTCAATATGCTAAATCCTCGGAAGGTAGCGCACATAAGTTGCTAAATCTTGAAGAGACATGCATTTTACAAATGTATTCCATGGTGATATAAGGATATGGAGCCATGGGTACTTCATAAAATCCATCATAAGATGCACTACATACATGCACAAAGCCACCAGAAGCCGCACAAATTTATGGGGTGACTATCAAGTGTTTTCTTGGTGGGCCATCCTATCCTTTTGTGGTTCACAATGAGATACACACATCTCATTGGGCAAGGTAATCACAAACTCTCTCTTTTTCTCCTTAACTAGTGATGTCTCTCTTATCATGATATTAGGGTTGATAAAGACTTAAGGCCCTTAGGGGCTTGAGGATTTCTTTGTCCCTTTTGATTCCAATAAGGTTGTCTGTTCTTTATGACCTCCTTTACGAAGAGTTTGCGTTGAGTCCATACTCTTGCTAAAGTGGGGGCTGAATGTATAGTCAAAAAATAGAAGCACTTCCATGGTAGACTAGTTTATCCTTCCAAGTAAGTGGCTTGGGGTCATGTCAAGCACCTTGAATGGGTTCCTGATTTAGATCTGGCTTTCCCCCTTTTCTGCCCCATTTTCTAGCTCTCTCCAACCAAATTTTGGTATCCTGGACTGCAGATCTAAGATCTTTGACCTCAAGGTCAAGGTTGAACTTTTAGTTCTATGTCAACCTTCACCCTGACCTAGGTCAAGGTCAAACTCACCCCTGACCTAGGTCAAGGTCAACCTCGACCTTGACCCAGGGTCCAAATTTTAGGATCTCACAGTTTCTGGATGTCGGTCTTTGAAAGAGTTAATTCACGCTTCCGAATCGACTGTTTCAAGTTTTGGAACATCGAATCTTAAATTATATTTAATATAGGTCCTCTCCTAGGGGTAACGCATTTAATGGGAATTTAATTATCCTATGTTGGCCTCCTTCGAAGATTGTGCCCTAGTTTCATATATAAGGAAGCCTTCTCCTCTCAGTTTCTCTAAACCTTCTAAGTGCAAAAAGCTCTAACCAAGATTTTGTCAAGAAGAAAAAATTTCAAGCATCTATTGTTTACATGTGTTCAAGATTTCAAGGTGTTCAAGTCTTCCTTTCAAGCATTCAAGTTCTCCATTGAAGATCAAGGATTCAAGCTTTCAAGCCTTTGAAGGGATTTGGTTCAAGCTTTCAAGATATATCATTCAAGCCCTAGATATAGCCATCATGATGGTGTGATCTTCCTTCAAGATCCTTTGTACATCCCCAAGACTCATTCATCCTTTCTTCAAGGTGGATTAGAAGAATACAATCATGGAGGTTTATGGTTTCTAAAAGTCCAAGATTTCATATTTACATACTTGCTTACATTTGAATTACAATTGCATATCTATTCGAATATCATAGCTTCATTGTTAGATTCAATTCTACTACTTGCTAGCATTCTCATTTCAATTATTGATTTCAAGGTTGATTCCTAAATCAGCGTTTGACTAAGGAAAAGCCCTCCCCCAACAAACAAATCTCTTTTTCTTGCAGATACAAGTTTGGGACTGCAGATTTGAACCCAGATCTAGATACCCTTTTCAACAAACTATCAGGATCTAAAAATAGATTTTCTATCGAGGCAGTGGAGGTTAGGGTCGATAGTATAGGGCTAGCGGTGACATTTGTGGGTCAAGGTCGACCTTTTTCATAGGATGGTGTCAGATCGGGAAAACAATTCTGGGTTTTTTTTCATCTCTGCGTTTCTGTTCCAGGTCATACTTCAGATTTTCCAGAAATAGAGTACATACCTACGAAAATAACATTCTTCAGATCTGCAATACTTTAAGGTTGGTACTTTCTCCTATCCTTTTCAATTACTTCAATATATCATATCTTCCTTTTCATAAAATAGAATTTAAGACCATCCTCTTTTCTCTCATTTCCAAATGGATGATTCATTTATGCATTGATCCTTCTTTTGGGTTAATCATTTTGGATCCTTCATTTGTGCATTTAGGGATAGAAGAGGAACATCTTATCTTCCTCCCCACTACATTCTTAATCACAATTATAAGACAATTATATTAAATTTAAAGGTTTAGGAAATACAACACATCTTAAACATTAATAATATTTCTTCCTTTACAGTTTAATATTTATGATTGGTATCAGAGCCAAGGTGAGGCTAGAGTAGAGATGGATGGATGGGAAGATAAGCTTGAAGCTGAACTAGAAGAAGTTTTAGAAGCTCTCATATTTGGGCTTTATGAAATTATTGAGCACACGGGTGGTGTGCAATATAAGAAAGTCTCCATGAAAGAATCGCGGAAGAGGGAAAAGACAGACAAGTCTGTTAAGGACCTGGTGATGGTCTATTATAAAATGGATTTCTTTACTTCTGGCTTCAATCTTGATGATCCTAATGCTTTTACCTCCAAAACTCACAAGATGTTGTTGCTAGATTAAAAAGAAGCACATGCTCCTGGAGAAGGAAAGTCTATAACAGACAAGAAGTTCATTACGACAGAAAATGCTGAGGTTGTTGCAACCAAGAGAAGAGGCCTACAAATTGGCCATGAAGAGGGTCAGGAGACCCAAGTTATTGCTCATCGCAAATATGAAGATGTGGATCTCTTGGTAGAGAGTTGCTACTGGAAAATGAAGCACCCTATAGAGCTTGAAGGAAAAGAGGTGACAGAATCATTGTTCAAAAAGTTGAAGAAACGCCTTCAAGGAGGTAATGAGGGGTACACCATGGGGGATCTAGAAGCTAAAAATTCTGCTGAAAAAAATTGTTTGATGGGGAATAACAAGTATGAGGCCACCTTTCTAAATAGATTTTTGGAATGTTTCCCTATAGGTAAGATTTTGCCAAAAAATATTGGTGCCATAGTTTGCAATATGAAGCAACATAAGGGAAAACCTAGAAATATGTTTCATTTGCCAATAAATTTGTGGCAACAGACAATAAGACCACTTCCCAATTTTGCATTTGAGAATAAGATCATGGGACGAACAGGAGCAAAGTCTCCTATAGATGCAGGCGATATGGCCAATGAGGAAACTGCAGTAGCTACCATGAGTTTCTTGTTGTACAGGAATTTGAGGTTAAATCATTATATCATCAGAAAATATGTGCCAAAGACAAAAATATCATGCCGAACGAAACCGCATGTCTGGATTACAAAGAGCAAGTCATTGCACATCAGTCTTGTTTTAATTATGGCCCTGGCGATGAACAAAGTCCTCATTTAGCTGCGGTTAATTCAAAACTGCCAACATATCACAGCAGTGACATTGGCTTGAAAGGTTTGATCACTAGCGTGGACGACTTAGTAACCAGCATGAATGGAAAAGAGTTTTCTGAAGCACTTGAAAACAATGGTGGCTTTGATTTGCAGTATAGTACTCTGCCTAATATGCAACTCCCAACTACACATTGTAAAAATGAAATGCACTTTTGTTGTGATTTGGGTGGCTCAAGCGACAGTCATGGTTTTGGGAAGGGAGGTAGAAAATAGTATATTCAAAAATTGCCCCTTGTTCAACATTTGAAGAATGCAATACCCATGCACAAACATCTCCATAAAACTCTGGTGTAGTATGGTCAAATGGACAAAGACTTGCGTGGAGCACAAAATGGTGGAAATAAATTGCCACTGGATAAAGATAAAATTGGAAATATAAGAAATTTTCATATAAGTGAAATGCTAAGAAAATTTCCCTTATAAAACTCTGCATAGGCAAGTGATGGGTCATGGTCAGCCTCTCAACTATATGCTATTCCTTCAGGCAGTCACCAATCAACTGCATTAGAAGGGGAAAGGTGCAGGGACTAGAGGAGTTTTATAGAGAATTTTTTTATGACAGAGGTCACAATTTTGAGTTTGTCTATGTTGAATTGTTTGGTGAGGATTTCAAGTAGTTGGATCAACAGAAGTCACTTTATAATTTGAACAATGTGTACAATATCAAAGAGAAGATATATTTGACTCTGATTTGATTTGGAGCAAAGTCTCGCAAAGTTGAGATCTTCTCAAGGTCTCATTATTCTCAGAGATTCGGAATAAGAAGAAGGGGATGCAACAATGCATGGTTGTTCCAATTAGACTTCATGGGGGAGATTGTTGGGATGTGAAGCCCAATGGTCACATAACCGTTCACTTTCCTCCGTCTCTTCATATTCGAAAAGCTCTCTATAAATCATTGTGGGAAGTCATGTATTGTAGATTGATTGATGATATGTATTGTAGATTTGATATTAGTTAATATAGAATTCGCTACTTCGGGTGTAGATGCAGTCAAATTGCCGAACCATGATAAAATCATGTCTATTGTGTTTTGTATTCTTTGTATGTTGTTTACATTTTATTTCTTTGCTTGTTTAATATTTACATTCATACATATAAGCTTATTATATTTATACTAAACTGCGAATAAAAATTTAATTTTCTAAACTTATTATAAATACTGCCAGTAGAAAACATCTGATTTATTAAATAGATGAGGGAATTAAATGGACGAGGGCATGGAGGTGCCATGTTGTTGATGTCATGGAAAAAAAAATAAAAATTTAATACAGTATCTAGCGTCCATCAATGATGATCAGGTAAAATCAGGGAGAAATCAGAGACTTAAATTGTGGACACCAACAAAATATTGCTCTTTAGGAGACATGTATATGCTTTGTTTACTCTCTAAAGTATACATTTTCTACTCCTTACGTAGGAAGTAATGTTAGTGTTTACAAAATTAGTTTAGATTATAAGGAATCAATTCTTCCTTAAAAGATTCTAAACTTAGGAGTAGTTACGTTAATATGTAAATTGTTCTTAGAAATTTAGATCGTCTTTTAAAATATTAGATTGTTTTTTTAAGAAATTATAAGATTACGAATCAATTCCTTATTAAGAGGAAAAATTTTAACTTTTTCGATTATCCATTTTTGTTTATCTTTATGCTTTGTTTAGTAATTTGAAAAGTTTCTTTTCAAAATGTTTAGAAGATGGGAAAACTAGTAGTTTTTGGAAATTAATAATAGGTTATAATATTATTTGTTTAATAAGTAAGAATAGTTGTTTGTAAAAATTACTTATTGAGAAATTAATTTTATTAAATTGGTTAGTGAATTATCATTTTAGTTAGGAAATTACATTCCATTTAGTTACAAATATACGGGGAAATGAATTTCTTAATAGATAGTAATTATTTTGTAATTGTTAGTTTTAAAGAATTTTGTAGGCTTTTGGGTAAATTCTAAAACAAGTTTTAACATGAAAAGTCTTATTATATTTATTATTTTCTATTAAATACTAATTGAGATTTTATTTTTATTGTTAGAGTTAATTATATTTATATTGTCTTTAATTAGATTGATTTAATTATCATTTTTTATAGGAGTATAGTATTCATATCAAAGCTACCATTTAATTGATTTTATGGGCCATGGTAAAGGTTAGGTCAATTTCCTTGGTGTTTTGGGAAATCTTATAATTAGGTTATCATCGATGTATAAGAATATAATAATTAAATATTATCACATGGTAATTAATGATTAATATATGTTAAGAATGATTATGATAATTAATCAATAACTATATTAAATAATAATCTATAAAAATCATTGATATCAAGAAAAGTGACCACAATAAGAGGTGAATCAGCAACCTTTACAACTTCAGAAGGTGGAAGGGCCACAAGAGCAGTTCTCGCCAACCGAAAGGCTCCAGCCGATGTCTTCTTCCTTACCTCTTTCATCTCTTCTCTTCTTATACCTTCTTTCTCCTCAAGATCATCAACCATTTTCTCAATCTTCCTTTTTCTCTCTATATTAGTCAATTTTTCTATGATCTTAGCAGACTTCTTTTCATAGGTTCCCCATCTCTCTTCACTAGAATCAATCTCAGAAGATAACACATGTTCAAATTGTATGGTGAGAAATTATGTATTTTCCTCATAACGCATAGGATAACACCATTTCTTCCTAGGTTCTATTGCTTTGAATAATATTCAATTAGTCTCAACCATGAAACATATTGTATCCTTGTACTTGTCAACTATTTCTTTACGAATTCTAAACCTTTCCCTTATTTCTCTCTGAAATATCTTGAACATGCCAAAGAGTTCTCCATCTATACATGTACTATTTTTTATTCTACAACTATTGCTCACTTGAATAACTGTGGGTTCATTGTCTTTCCATGCCATAGGGTGCATTCTAGGAAACTTGTGTACAATATGAATGTAAATGTGTATTAATAGTGATCCAAACCTGAATACCTTTGACTTGCTTCACTTAATTTGTCTTACGTTCTCTAGGAATTATTGTTTGAGTACTTCGCATAAATTGTATTGCATATTTTCTTTCACCATTTTATACACCATCATTATCACACCCACAAAAATAGAGTTAGCTCGGCTGCTATAATGCAATTTATAGCCCAACACCATTGAAATTAGTCTCACATCTTGCTAAAATATGTTGGCAATTGTCATTGCCCTCTTGTCCCACCTCGAATGCATTAGGGTTTCAACTTTCTTCTTTATTTTATTTTCAGCTATAGGAACAACACCAGAGTTGTTCAATCCAGTTACATAATCAATCAGCTCACTTGTAATCTTAACAGGCTGCTCTCCTATCAAAAGACACTAGTAATGGATTCTTCTTAGAATGATCTTGATCCATTCTTCCTCATTGAATCCATAGATTTCTTTCATTCACAAGATGCTAAGATTTCGCAAGTGTGCAAACTCATCCTTCCAATTTCCATCTTCTTTTATCATATCCTTCAATTCCTGAAAGATTTTGAAATCCCTAATGTCTCATACTTACAGTGTATGTGGCCCTAATATCTTCCACATAGAGTACACCATATGGGGTTTACAAAACTGGACCTTCAGGATCATCGTCCATGGATTTAAAAGGATGTTTCTTGAACTTGTACCTTGGTCTCTCATTAACATCAAAGATCAATGGAGTATCCATGAAAAAAACAACTCACAGTTTGAAAAAAGTACATTTTTCTCGCAAAATTAGGGTATGCACACTCCGTAATCACAGAGTTGTTCTAGCCCATGTACTTTTTTCTCTAGTAACCTTAAGATTTTCTCGAATGGTGTTCAAAATTATTTGAGAAAATGAACTTATAATTTGTAGAACTCAAATTAACACATTTCACAATGAACGTATAAGTCTGTAAAGCTCCAATCATCCATCTTTATGGAAATCATCTAATGCAATATGTATATCCATGCGATCGTAGATATAGACTTCACATGTATTATAATGCCTATCTATAAGCTTGCATCAACTTATTCTACACTAATAGGGTCCCGATAGATTACTGTTATATTTTTCCAAAGCTCCCCCTAAGGCCATGCTAGGCCATTTAGGCTGATGTGGCAATATTAGCATCAGACAAGGACTCGGTAGCATCTACTGACTCTCCCTAAACCTTGGACTCACTAAGTTCCTTCGCTTTCCACACCTTACCACTGTCCTTGCCTCCTTCCCTTTTAAACTTTTGAGTAAACTCATCCATATACTCAACCAAACTTTTACCAACATCACCAAAAAATTTCTTTATAACAATAGGCAGTGGTCTTATGTTGCTTACAACTCCATTATACCTGCAAAAAATTTCTATATGTCCTTGATTGTTACATTTATAGCATGTAGGAGATGATCTGTTTTGATTAACCTGTAACCTACAATTCCTTGCAATGTGCCCAAAGTTTTTTCCCTTGTAACATGTAATATTAGCTACACTTTTCTCTTTGATGTAATCTTGTTTAGTGTTGTATTGATTAGGTTTCATACATTTTTCCTTATTGTGCCCATCTTCATAGAAATTGAAACAATAACTAGAAAAGGGCTTATGAGGAGTCTTACCTCTACAATCCCTCTTCATGTGACCACCTTTGTTACATACAAATCATCTTCCTCTGAAAGGTCTGGTATTCTCTCTAATTTTTCTAGTTGTATAAGTTTTTCTTGTTGATAAGGTGTGTCATTTGTTTTATCTTCATATTTCCTTTCTTGATATTTAGAACATTCAGCTTCATTAAAACCAACTCCTGGACCATGTCACCTTTAAGTTTTTGTCTTTCCCTCTGTTCATCAATTTTTATACTATTCACATGAAGTTTTTCAATGTGATTCTTTGCCTCAACAAGTTCTCCCTTAATGATGTGGTTATAACTTCTCTAATTCTTGATACTTGACTCTGTAATTATCAAGTTCAAACTGCATCTTTCCCATCTATATATTTGCATTCTTCATGACCTCTTCAAGTCTGGTCTTTTAATCTCTCTCTTGTTGAATTTCTTTACCCATCTGTATAGTAGTGACTTCACATTCATGTTTCAATGCCTCTTAGTCTTGCTTAAGTTTCTCTATTAGATCTAATGAATCATTTACAGGTTCATTCTGTATCTTTTCCACAAGTTCTTTCCTTTTGGTTCTTGAGAGTTAAAACTGCTCTTTAAGCTTCTTGATATAGTGCTCGACTCTTCTAAGTTTAAATTTTAATTCATTGTTTTCAGCATTATCCTTTTCTAGGTCTTCAAGTACTACTTCAAGATTCTCTTCTAAACTGCTTGAATCCATCATGATCTCCCTCAAGCTATTAGGATTTCTCTCCAAGGGCTAGATGCTCTAATACCAATTGTTAGGATTAAGCAATAATGAGAGGAGGGTGAATCGACATTATAGTACTTTAATATAAAACTTAACAGATTCAAACTTAACCATGTAATTACTAAAATAAAGAGAAAATGCACACAAAGTAAACAACTCATAACACCATGATTTTTTAATGAGGAAACCCTTGCCAAGGTAAAACCTGGGTGGGGATGATACCCACAAATAATGCACTAAGATTATAATGTCCTTTTTAGGATACCTAGCCTTATTAGGAGCTAAGTATTACATTTAGTTCAAATCCTTGTTAAAGGATAGAAACCTTGTTAGGGGTAGTACACGGAGCTCACTGCTCTTACAATCCAAAAATTGTCTTTATAATGATTTATAATAAACATGAACTATACAAGTATATGCTATTCTTAAGTAGTTCCAGTAATAGCTCTCAACATCCTCTACATTATTCTAAAATCCCAATGCATCCACATATCTCACTTCACTCTTCGCATTCCAAATAATCTCTACATATATACTCGATCTCATAACCTTACCAGTCAGCTCACAAATGCATCACAAAATGTGTTCAACACATAACCCAATATAAAATACACAATGGGTGATTATACATCCAAAAATATAGGATAGGACCCGACCAATATCTAGAGTAGCACCTTTGGAATTTGTACGTTACTCCTTCAATCATCGCGACTACTCATCTGCCCCGTTCCACTGCTATATTGTCTTCCAGTACCCAAAAAATGATGTAACTCCACCAGTTAACTCTTAAATAAAAGTGACCTTAATTGTAGATATAATACATCCATCTAAGCTCACATAATGTAAATGATTACATAATGTTCTTGTCAGTCAAAACAATGCAACTGTATCCTATCAACTGCTTCTTGGACTTAGTCATTTTTCAAAAACTGGATAACCAAAAATGGACTATGCTCCAAGCAACCATGCCAATAAGTAGTGTTTCCATAAATGAAAACATATATGCTATCCTTATTGGGCCACTTTCCAACAATGAAATCATGAAAGACAATCCTTGTGTATTAATTGTTGTAGTTTTTCACAATGCTTGATTAGAGAGAGAGAAGGATGACTCGAGTAGTTGAAGACTTGAGTGCTTGAAAGGATGTAGAGTCCTAAATGTATGAAAATTGATTCTTGTACTATAATTTTATTCCTTGATGTTAGACTCATTTTATTATCCTTTAGTGAAGGAAATAAGCTTGATTCATAGAGAAGATTGCCCTTAAAAACCTTAGAATGCTTGATATCTTGATTGAAAATGCTTAGATATGAAATTATAGGAAAATTCTTGAATTCTTATGATACTACCAAAATGAGGAGATATCTTTTTTATATACCTCTCTCGATATTTTAGGGCTCAAAACTCAAAGGAATCCAATGATATTTTAGATTTTCCACTTAACCAATGAGATGGGCCCCTGATTTGAATTTTGTGGAAAATATTAGGGAATAGTTCAGCTTGGTAAACCTCTCCTTGGAAAGGTCGGGTGGGGTGAAATATTCCACCAAATGAGTGATTAAATATATTTTGAGAGCTAAGAATGCAAAGAGAAAGATGAATCTATAGCTGGTGTAGGGTTAGAGTACCAAAAATCTATGTGGAAGCCCATACATGCTAGAACAAGACTAAATTGAGTATCTAATTATAAGTACTTATAATTCAAGATAGTAAATTTATCCCCCACTTAGTATGAGTATGATTCCACCTCATACCTATGGTAAAGTATAAGAAAGAGAGAGAAAGAGATATGATCATGGGAAAAACTACAAATAGATAAGACACCAGTAAGTTTAAGGACACAAACCAAACATCTTAACTCATAAAACCATGTGCATAGATACATAAGACATAGATAATATCCTAAACCTTACTAAGGTTGAAAATAAACTAGTTGAAGAGACCTTGATAAGGATGATGTCTCCATCGCTAGTATCACACTGGGAAATCTATTATAAAAGCACAAGTTGTCATATGAAAAGGGTGAGAGCGTATATCAAATGTAAGACAATCCTTTATAATCTAATAAAATAGTGTAGTATTTTATGCTCTAGAATCGTTGAGAAGAGAAAAAGACAACCATGGGCAACACAGGCTACCAATTTATGTCATGCTATATGATCCATGAAAAAAGAAGGAAGAGTTGAGAGAGGGTTGATGATTTAGAAAGCTAGTCAACTCATGGAAGTCTATGCAAATGATAAGTCAAATGGTAAAGCAATTTGTGTTATGCTAGTCAACCAATAAATTTTTTACAAAGGAGTTTAATGGTACAACATCATGTTTTATGCTAGTCAATGAATCCTAAAAATGTGTTCAAAGGAGAGGTCAAAATGGTCTAGCAAATTGTGTTATGCTAGCCAGCCAATCCTAAAAAAATATGTGTAAAGTAAAGTTATCTAGCCCAACATATTATTTTATGCTAGTGTACTCTACCCAAAATGCTTGAGGTAATTAGGAAAATTGTAATAGGGTAAGTGCAAGAAGTTGACTCTACTTCAAGTGGAACTTTTTGCTTGTAAAACCCACTTTTGGAGGAAGTTTTGAAGACATTTTTTTTTGCACAAAATTAAAGCCCATTATAGATATGAATAGATAGATTTAAATTACATATTTTCATAATTGGAGTAATTTTTATATTTTTCAAATAATTTCTAATAAAGCAGGCTTATAAGCCTGAAATAACACGTTTTCTTATTTTTTTATAACTTTAAATTTATTTATTTTTGAAAAAATAAATGAATTATTTGATATAAAACTATAGACAATTATTTTCACTTTGAAAAGAGAAAATAAAAAAAGATGAGTTTAGGTCAACATATGCTTGACGTACATGAGGGGTTTACCAAAAGAAAGCCCAATAGGAAAATAGTAGGCAAAAATATATTTAGCAAAAAATTATTGAAAAATATGCTCATCAATCTTAATTTCTCTAAAAGTCATATCCAAAAAGGATTTAAAAAATACTTTCATTTAGGTCAAATTATAGCATCTATAAATAGTCATGGAAGGTCTTGAAAATGTGACTTTGAAATAGTGGTTTTTTGAAACATCTAGTGAAAATCAAATTTTATCATTTGGGTATTAATACAAATTACATAATGGGAACTAGAATTTTAGTACTACATTTCGTATTATTGCCTTATCTTAAGATTCAATATTTAAGTGCTTCAAATTTTTAGGTCAATTTGGGCAAATTTTCAAAAACAAGGAAACCATGTTTCCACTTTTTGGCCTAAAGGTAGACTCAAATTCTTCTTGTTGAGACACAACCCTTCCATTGGAAACTGTGATATAGATTTTCCATGAGTATCAATTTTTTTTCTACACATCTTAACCCATTTTTAAGATTATGAGTTCAAATGTTTCAAGAATTGTGCTAAACAAATGACATAGTAGGCCATTTGAAGGGTCCTACGTTCATCTCAAGAGTTTTATATTCTACCACAAAAAGGAGTAAAATCTAATGACCCCCAATCATCTTCTAAAAGGACACTTTCTAAATAAGGAATATTTGTAGGAGGAGAAGATATGTCTTATTGAAATGGTGTAGAAATTGATGGAGAACCAGATTTAGTTTGTAAGTAAATTTGTAATTTTCAGTAACTTCAAGGGTATACATAATATTGTTATAAATGAATTTTAATTTGTGATGAAGAGTTGAAGGAATATCTTGCATGGAATGTAACCACATGTGGTCCCAATAGATGATTATAAGGGTATCATGCATGGCATGGATAATCATGATAGGTAAAATAACAAGACATATTTTAATAGGTAAGGTGATTGTACCTAATGATCTTTTAGCCACGTTATCAAAGCCATGAATAGGAATAGGATCATGTTTAATTAAAGAAGTATCCACTTTTATTTTATGTAATATAAATCAATGCTACAGAAATTAAGATTGGATCCATTATCAATTAAATTTATTTGGATGGAATTATCCTTAATAAGAAGAAAAAAACACAAGAGGGTGATTTTGATCTTGAATTTTCTTGGAAGGAAACTTATCTTGGGATAAGAGAGTCTAAGCTTGAGTATTGTTACACTCCATTGAGGAAGTTATTTCATTAGGTCACATAGGAGGTGGAACAATCATATTTCCTAATGCTTCATCTAATATTTGTTGTTGTGTAGAGGAAGTTTGCATTGACTTCCAAAGGGATATCTTGGAAGGAGTAGCTAAGAGTTGCTCAAGTAAATCATATTCCTTTCAAATATTTTGAGAAATATAGGGTGCAAAAGGAACCTCTAGTTGAGAACCAAGAAGAGGAGGGACAATTGAATTGGTATTTTATCTATTATTTATTGTGTTATGTGCGTTAGCAAGTACATGATAATCATATTATTGAGCACCTTTTACCATAATGACTAGTTTATTTTGAGGTGAAGGGGTATCTTCACAAAAAAGGACAACAATCTTTGGATTTTGATTACCCAAAACTTGAACACAGGTAGCTTGAATAGGTTCTTCAAGAACATCAAGGATGGTATCCTCTTTCTCCAAAATAACTTCATAATTAGAACATGTTTTAGGAGGGGGGGAAACGTAACTAATTAATTTTTTATCCCAAGAGGGAAGATCATGGAAATGAATAAATATTAAAAGGTAAAGTGTTCTTAAGGGAATGCACAATCATATCAATTTCCTCCACCATAGTATCATTTCCTTTCACCAAGGTACCCTTATGGGGGAGATACATATCAAGAGAATAATCAACATCATCTTCTAATGGTTCATCCGAAATATGGAGATCGTTGAGAGAATTATTATTGTCTTGCCTCAATATGGGATCATGGGAAGGAGGGTACTTAGGAGAGAAAAATAACCAATTTTCAATAGAAAATATTCATTATGAACAAACCAAATTGAAAATGACATGTGCAAAATGTATGAGTCTATATGTAATTTTGTTTTAATACTTTTCCAATGCAAGTACATAAAAATGGAATGAAAGGATTTATATTTGTATGAAATAAAATAACGTAAATAAAATGATTGCTAATTAGATTCATAAACAATACATGAATTGAAATGTTTTTTGGATTATTTTGAAACAAAATCTTCTCTACATATATGAAATAAGAGATAAGAATATGCTATTTTTATGTCTTTTTTGTAAATGAATGTATAAAATGGAATAATAAAATGCATACAAATAAGACATAAATACCAAATTAGAAGTGGAAATGTAATAGGTTGGGTTCATCAAAATGTATAATAAGAAATGAGGATCGATGGGGTTGACCTTATCTCGCATCCCACATTAGGAAGGAGGATGACTAGCTAGGATTCAAGGGGGTCGAGCCTTTAATAGGTATCTCTAATCCTTCACTAATATGAAAATTTTGATTTGGGATATGTGATTGAACAATGCAAGATAAAAGACTAGATAGAAAGAAAAGATAATATTTGAGATGCATAGATCAATTTAGAAATCAGACTGCTCTGCATGAATGCCAATAATAAGAACTAGAGGATGTCACTGACATGTGATTTCAATTTGAATAATTTTTGGAGCCAATAGGTCATTTGGGCCAACCTGTTCCCAGGAAAATGTTGCTTAGGCCAATCTATTCTCTACACTTTTTTATTATTCAAATTGCTAATTGTCCCCGGGGTCTTGAACTTGCAAGAAGTGATTTGGCATGAGTTCCACCCATTCCCACACATAGAAAATAATAAAAAAATTGTTTAGAGAGTGGTTCACCTCAGTCAAACTCTAATTGAGAAATCAACATTGAAATTGAAATAAAATATGCTTGAAAGGAAAGTGTGTTTCTGCGAAATAAAAGCTAGATCTGAATTATAAATTATGCTATACATTGATGATGCTATTCTTATTTAAATGTAATGAAAATTATTATTGCAATAGATTGAATCCACATAAAAATATAAAAAAAAATCATGAAAGACAAGCCTTGCATATTGATTGTTTTAGTTTGCAACAATGCTTGATTAGAGAGAGAAATATGACTTGAGTAGTTGAATACTTGAGTACTTGAATGGATGAAAAGGCTTGTGTGTATACAAATAGATGCTTTTAATATGATCATATTCCATAATGGTAGACTCCTTTTCTTGGGATTTAATGAAGGAAATAAGCTTCATCCATGGATAGGATTGCCCTAAAAATACCTTAGAATGCTTGAGATCTTGCTTGAGAATGCATAGATGTGAAATTAAAGCAGAGCTGGTGAATTCTTATGATGCTATCCAAATGAGGAGAGTTAGGTTTTTTATATATGTCTCACTAAAATTTGGGGCTCAAAATTCAAAGGAAGCCGATAGGATTTTTGATTTCTCGCTTAACTAATGAGATGAGAACCCGATTTGAAGTTTGGGGAAAACATGAAGGAAGAGGTCAGCCTCGGGGACCTCTTCTTAAGAAGAGGTCAGATAGAGCTACCTCTTGCTCCAAAAAAGTGGCAAAACTTATTTTAGGAGGTGCAATGTGGAGAGAAAGCTAGAAATGTAAGTGTTGTTGTGCTAGAGCACCGAAAATCATTGTGGGAGCCCATCCATACAAAATAGGGATAAATTGAGCATCTAATTATAAGTTCTTACAATTTAGGGCGGTACAGGTTTTATAAAAAATAGTTACCATTCATCATTTAACTTATCCAATACTATGTCTTTACTTTCTAATAATATAAACTATTATTTAAAAAAAAATTGTCTAGTTGAATATTGAAATAAATTTAGACCAATTAAAATGTCACAACTATTTAACTTATTAGATGTAGATAATATGTATAGACCTATCATTGACCATTTGATCTTTGAGCTTAACGATGGTTAGATACATTTAAAAAATTAGAAAGTATGTTTTTAATTAAAATTAGTTATCTTAATTAATGTTATTTAAGTTTCATCAATTTCAAAGGTCAAATCTATTTGACCTTTGAGATTGATGATGATAAAATTGTCTATGAGGTGTTTTTTTAATTCCCATAAATAAATGACAATGCAAATTTATTAGAGAATAAATTATTGTATACCTTATGGTATTTATCAAGAAGAAACTCGAGGACCAAAATATGTGTCATTGGGTAAGACTGATAACAAAACTAATGAACGATGTAGATGGGTCCTCACTTATGGGGATTCAATCTACCATGAAAAATATTTTAGTTGACTCTATGTATATAAGAGTAAGGTGGGGCCTCTTTGATTTTCCTCAATTTTGGTGTTTTTCTTCTCTCTCACCAAATGTGGCTTCATGCTAATTGCTACATAGAAATATCATAGATTATAGTTACCAATTAGAGGTTTTTAAATGGTTCTTAACAACTTATATACTTCAAATGTGTGCCAATATTGCTTATAATATTTAGGGAAGGGATTGGTGAAGTGCTTGAAGGCATTACTTCTAAAGTGATGTTGTTTCGTTATATCTAAATAGTTGAAAAAGTGAAGAGTTAGAGAATATTGTGGTGGTGCCTTTGTCTAGTAAGCATTTAAGTTGTGATTATTTTAAATGTAACATTATTTATTGTTGTGGGATATGGCCTTCATAATTTATCTTATCTCCATTATAAACATCGATTCTATTTTCTCTCTCTATGTTATCTATGAAGTATGGTTCAACTAGCTTTGCTGATTCAAGTTATTTTTGAAACTCAAAGAATAGTTTTTCGTTTTCATATTTATAAAATATTGTCTTACCTAATAAATATAAAATTTGAAATGGATGGTGGACCTCTTCTTATTTTCATACTACAGCTATTTTAATTGTAACCTTAATTTTTCTATAAGAACATACAATTTGAGGGGTGTTATTTTTTTTTCACGCACCCTCTCTTTTTTTTAAAATATGTTCAACCCAATTTTTATTTATTTAAAGAAAGCTATATTTAACTTACATATTTCTAACAAATAGTTAGTACTAACGTTTCAATTTATTTAATTCAAAGTCTTCATTTTATGATAGCATAATCTATTTGTTCTTAAATATTATCCGGTTGCATAGTAAGAAATATATTAAGGGGAGAAAAAACAGGACAGCTATTTACAATTTTTAATGTGGATAAAATATACAATTGTTACTGATTTTTTTTACCATAAAAAAATGATGCTTTTTAAATATCTCTTGAACAATTATTAAGACAACTGATTTCAATTAAAAAGTGAAAATTCAATTTAATCAAAGTTATGTTTTCAAATTGATTTTTACCACTTAAATTGACTGTTACGAAATTTAATTATTCTACCATTTTATTTTTATGGAACTCAACCTTGATTTACAAAATTTCTGAGACATTCTTTTCTGAAACCATAATCATCACCGCTAGAGAGAAAAATATTTTACAGGAACTAAAATGTTGATGATACAAATGCGTGAATAAGTCCTCTTCCATAATTTATCCATTAGTTTCACAACACAAGGAAAGGCTTTTCCTTACACAGCAATAATTTTGGCAGCATCCCAAGTAGCTTGGCGCAAAGAGACGGCGGTGGTGGCCATGGTTGTCGAAGAGCTCCCAGCCCTGTAGAGTGCCCAGCAAAATATTTCTCTGCAAAGTTAATGTAATTCAGATTTAGACTATAAAACGATAGCCAAATATGAAGCCTACAAAAAATTGGAATAATTGCATACAGGCGGTCTTTGTTTTACAGATCCAGGGCGTGTTGAAGCTGCATAAACACAATCATGTAATGTTAAACGTAAAATTGTGAAAATACTAAATGAGAAAACATTTTGAAGGGTGATACCAAATTGTTAAACTGAGTGATGTATAATTCTTTCAATCCAGATAAACTCAACATATACCGAATAACTTTTATTTTTGTAAAGTTTATTTGGCATAAAGTATGATTACAGAGATTACGATTTCTTAAGCGTACCTGAACTTTTATAGGCATGGGATAAAATAGGTGGGATAATATGATCTTGTGAGAGATATCGACCTTCACCACCATCAGAGAAGATGAAAAGCAGTAGTATAAATGTAAATAACAATGCAGGAAATTTCAATTTAACAGCCATGGTGTTGTTATAACAGCTGAGACGAAATTTTTAAAACCACAGCTTGCAGTTTATAGCGAATCTATTGATTCCAATGACAAAGGATAAGTCTTGGTCTTTGCAATAAATTTTATAATTAAAGATGATGTTTAATGTTGAAATTACTTTTATAATCAAACACTATAAAAGTTGAACATAGACAAGAGCTGACCTTGACGATTTCCAACTTCTTGTAAGGAATCGACGTGCTTCTATTGTTGACAAAATCAATGCGTTTAAAACGATGGAATAAATTAAATTTTAGCCATTTCCGAAATTTCAGCCGACTTTTGCAGTATCGTCCTGAATTGTTGGGAGAAAAGTCTTTGACAGATGACATCATAAGTAACAATTTGTCAAACAAATGTATACAATTGAATAATTGGGAAACGGCTATGCAGCCGACAATTGCTCCTAGATTTGACAGTTTTATTGTATTTATTAATTAAATTTAAATTTACAAGACAATTATTTTTGGTTTTTTAATTAATTAATAAATAAAATAAAAATGTCAAATCTGGGAGCAATTGTCGGCTGCATAGCCGTTTCCCAATGGAATATCCTATAAAGACTTGTGGAAAATTGACATCGCAGTCGGAAGTATGGCCAATTCAACCATCAGAAAAAGGGATGTCTATCATTTTAGTTTACGTAGAAAAAGAGATGTCTATCATTTTGGTTTACGTATTAATATGATCAGTCAAACAAATTGATAAAGAAATTGAAAGAAATTCAAAAGTTTACTTTAATAGATATAAATAAGAGGGGCTTAATTTTTTTCGTTAGGATGAGGATATCTTTTTTCTGCATAAAATGACGTCTAATGTCACTTTAGAAAAACCAATAAAAAACAATGCAGGTTGATTTGTGTTTATGGTTGGTGGTGGGCATAGGAAATATGTTTTCAAAAGATTAGATTGAATAGAAAATGTGTGAATGAGCCAATCATGACAGGTTATATCTTATTAAATTTGGAGTTGGTTTATGAGAGGTATTAATTTTGGAGGTGTGATATGAAAGTTATATATTTAAAAAATATTGATTGATTAAATTTAATGAGATGTTAATGGCCTTTGGTTTATTAATCAAGTTGGAAGGTTCTTAATGAGTCTACTATAGATCAAGTCTTGTTGACTGCATCATCAAAGAAGAATAAGGCCGAAATTTATTATGACCTTCAAAAATTGAACAAAAATTCTTTAGTTCAAATTTTCTTTACATATATATTCCTATAAAACTAAGCATGTGTACCTTTTGCGTAGATGCAATAATTTATTGTGTTTCTAATTCATCTTAATGGCTTTCAATACAAAGTAATGGATTCCAATTTTCTCAATAATGGAAACCAATTCATGATTAATTTTTTAGTGGATTATATTTTCAATTAATGTGATTTACTCAATTAAGAAACTATCCTTTTGTGAATGAATTAAGATGTGGATTAATAAAATCTACCAAGTAAATCAATTCAACAATAGATTCTCCATTGAATTTTCTTTTAGATAACATCTTCTTAAAAGTACACATTTTCATGTAATTTTGCAATAGTATATTAAATAACCTCTTAAAGGCTGGATTACGGTTAAAGGTAAATTTGTCAAGAGATCCTCACCTTCCTTTGATATGACACTCCGATTACATAAGAAAGGGTCTAAGAGATAATTGGTTTGAGTATGGTCTCGGCCTTCTTCTATTGGTGTTGAGCAGCTGGAGCTTTAGTGTTTATCATTTTTTTGTTGTTGTTGATTTGCTGGTTTGGGGCTACTGGCTTTATTTGCTGGTAGTTTGTGCTGGGTGGGTTCTGTATTGCCTATCTCTTGGTCCCCTAGCTGTACCTTTTAGGGTTGTGCTTTATTTTCCTATCTTTCTGTTGTTGTAAAGGGTTACGGTTCTCTTCAAAAACAACTTTTACCTTAATCAAAAACCTCTTGAATCACCCATCAAATTCATTTCATTTCATTCTTTATAAACTTTAGAATTAATTATTTATATATTTTTCTAGCGAAAATTAGAATTTTTTATTTCTATCAATGAGTGATGATTCCTATGATAAAAACTTTCCACATTTAGTTCTACATAGTTATGAACACTCATAAAAAATTATTTATTTCAAACCTACATGAATTTTTAGATTTAGTTACTTTAATTTAACTACTAGCCCAAATCATATCTTCAACTTAATTTCTCTACAGACGTCTACCACTCACTCCCACCCTCTACATTTTTCAGATTCTACCTTCCCACCTCTTCCTGAGATGTTGTGTTCTATAGAGGATCTAGCTTAGATTGACTTGGTGGTGTATTTATTGTCTCTTCATAGATATCTCTCTCAGCTAGATATTTATAGTGACAAGGTAGTAATGTTTAGAGCTCCAACTATGGGGTTTGTGAAAAAGATGTTCCTCTTGTATCCCTAGTAATTGTGCTTCCTATGTAGATCTACTCAAGATTAAAATATCATCTCTTTTTATTAGTACCAAAGGTGCTCCATCCTAAATAAATGAAGGGTTTTGTTTAATTGATAGTTCTATGTGTTGCTAGTCCTACGATTCCTTTAGGATAAGTAGTGCTAGATTGCGAGGATTATTTTTCCAATAATGGCTTAATCTATGGGTTTGTTTTGGCTTTCTTGTTAGGATAATTTATCCCACACCAAGGATACATTCTATAGACATCCTCTAGAAGAGATGTTATCAACAAAAGAAACTGTATTGCATTGAGGTAATGAGGTAATTACAAAGGTACAAAGGCTCTTCTTATATAGAAAAGAGAATATATGTAGAGTGTGTTAGAATACTTCAGGGATAACTGAGAGGGGGGGGGTGAATCAGTTATCAGCAACTTTATATCTTTTGTACTTATTAATCCAGACTGATATAAATTAAATGCACATTCAGATAACACATTGCACAACACATCAATTTTGGTTATGGGGAAACCAAATGGTAAAAACCATGCTGGGAATTATTACCCACAAAGAACTATACTTGTTTATAGTAATCCCTGTTAATAGATTTTGCAACCCTGTTAGGAGTTGTTCATTACAATGCAGTAAGTATAGTGACCTGGTTAAGGGTCGGACCCTGTTAGGATTCTTTTATAATAACCCTGTTAGCGGTGGAGGACTCACTGTCCAAGGATTCACTGTCCAAGTGGTGAAGGCTACAACCTTTTGGATATTTGATACACACTGTATCAACAAGATGAACTGTTGTATGTGGCACTACTTGTCTGATCAGTTCCTTTTTGTGTGTCAATGCTTTAGCCTCTTGTAAAGCATTGTAACAATCTTATCTGTATTCTGAAAGCTTCAACTTCAATATCTATATTATCAACATATGATAAATATAGCTCCGCTGCTTTAACACTCTGCTCTGCTTTTCTAATCTCTGGCTTTCGCAACTCTTCTTATCACAAATGACCTTGTATAAATACATAATCCAATTATGAGATCATGGGACCTGTTTAGAAAACTCTTCATAACATCCTTTTCGGCTCTACTAAGCGCGCAAGCATAATTACAACCGCACAAGTCAATGCTAAACAGACACGTCGCTTTACTAAGTTGGCCTCATCAAATTAATCATAACTTTGTGATCTTCTTGAAATACGTTTAGCACCTTTGGATTAATATCAACAAATCATAAATAAACATGAATATACATACACATATCCTGAAGATAGGCGCAACTCATTAACCATGTTATTTACGTCGGCCTTAAACTATTATTCCTCCAGAAATGTACCCATCACCAACAGAATTACATATCTTTACTGAAACTTCATATCTGAGTCTGTGTGTATGAACATAGCATAATAAACATGTCAACAACATGTATCTATCCATGCAAGTCTTCATGTCATCATATGGATAAGTACATACAGAGGTACTGCTGTGTATTATATGTTGTCATCAATGACAAACATACAATCAATCAACTATTCATAATCAAATCTCCAACAATCTCCCCCTTTGGCATTGATGGCAACATATGATAAAAACAACTTCTGTTCATGGTGTCTTCTTTCTTTTACAATCTTCTCAATATCCTCATCAAAGATTCATCTACACTATTGTAGTTACATGGTATACTCCCCCAGAGTATAAGCTCCTTGTATGTGTTCCTTTTTTTCCTTGTATTCATCTTGTATGTGTTCCTTGTTTTTAGTACATACTCCCCCATTGACATCAATGGCAAAGGGTGCCATAAACCATTATGCACAGGTACTACTCTGGAAGTAGAGTAGTCAACCATTCATTAGTCACATAGGACTGATGTACTTCCTGCTTTCTTTAATCAGACTTAGGAGAGGGAATGACTCCCAACTTCTCCCTTAGATACTCAAAAGTATCCTTTGCTAAAGGCTTCGTGAAAATTTCTGCCAACTGATCTTTTGTGCTTACATAGTCTAATTTCACTT
>MU224431.1:442542-458136 GCA_018584345.1 Thuja plicata | reverse complement strand
TTCCTCTTTTGTCTCCTTCTTCGGTTGAATCTTTGTAGGATTTGAGGTATGGATTGAATTTATTGGTTGATTAAATAATATGATAAAATATGGATCTATTTACATATTTTAATGATGTATTATATCTGTACTTTTCATTTCTATAGTTATTTAAAAGTTTGGAGTTTTTGTTTGTGAAAATTGTCATGTGTTTTCCTAGGGTTTTTAGAAACCCATTTTTTAAGATCTGTGATTATAATAATATAAATTGCATCTAGGGTTTTTATAAATTGGTTTTATAGAAGTAAAATTTGTATATCTGAAATGGGTATCTCTCTGATTCTACTTTTAGGGTCGAATTAATGCCTTATTATTGACATTTTGGCAGACTATGTCTGTCATTTCTTGATTCCAATTTTTCTGTCAAATGTATTCATATGCTACAGACTATTATGATAATATAAAATTCTGAATTTTATATCATATATCCTCCAATGTCTTATATTTCATTTCCAATTAGTTTGGGTCATTTTTATTGTGTTTTGTGATAATTACAATCATTTTAGTGAAGGCAGGTCTGAACCTTAACCAGAGTTTTTGGTTTTAAACCAAAAGTCATAACTCTCTTTCCCATTGTTGGATCATCACCAAAATGAAATTGAGAGTTTATAATTATGTTACCTAAATACCCACGGAAGTGATTGGATTTATTATTTATTTTGGGGAAGATATTGGCAACTTGTCTATGATTTCTTTTCTTTGCATTTAATCCTTTCTAGAAATATATCAGTTTAAGAACATTATCACATTTTAGGGTTTTTTGTATGGTTACCAGAGGCTATTAGGGTTTTTATTTCTTGGGTTTGATCTATTTTTATTCTGAATATGTTTATAATATCACTCTAATGTCTTCTTATGTGTTTGGAACATTCTGAATGTCATATAAGGGTTTAGGGTTGTCCAGTAGACTAGGGATAACATATGTTTTCCTAAACTCAATCAAATGTTGTTATGACATTGATATGAAATCTTGTATACTAGATTATGAATATATTATTTTATTATGATGATTTTATGTAGGTTAAGGAACCTAAGTATACTAGGTAAGTGGATCTCAGTGCGGGGCTGGGGCCCTAAGTGGCTAGAACCAGGATAACCGACTGAAAAGTTATTTAACAAGTGAAAATTTAATTAAACTTATGGGAATGGGTTAAAACAATAAAAATATTAATGTATGCCTCGCCCATGCCATTAGCGCTAGTAAAGGCCATGGATGGGAGTGGGAGAAGGTAACTATGCATAGGTACGATCCAATGGTTCTTTTCTATACGAAAGACATTCGATTCCGCATGTGCCTACTTGGGGGTCAGGGCCCAGAGTGGCTAGTACCAGGAAAACCCAAGGGGTGAGGGCTATGCGATGACACTCACCTAGCTTGTAGCTTAGAGTCCCTACTAATTTTTATCATGCCTCTGTTAATCGTGGTGGTCTTCTTGTCTTTCCTTTTTGTGTTGTGAATTTGGGGAAAATTTATCACCACCTTAGGAATAAATCCTCCAACAGCTTGAAGGAGGCCTCTCGATGCATAAAAACTAAATGCCAGTCAAAGAAAATAATGCAGATCAATGGGATGGTCAAACGAGCCGGCAAGGATCATATGCCGAATCTTTCGCCATTCTATTGCAATTAATAAAACACGGGCCTAGACTATTGAGCAGACACAACAATGAGTGGAGTGCCGCATTAGTTGGCAAAGATACATGTGCCTACCATTGACTTTCTCATGCCCTGTAAGAGCACAAGGCCAGATTGCCCTAGCATTTATCTGCCACCGACATAGGAAATTTTGAGCAAGTCTCATATGTGCCAAAAAAACTGAGTGCAGGTTACTCCTAAGTCACGCGTCGGCCCTCCCCAGACACATGCGCGTAGTTGACATCTTCTTCACCGTGGGCATTGTACACTGGTAAGATTGAGCTCGCTTTAAATTGTTTCCAAGTTATCATACATGATGGATAACATGGTGATGACACTAGCAGATCATCGATGATGGTTTCACTGGTACCATATCAAATGCTCTCTCTCTCTACGGTCAACTTAGGACAGATTATGGACAACCTGCAAAAATATACCCATACAATAGACAAAAAAAAAAAATCCAATTGCAGATGGTGTAAGCATTGTCGACAGTTGTAAATTGATAAATTGTACATGCAGGTTACCATCCACATCATGTTGCTACCTCTCATGCAACGAAACACCCACATCTGCCAATAGGGCACACGTCCAATCCTCTTGCTGATTGAAATGTCTACGGGGCAGAGAATTTGCATTTGATGTGACTATTTTTTTCCATTTATTAATTAAATTAGAAATCACAGTATTATTGTCCGTGATTTTTAATTTAATTAATAAATGACAAAAATAGTCATATCAGGTGCAAAATCTCTACCCTATAGACATTTCCCAAACAAAAGGCATCCGCTAAACTACAAACAAAATACACTAAAGACAAAAAAAAATGGTCTAACTTTTTTTTTTCCAAATTTTTGAAAGCACTAATTTTTTGTTGGTTTTTCACCATAAAATACACATATCAATGAGTTAATCTACCACCAAAAAAATACTCCCCAATAAATTGAAACACTTTCTAGTGGCTGAAAGGAAACGTGGGCTCTAGCCAATCACTTGGGCTCTTGCTAATCACTTCGGCGGCTTGACATTATGGTTATGTGAACACACATAGCCCAATAGTTAAAGACTTCAAACCAGGCACCAATTCAATGTAGATACACACAACCCAATCTCATGTGACAGGCTGATCATAGGACAAAGAATGAATCATGAGCCATTGTAATGAAATTGCACCTAGCCAATTGTCTACAAAAAAACTAGAAAATGACCATCTCTTGAAAAGAAATCTATGTTTAACCAATAATGAGATCACACAGTGATTCCTGACATGTGATTTGAAAACCACCAAATGCACGAGCTAGAGAAAGCTTGCAAAAAGTTTCCCGTTCAAGCAATAAATTAGGCCACCAAGTCAATAGGAGGAGCAATTGATTAAAGTGTCAGGTCAAATCAATTTCATGAGCCAGTTAACTTTAAACACCAATGAGCCAAAAAAAAACCTCCACTCGTCAATATCTTTGATGCTCACGAGGAATGCAGAGGCTGGGATAAAAGGTTATAAGATTGCTGACCAGACAATTATCAAAAAAGTGATCTGCTTGTGGACTCAGTAATGCCAAAACAATGGCAAGTAGTAATGGCGTGAAGCAATGTTAACCATCACCATGAATAACCATGGAATCTACATGGATAAGCACTAAAAATCAACAAAGAAATGAGCTGCCAATGTAGCAAATATAGATCTGACCCAATAATGACCCGATAGAAATAACAAAAGGCAACCTTGCAATTGATCAAAATAGAGATCAGAAATACATTGGAAAGCTACAAAGAGAAACTAGGACCTCTATACTAAAAAAAAAATGAACTCTCAATAACTTGAAGGAGCTGCTAGACTTTAGGCTCTTATACCCTGTTAGGATAATTTATCCTCTTTCCAGGAGCTAGTCTACAACATCCTCCATAAGAGATGTTATCAACATAAGAAACTGTATTATATTGAGGTAATGAGATAATTACAAAAGTACAAAGGCTCTACTTATATAGGCAAGAGTAAATAAGTAGAGTGGACAAGGTTGAGTTTCTCAACTTGGAGGAAGTAGAGTTCTGATAGAACTCAACAATATCCTCATGGACGAAGTAGTGTTCAAGTCCAAATCTACAATACCTATCTACCTAATTAATGTTGCTGACCTTAGTAAACTTAAGAAATAAGTAAACAATAAGACTATTATTGAGATGAGGTAATTACAAAGGTACAAAGGCTCTGCTTATATAGGCAAGAGTAGATAGGTAGAGTGCACAAGGTTGAGACAAGTGTCTCAACATTGAGGAATTAGAGTTCTGATAGAACTCAACAATATCCTCATGGAGGAAGTAGAGTTCCAATATGACTCTACAATATCCATCAACCTAATTAATGTTGTTGACCTTAGTAAACTTAAGTAATAAGTAAACAGTAAGACTATTATTGAGATGAGGTAATGAGGTAATTACAAAGTTACAAAGGCTCTGCTTATATAGGCAAGAGTAGATAGGTAGAGTGGACAAGGTTTACACAAGTGTCTCAAGCTAGAGGATGAATAGTTCTGATAGAACTCAACAATGTCCTCCTGGAGGAAGTAGAGTTCAAGTATGACTTTACAATATCTATTTACCTAATTAATGTTGTTAACCTTAGTAAACTTAAGTAATAATTAAACAGTAAGAATATTATTGAGATGGGGTAATGAGGTAATTACAAAGGTATAAAGGCTCTTCTTATATAGGAAAGAGAAAATAGGTAGAGTGGACAAGGTTGAGACATGTGTCTCAACTTAGAGGAAGTAGACCTCAAAAATGACTCTACAATATCAATCCACCTAATTAATGTTGTTGACGTTAGTAAAGTTATGTAATAAGTAAATAGTAGGACTATTGACTCTGGCATTTCCCTTCCTTATTTGCACTACTACATTAGGGACATTTAGTCTTCTATAGTTGAGAGTAAAATATATCTTTACCCTTCTCCCAAATATTTTCATAGGGTTTTCTATGACTCTAAGGAGGATAGGAAATATATGCTTGACGGTGGGTCTTTGATGTGGGATTGACATCCCCTCTCTATGCATTCATGGGTTTCTTCTTTCAACACTGTGAAAGAATCAACTAATATTTTTACTTTATAGGTAAGGTTACCTGATCTTTCCCTTCATTTCTAGTGTAATGAAGACTATGAAACTATTATTAATACTTTATGTAGCTTCTCGAATGTTGATTATTTTAGAAATGTTTTTGACCATACTTCATTCACGTGTATTCTAATACAAGTTGATATTTCAAAAGATTAACTTGGATAAGTCATTCTACAAGTTAATAGTAGATATTGGTGTATGTTAATGGACAATGAGGTGAGATACTTTCTTTAAATGCACTATGTTTCTACCATGAATTAATCTTCTAAGTGCTACATCAGTGCTCATAGGAAGTTTTCCTAAACTTGCGGGAAGAATGATGTTTGTGACCATCTTACTATTTTTCCCAACGTTACTTTTCAGGATGATACATATCTATAACACCAGAATACCATTTATGCTCCTTTGTAATATATGCTTCCAAAGCTAGTCTAGCATAGATAGACAATTAGCCCATTTATTATATTTTCATAGGCTAATAGAGGTTTTAGGGAATATTGGAGGTGTTTATAAAAGTAGTTTCTTGTTTAGATGGGTATAAGGAGCATAACACTCCTTTTTGGAGCCGTGTGGGTTGTTATTTTTAGAAATGTTTCCAAATTCAAGTTTGATGTTTATAGTGAGATTTGATATAGTCTATAGTTATTAAATAACAATAGGTTACAAATTAATAAAGTTAAAATAAATATTTAACTTATCAACATTTATTTATTTAATGATTTGACTATAGAAGGCAAGTATTAAATCAAAGGTGATTTATTATAATAGATAACCTTTTATTATTATTATTATTATTATTATTAAATATTGCATTGGGAGAATACAAATAGGAGTGGTTCTTACTAAAATAATAGCAAAAAATTAGTATAAAAAAGTAGAAACAAAACAATTCCCACAAGAAGGGGAAAAAGACAAAAATTGTGAAAAAAAAAAGGTTCTTTCTTTGAAAAAAAGTAACTAAGAGAAAAAAAGTAATTTATTTAATCCTACATGGTTTGGTGAAACGGGTCAAATTTCTTAGGGTTGTTGTAAACTAAATTTCTTGAAGCTCATTTCTAATTCTTGGTTATGCTTGGTTGAATGTAGTTATTCCTTAAATTGTGCTTCTTATTACTAGTTTGTGAGGATGGTAACCCTTACACACACCATTGTCCATGTTGTTGACAAATAAAATGTGTGTTGGAAATATGTCTGATTGTTATTGTATATTACAATTTATGTCAAATATTGTGGCTTGGAGGGTCAAACAATCACCTTATGATAAATCATGGAATCACTACTACAAGATGAGGTATTTCAAGACAATTTCTTGATACAAATTTTTTTATTGTCTTATTTTTCTCTTTTGTTTTTTTTCTTTTAAATGCCGAAGGCATTTCATATATGAAATAGAGGAGATGATTTTCAAAATCAATGTTTCACATACATATAGAAACATGAAAGACGATTGGAATGACTAGAACCGTTGGATCATTTCCCCACTAGTCATTTCATGTGTGTTATTTTCTGTTAAAAAGGAGCGCAGATGCTATTTCTATAGTGAAAATTGCACTGCATTTCACTATCGATCCTGTTTTGTCAGTGCACATTATTGATGTTTCCCTTCGTCATGTAAACTTGTGTAAGTGATCATGATATGCGTGGCATCCCAACTACGCAATTTCATCATCCCGCACAAAAATTTAATCGGCACCAATTGCTGCTATCCATTGCAGTCACTCTTAGTTTAAGCCATACCCAATTCTGTTTTTTGTTCTCTATTTAGATATCCATACCCAAATAATAGAGGCAAACCATGGTTGTAGTTTGACAGAATGCAAATGCCACCATTTTTAGAAAAACCTCAACACCATTTTTCTCACTGCATGCCAAAAAAATTTCTTCCATGTAAAATACTTGCCAAAATTCATCAGTGTAAAGTCTATTTTAATCCATAACGAATTGTTTACCAAAGGATATTAACAGAAAATTTGTTTATGTTTACTATTTTTTTTTGGAAGCAAGTCAATTATATCTAGTTGGTATGCGAAATAGAATATAAGCATACAAGAGCATAACACATCCATCCCTTCTATACTTTTCCCAAGGTACAAGTTGCCTTGTAGAAATATTTTAAAATGAATAAGCAAACGCCCAATAAGAACACCCATTTTAAAAAGCTTTATTAGACAAATGGCTGAAATTTGAGAGTAGTATTTACCTACTAGCATGCCTAATAATCTTAATGTATGTAGATTTTTTTTGTTTTGAACCTTTTTAGTTTAATTAACACGTCTATATAGAGATATACAAAGTGAAAGCAAAAAGCTAGAACATCAATTAAAAATATATTGTCTCAATAATTTAAGATAAATTTAAAAGATATATTATTCTCTTCAATAAATTTGGTAATTGATATATAGTGTAAATTATTATATAATAGAATGGAGAAAATTGGAAATGAAAAAGATATTGTAATTTATAATTTTTTTTTAGACTACAGGATTTGTGTATATTACCCTTCTATAAACTCCAGTGCATCAGATAAACTTTTTAACATGACCAATGGCGCTGGCCCCAGGTCACCAGCTCTATAATTTTTTGATTTTTAGTTATATTAGAAATAAAAAAATTATTATTTGCTAATGCAAATATATGTTTACAATTATATTATATTTGTTGCTAATTTGTTTGTAATAGAACTTTAATGGGAATTCCCAAACATCTTCACAAGACTATTTCAAAATTACTAGGAAAGTATCTTATCCATATTTTTATAGTAGATTTCAATTGATTTTTAAATATTTATCTTTAATTATAAATTCTTTTTCAATTTATTAATTGAATTAGAAATGGCAGTATTATTGTCTTCCATTTATTAATTAAATTAGAAATCATAGTATTATTCTCTGTGATTTTTAATTTAATTAATAAATGGTAAAAATAGTTACATCAAGTGCAAATTCTCTGCAAATTCTCTAACTTTTTTTTTTCCAAATTTTTGAAAGCACTGATTTTTTTTGGTTTTTGAGCACAAAATAGGCATATCAATGAGTTAATATACCACTAAAAAATATACTCCCGAATAAATTGAAACACTTTCTAGTGGCTGAAAGGAAATGTGGGCTCTAGCCAATCACTTGTGATGACATGTAATTGATTGAATGTTTGATAATGTTAAGTTGAAGATGATGCAAGACATTAAATCAATTAATGGTTTGTATTATCATTGATGTCAACTTGATATCATCTGTACGGTCATGTACATAATGCCAAAGACTTGAGACAATCAATGGAGCAAAGGTTATGATTTCAGCAATACATGAAAGCCAAGTATTCATTAAGTGACAGACAACACCGACGGAGTACACACCATCAGTGAAGGCAAAGAACAAAAGTCATAATGATACCCGACAAGAAAAAGACAGTGTTGCCCAAAGAAGCAAAACCACAGGATGCCCGACGAGCTGAAAATAGAGTTTCTCGACGAGTAAAATCCAATGATGCCCAACGGACGGAGATCTTGAAGCTAATTGGAGTCACACCGACAGAATTGACAGTTATCACCAACGACTAACTACAGAGTTGACCGACAGAATAGAGAGTTCAGAAAATGACAAAATATCTAGCTGGCAGAGCTTAAGGATAGACTTAACTGGTTGTTTTATTTGTTTTATTCGACTAGAGTTAAGTGATTGATTTAAAGAAGATTTGTATAGTTGGCAAGAAGATAACTACGAGATAAATCAGGAGTTAAAGCTTTAAATCAAATTGGTTGGATTGTTGTTCATGCCAAGAATCAAGAATCAAGAAATAGTGAATATCATGTCTATATAAGAGACAAGCATAATTAATTTTCATATGCATGAGAAGGGGAGTGAATAGAAAGAGGATGCTGAAGAGAAACTGATGAAGAAGAACTTCATACAGTTCTGATCAATCAAGCTGAAGGAGAGCTAAAGAATTCTGCAGACACAGACAAACAGTGAAGCACAACATCACAGAGAAGAAAGTGTTGAGCACAAAGAATTGAATTGATACATTGACCAGAGAGGTAATGTACTTAAATAGATCAGAAAATCTGTAATTCAAGTTGCATTAGAAATAGGTCATAGTGTTTCAGTTTAACCATTGAAGCATCAAGTCTCTTAATAGAGCAGGACTTAACAATCTTTTATATATTGAGGTACATCCCAAGGAGTGCCAAAAAGGTTGATTCATGAAAGTAGCACTAGATTTGCCTAAAGCCTATTGATAGTCTAAAAAGGAGGCTGATTCAAGGATGGTAGCAAACTGAGTTTCCCGATACTAAGTGACAACCTTTATGTATAAAATCCTCTAACAAGGTCACACCTTACAGTGTGTTTTTAACCTTTAATAGGGTTGGCTCCTAACAGGGCTCACTTCAAAAGAGTGAAAATTTGGGGTACCAGTCCCAGTGCTTTTTCCCTTAACAGGGTTTCCACGTTAAAATCCATATATTATGTGTGTATGGTTTATTAATTTATTGTTTTACTATTCACATATGCATTTTTGGATTTATCGGTATACTCTACATATTTACTAAGTGTCAAGAAATAAGTTTTACTGCTTATCGGTAAGCAAGGAGAATAAGGTCAGAAAAGGAAAATTGACAGACAGTTAATTATTATAAGTATTTCATGGCATGCATCTTATAAGGGACCTAATAATATGAGGTTTATTGATTGGTAGTTAAAGTTTAAGGATAATTTTTGAAGCCACTGATTCACCCCCCCCCCCCCTCAGTTATTACTAGCAATTGGTANCCCCCCCCCCCCCCCTCAGTTATTACTAGCAATTGGTATTAGAGCTTGTGTGCTTAGAAGGAAGGTTTCAAGACCTAAGTCAAGATCACAAGATAAACAGACGAGATGTGCCCAAGTTGAACAAAGACAACTTTGCTTCATGGAAAAGAAAGATAAGACTCCACTTATTAGGTATTGGTAATGATGTTACTCAATACTTAGATACAAAATATGTGTTTCCTATAGGAGTATTGATAGTAGATCAATTGAGAGAGAAGCATGAGCATAACTGCATGGTTATAGAGCTTTCTTCCTCACTCTCTGATGCTGAATTTGAAGATGTCAAGGACTGTAAAATTGCAAAGAAAATGTGGGACAAACTGAAGCTTGTTCATGGAGGTCATACAAATGTTCTGAGAGCCAAGGAAGAAAGCCTTAGAGGAAAGTTTGATGATCTCAGAATGAAAGAAGGAGAAAACATCACACAGTACAACACAAGAATAAAAGAAGTAGTCAATTCTATACGAGGTGTTGGAGGTACACTTGAAGAAGAGATAGTGGTAAGTAAAATATTAAGAACCTTATTGCCTGTATATGCTATTAGATTTTTTGCTATTCAAGAAATGAGAGCAGTAGCAAACAATAAATTTACTCTTGATAGTTTAATTGGTAGACTGATTTCATTTGAGATGAATAACTTTGATAATAGTGTCTTACCAAACTTAGAGTCTGCATTTAAGTCTTCTATGAGATTAAGCAAATCAAGTCAGACACACACATCTAGAAGAGATAGTGAAAGTGAAAGTGAAGAAGAAGATCTAGATGAAATAGAAGCACTCATGGCAAGGAGAATGCAGAGAGGAAAAGGTAAATACAAAGGCAAGTTACCACTTGTATGCTTTAATTGTAAAGAGATTGGACACTTTGTTGCAAGATGTCCTAACAGAAGAAAAGATGACAGAAGTAATGACAGGTCTTTTGAGAAAAAATATGACATAGGTGATAACAAAGATTATAGAGGTTATTGACAATCAGAAAGAAAGGATACCTGAGACTACAAGGATAAAGGCAAGAAGGCTAGCTACCTAGCTACTTGCAAAGATGAAGATACCGACACTGAACCTGATGATGACATTGAGGTGATATTTGTAGCTATGAAAGACGATTCAGATCAAGATGAAAGGTATGAAGAAATTGCACTCATATCTAAGGTTAGTAAGAATGACATATGGATTATAGATAGTGGCTGCACTCACCATATGACCGGTGAAAAAGAAAAGTTTAACACTTTTGAATATTATAATGGTGGTACAGTAAGAATGGGAAGTGATACACCTTGTCCAGTTGAAGGTAAAGGAACAATAATGCTGAATAACCTGATTAAATGTGAAAATGCTTATTGGGTAAAAGGATTGAATTATATTCTATTGATTGTTTCTCAGTTAAATAATTCAAGTCATAGAGTAGCATTTGAAAACAAGAAGGCAAAGATCTTCAATGAATCAGGAAAATTGATTGGTACCGGTGAACAGACTAAAGGTAACTTATTCTATCTGAATGATACTAACACCACTTTCTTAATGACTAGAAATGAAGACATATGGTTGTGGCACAAAATATTGTGTCATGTGATTTTGACAACATGATGAAAATAAGCAGAAGAAGAAATGTAAGAGGCTTACCGACGATGACAAAGCCAGACAATATCATGTGCAAAAATTGTCAAAAAGGTAAAATGACAAAGTCTAGTTTCAAAAGTAAAACCCATACATCTGATGATATTATAGAATTAGTCTATATTGTTTTATGTGGACCTATGAGGACAAAGAGCTAATATGGAGATAGATACTTTATTCTCTTTTTTGATGATTACTCTAGAATGATGGCAGTTATGTTTCTAAAAAAAAATCTGAAGCATTCAAGATGTTTAAATGGTATAAGGCTATGGTAGAAAAACAAAGTGGTACAAATTTGAAATTTTTGAGATCAGATAGAGAAGGAGAATTTATATCAGATGAATTCACTAATTTATGTAATGAGCATGACATAAAAAGACAAGTTTCTGCACCAAGGACACCACAACAAAATAGGATTGCTGAAAGAAGGAACATATCAATAGTTGATTGTGAAAGAACACTGATGATAGAGAAAGGCATCACCCAAATCTTCTGGAGGGAATCTTTCAGTACTGCTGTCTATACACTTAACATAGCACAATTAAAGGACACAAAGAAGACACCTTATGAGCTATGGTATGGTAAAATACCAAATGTAAGTTACTTCAAAATATTTGGTAGTCAATGTTATGTCTTAAAGGATGATAGAAATGGAAAGCTTGATGCCAAAAGTGATGAAGGTATTTTTCTGGGGTATTCTACCAAGAGCAAAGATTTTAAGTGTCTAATCAAGGCTTCTAACAAAATAGTTGAAAGTGCAAATGTGAAGATTGATGAATTTGCAGAAAAGAATGAGCTGAAAAGCACAAAAGAACCAGAGGACTAAAACAAGTTTGTATATTATGAAGAACCCATCACTCTACCTGGGGTGATACCACAATAGTGGGTTACACTTTTTTCCCTAAACAGACATTGAAGTCTACATTTTGAGAAAAAATTTCACATTCGGATGCATATTTTCGTTAAACTATTTGAAATCGGAAGATGAAGTAAACTAGAGTCTTTTAGGATTTTCAGTCTAAATTCTAAATATATATATATTTGAATTTATTTTAATGTTTTTTTTTTTCTCCCACTAAAACTGCTATGTTGCTGAAAATGTAATTTTAAAAAAGGTACAATGACTTCGTACAACATAACTTCTTTTCTAAAATAGATATCAATGCGCTTCTTTCAAATTTGGTTTTGTAACATCCATACGGAGGGCATGCAATTGGTTTGATGACATTATCATGATTATTGCATATTTTATGAATTTTTGAAGTAGAGTAAATCATAATTGTGACATACGTTGACTGTGTAGCTGATAACTTGTTGTGTATTTATACAAATTTAAATTATTTTTTTTTATAGAAAGAAGACTCAAAGTCAGAGGGCACTATTATTTTTCAATTTTTTTTTCTCTTTTCTACTATTTTTCATTGAACGTCAAACCTGGAAGTTTATATTGGATAAAAAACCTACATCCGATGCACGTCCAAATACATAGACCTAATTAATTCAAAGTTTGTCAAATCTATATTCATTAGAAAGCTCATTTAGAGTACTTGTGTGATGAAAAAGGAGGTGTCCCTATTCTTCCATTTGAGCCCCACGCTTGAGCCCCGAAGCCATGAAAACTATAGATTTTTGTTAGCCTTTGCAGATAGCCTCAATTTTGGGGGTTTCGATAGAAAGTACTTTCAATCAAAACTAATTAGTTTCAATCGAAAGTACTTTCTTAGTTTAACATGCGTATGGGTCAAAATCCCACTAAAATCTTTACTATCTTAGTTTCGATTGAAACTAACTTAGTTTCAATCAAAAATAGGTTAGTTTCGATCGAAACTAAGCAAAAAAAGTAGTTTCGATCGAAACTATGAATGTTTCAATCAAAACAATTAGGTACTTTCTATCAAAAGTACCTGGCTAAATCCTCCCACCTTGCGGATTCGTGAGGAATTTCTTCCTCTGAAAAAGTGTAACCCACTATTGTGGGATCACCCCCTGAGAAACAGTGCTTAATTCTAGAACAACAGAATGTTGTAACCGACGGTCAGAATGTTGTTACCGACGGTCAGGATAATGATTAAAATAATGTGCAAGGTAATGAAGAATAGAATGAAGATCAAAATAATGATCAAAATGATACACAAAGAGTTGTACCTATACTTGCATGATATGTAATAAGGAACCATCTAGAGGTCTAGATCATAGGAGATAAGAAATCTGGTACAAGAACAAGAAGTAAGTCTTTAAACTTAAATTATTTATTGTGAGTTTGAGCCAAAATCTGTCAATGCTGCACTAGATAATGAAGAATGGATAAGTGCTATGAATGATAAAATTGAGCATATTGAGGAGAAAAAAACATGGTCACTTGTGCCAAGACCATATGACAAGAATGTCATCGGTACAAAATGGATATTCAGGAACAAGTTGAACAAGAATGGACAAGTCACAAGGAACAAAGCAAGACTAGTATGCAAGGGGTATGCACAAGAGGAAGGTATAGACTATGGAGAAACATTTGCACCCGTTGCTAGGCTAGGAGTAAGAATACTACTTGATTATGTTGCATATAAAGGATTCAAAGTGTATCAAATGGATGTCAAGTTAGCATTCCTAAATGGAATACTTGAAGAAGAGGTATACATTGAACAACCAGAAGGGTTTGTGGATCTAGATAAGAGAAACATGGTATGTAGACTTCAAAAAGCCTTGTATGGATTAAAACAAGCTCCTAGAGCTTGGTATGAATGAATTCATAAGTACTAGTGAAAACATAAGTATTGGATTCATAAGTACTAGTGAAAACAATCATCTTTATTTGAAGGAAGATATTGATGCTAACACTTTGATTGCTGAAATATTTGTTGATGACGTCATATTTGGAGGCAATGATATGCTATGTAAATCATTTTCTGATGAGATGAGCAAATATTTTGAAATGTCTATGTTTGGAGAGATCAAGTTCTTTCTTGGTCTATAGATCATTCAACAAAGTGAAGATATTTTTATTACATAGTCCAAATACATCAAAGAGGTCTTGAAAATATTTAGGATGGAAGATTCCAAACCTGTTGGAACACCGATGGCTACTGGATGTAAATTAACAAAATAAAACAAGACAACAGAGGTAAATCAGACTTTGTACAGATCAATGATTGGAAAACTCATGTATGTTGTATAGACTAGACCAGATATTGCACATGCAGTAGGAATTGTTGCTAGATTTTCTACTAACCCCAAGGAATCACATATGACTGCTGTGAAAAGAATCCTAAGATATCTGAAGAATAATAAGGAATTTGGCTTATTGTATAGAAAATAAGGCAAATTTGAGGGTATGTGCAAGATCATGAGGGGCCAAACTATGCCCTTAAGTGGCAATGAAAAATCAGAAAATCAGGGTTAGTAAACTTGACGTGAAAATTTGAAGTAGCTATCAACCTAATATCAAAAAGTTGTGAGAATAGAATCTTTAAGAAATTGAATGTAGTTTCTAAAATACTAGGCCTTTTCTAAAAAAAAGTTAATATGATTGGTGAAAAGTATAGATTTCAATGCAGCAGTACAAAAATTTCTAGAAAAAAATAAGTAGGTATATGTCTGACCACCTTAATCATAATCAAATGATAATATTTTTTTATAAGATTTTATATATAATTAGTAGACTCCTGTTCGGATGTGACGCATATTTTTGTGTAATTTTATTCTAAAAAAATAATTAATTATGAATTATCTGCTACAACATTTTTAGAATAAAAAAACTCCTGTGTCTGACCACCTTAACTCATTGAAAACTTTACCAAATTCAGAAAAATAATTATTTTTCTTATAGTAGGCAAAGCATCGAATGTGACGCATTTTTTGAATTTCAAAAATGTTATACCATCTGAAAGTTATAGCCATTTTTCAATCAGTATATAAATCAGCATTTTAGAGGTAACTCAATTGGAAAATAACTAATAATTACTTACCAAATTCAAAATTTGACAGCAATTATATCGATAGAAAGCTGATAATCTCCTTAAGATACCCTTTTCGTTTCATCAAATTCGGGTGAAAAAAAAGTCGTCAGCTACATGGTCGAAGTCTGGAACTTAGGTGTTTCCGCTCTGAGCCATCCATCTGTCATACCGCATTTACTGCGGGATCTTTTGTGCATTAGGGTTAGCCTTTAGTATGGCTCCGACCAACTTTGGCCCAGCAGTTTCTGCTGGTGCTCGAGTTGAAGCTTTGAATTGCCATGGCGCCTCCTCTAAACAAACATCCTCGCAAGTTCATCCCAAAGGTCTTTCACGAGGTAACCCTGATATTATCCTTAATCCTCAGGAATTTGATACTGCATGTGAATGGTTAGAGAAACATACGCTAATTGGATATTTTGTGGGTCGTACTCCT
>MU224431.1:397492-428283 GCA_018584345.1 Thuja plicata | reverse complement strand
GTTTTTGCTTTCCAAGGATCTAAATGAGAAAAGAGCTGGTTGGATCACCAAGGTGATGGAATATGATGTAGATATTCAAACTACCAAGCTGGTTAGAGGCAGGGGTCTTTGCGAACATTTGGCAGGAAATGAGTGTGCAAAGAAATCAGAGCCACTGGATGCATCTCTGGTGGTGCATTCTATAGAAAATCAAGTCAAGGCAATAGGCTAGTTTCCTAAGATGATCCATTATTTAAAGATAGGACAATGCCCTGTAGGGCTAGATTCAGCAAAAAGAAGATATTACAGGTTACAATCTATCCCTTTTGTGTTGATTGATAATGTCCTTTTTAGAAAAGATCACAATGGTGTTCTTTTGAGATGCATAGATTCAGAAAAGGTAGCGGATGTCCTGTTTAAATTCCATGATGGGCCAGCTGGTGGTCATTTTTCTCCTAGGACTACTGCTTATAAAATCATGAGGGTCGGGTACTATTGGCCATCTATCTTCCATGATAGTCATGATTATGTTAGGAAGTGCATCAAGTGTGCCTTATTTGCAGGAAAAGAAAAGCTCGCTGCTCTGCCCCTTCAACCAATCAAAGTTGACCAACCTTTCATGAAGTGGGGCATAAATTTCATAGGTGTGATCAACCCTCCATCTAGTGAAGGACATAAGTGGATAATCATTGCAACAGATTATTTCACTAGATGGACAGAAGCAGTGGCTTTAAAGGAGGCCAATGAGAGTGTTGTCTTGAATTTTTATGATGATTTAATTCATAGGTTTGGAACTCCTGATTCAATTGTTTCAGATAATGCACTAGCATTTACAGGCCTTAAAGTCTCAGATTGGGCGGTTAAGAATGACATTTATCTGAATACCAGTTGAAATTATTATCCCCAAGGTAATGGTTTGGCAGAATCCACAAACAAGAACCTGGTCAGAATAATTAAGAAGACTCTTCAGGACAATCAAAGGGATTGGCATACAAAACTTAAGTCTGCCTTATGGTTAGACAAAATTACCCCAAAGAAGATCATTGGTAATTCTCCATACATGTTAGTGTATGGTAGAGAGGCTGAACTTTCCATTTCAACAGAATTGTCAACTCTGGACTTAGCCACTCGGTATGCCCTGTTTAATGAAGAGGATCCCCTATAGATCAGGTATGCTCAATTGATGGAATTGGAAGAAATCAGAGAAGAATCTATGAAAAATATGGAATTCCATCATAATCAAACTAAAAGGAGCTTTGACAAAAGAGCCAGGGGAAAGAACTTCAAGGTTGGAGATGTAGTTCTCAAATGGGATGAGTTCAGATCCCGACCTGGCAGGCACACAAAATTTGATTCCTTTTGGGGTGGACCATTTTTTATAACAGAGTGTAGAGGATCTAACGCTTTCCAGCTTTCAACTCTTAACGGAGATGCCCTGCCAATCTCAATGAATGGTTTCCACTTGAAGCCTTGCTTTGAGGTTGATCCCTCTCTGTAGGTCCCTATTTTTCTTGTAAGCTTTTCCCTATTTTCCTTTCCCTGCTTTCTAGTGTAGTTTCCATGTTTTTCAAGAAGTGCACGTGTACAGTTTTGCCCTGTCAAGTTTTGTGCTCAAGAGATGACTCCATGCCCAATGGATAGTTTGATGTCAATAGGCCACTGGTTTTCATGTCTAGCAGGCTGACATCCCGCAGAAGTCGCCAAAATGTTGCCCAAATTTTCCATCCTATGCAATTTGGCCTATTTTTTCCCTCACATTCATATTCATTCTCTAAAATTCTTGCTTTCTGCTCTTTCCCGGACTTTCTGATTTTGAATCTTGTGTTTATCACACAAAAAAATGGTCATGTTCCTTTTTAAAAATTTATGTCTCAGCTCACTGCTCTGTCGCATCATTTTTTATGTCATTTTCTTATATCACGCGACTGCGCAACGAGTTGCAATTGAGGGGTCATCGCGCAATCGCGAGCCATTTGTGAAGAGTTCTGCTCTATCCGCGACTGCGCGACGAGTTGTAAATAATGTCACCACTCAGTCCTGAGGCCTCGTCAAAGTCGGGTTATGAGCCCGCGGGTGTGCGACGAGCTAAACAAAGGAGGTTCATTTTTTGTAAAAGGAGAAAAGCCCACTTTTACAAGGAAGTCATCTTTTCTCAGAAAGCCATCTGTGGTATTTGTTATACCCTCTAGTTCTTCTACTCTTTGTAATCTCCAAGTGATGATTAAGACATTCTTGAGGTACTTGTGATATTTGTTTTATCCCTGTCTTCACTATCTCGATTATCTCTTATTGGATTGAAGTTCATGAATGTTGTTAATGGAAAATCGGGTTCCTAGTCCCTCTCACTTTCTGTGCTTTTGTGTGTTACTGTGTCTGATCTAATTTTAGATGTTTTGTGGGTATACTATAACCCCTAGCAGTCTTGTCTCATTCCTACACCTAGTTGCAGGAAAATATGTTTGTTTGCAGGTCATAGGTCAAGTCCTTTGTTCAGAACCTCCTATGAAATACTTATGCAAGCCTATCTAGTGAGTTGTGATTTATTAGACTAGATTCCTCCATTGGTTTCATTCCTCTATACTGAGATCCAAACTCTAATTTCGGTGCATCACCTAGTAGGTAGTTTGCTTTCATGTATTTTCCCTTTCATGCACTCCTTCTATCCCTTTCCCTCCAAATTTTACTTTCCTGTAAAAGAAGCAAATTAAGGTGATTATCCAAGAGGAACTAGCCTAGAATCTGGAGGTCTCATCTCAGTTATCAGAGGTCCCACAACCTAGAGATGAATCCCTTGTTATACTGGATTATCAAGACCAAGAGAGCTTGAGATCAGAGGCGCAAATTCAGTGTATAACACTAAGTAAGGGTGTCAATATTTTTAACAATGGTATTTAGAGTGACAAGTATAGGAGCTAACATAGGTATATTATTATACGTGTTTTTGAAGCCTCATATAGTGTTAAAATTCTCTTGTATCAAATCCTCTAAAGATTGAGGGTTTTGAAGCAGTTCTGGATTGTTTTGGGGATCATTATTTGGCGGGGGAGGGTTATTATCTTCATTGTTGTCAGCCATGCCTGATTAAATAATATACAAATATAAATTTCAAATTGATTTTATATATTATTAAAGAAATCAATACAAAACCCCATTTTTACCAAAAAAACTACATTTATCATGAAAATGAAAAAAATTAATCTAGATATAGAAAGAATTTACTTACCAGATAAACTGTGGAGTCAAATTTGTTGTTGGCGCAATCAGGTACCCAAAAAAATCATGTATAGGATATTTCTAGCCTTTTTCCAAACCTAAAATAATGAGAGAAATGAAGAAAGTGGCTCACAGGTTTTGATTTATGCCACAGGTTTCGGGTACCCAATTTTTTTGGGTACCCGATATTTTTAGGTACCCAAAAATATCATGTACCCGATTAGGCTTGTTCTTTGGTGTCAGGTTTACCCAGGTGTAATGACACCCAAGCCTACTAAAAAGTCAACAAACATTTTCATGCACTTTTGGATGAGTGGAAAGTGGATTTTTTCACATTGCCACTTTTTGGCCCCCCATGATCTTGCACATACCCTTGAACTATAAGTGTTTATCGATACTGATTGGACTGGAAATATTGGTGACCGAAAGAGAACAACTGGAGGAGCATTATTTATGGGTGATAGACTTGTCACATAGATTAGCAAAAAGCAAGGATGCATCTTTTAGTCTACTACAGAAGCATAATATGTTGCTACTGCTACAAATTGCTCAAATATTGCATGGATCAAACAATTGCTGGAAGGTATGCATATGAAGATCTCAGAACCAGTGATTATCTATTTTGATAACACTAGTGCAATAAATATTTCCAAGAATCCAGTCATGCATTCTAAGACTAAACACATTGCAATCAAGTATCATTACTTAAGAGAACAAGTTCAAGAAAAAGAGGTGATATTTGAGTATGTGCAATCTAAAGAACAATTGGGCGATATCTTCACCAAGCCACTACCCAAGGATACATTTGAGTACCTGAGAAAGAGACTAGGGGTCAAACCCTTGTCTACTAGTCAGTAAAGACTGAAGGCTGCATCAACCTATATATTATCAGAATATCATTCATGTTGATGCAAGAAAAAGGATGAACTTCAAAGCTACATCTATATACAGAAAGGTATATATCAACACCGAGCACCAGAGCATATTGTTGTATTGCTGATAGATAAGGGAAATTTAAGGAATATATTATGGATGGAAAGAAAAAGGTCACTTGACATTAATTTTAGATATCTGTGAGATATTTGTTTAGCATTGTTGTCAAAGGGAGAGAAAGTTTCCATATTATCACAGTCTTCAGAAAAAGAAGAAAGTTTATCCATTATCAGATAACTCCAATAGGGAGAGATCATATCCATAGGGAGAGTTGCTGATAAAAGATAGAGACATCAATGAAGAAGAACAGTCAAAAGAGATAAATTAACACAAGCAGAGAACACAACACATCAGAAGTAGAAAGATAGAGAACTGCAAGAATCAAATCTAAGCTAACACAGAGCTTACCGGCGGTCAGACATTCTTATCAATTTTATCAAAACAAATTGTTTGGTAGTTTGATGAATCTAAACAATTGTATTTCATATTATATTATAAATATTATAGTTTGATAATATAGTATGTTTCCATCAATGCCAAAGGGAGAGATTGATGACATGTAACTGATTGAATGTTTGATAATGTTAAGTTGAAGATGATGCAAGACATTAAATCAGTTAATGGTTTGTATTGTCATTGATGTTAACTTGATATAATTTGTATGATTGTGTACATAAGGCCAAATACTTCATAGAATCAATAGAACAAAGGTTATGATTTCAGCACTACATAAAAGTTAAGTATTCACTAAGTGACAAACAACACCGATGGAGTGCACATCATCAGTGAAGGCAAAGAAAAAAAGTCATAGTGATACCTGATGAGCAGAAGATAGTGTTTTCTGATGAAACAAAACCATAGGATGCACAAAAAGATAAAAATAGAGTTTCCCGATGAGTAAAATCCAATGATGCCCGATAGACAGAGATCCTGAAGCTGATTGGATTCACACCGACAGAACTAGCAGTTACCACCAATGACTAACTGCAGAGTTGACCGACAGAACAAAGAGTTCAAAAAATGACAAAATATCTAGCTGGTAGAGCTTAAGGATAGACTTAACTAGTTTTTTTATTTGTTTTATTTGACTAGAGTTAAGTGACTGATTTGAAGAAGATTTGTTTAATTGGCAAGAAGATAACTATGAGATAAATCAGGAGTTAAAGCTTTAAATTAAATTGGCTGGATTGTTGTTCACGCCAAGAATCAAGAATCAAGAAATAGTGAATATCATGTCTATATAAGAGACAAGCATAATTCAATTCCATATGCATGGGAAGGGGAGTGAATAGAAAGAGGATGCTAAAGAGAAACTAATGAAGAAGACCTTCATACAGTCCTGATCAATCTAGCTGAAGGAGAGCTAAAGAATTCTGCAGACATCGACAAACAGTGAAGCACAACATCACAGAGCAGAACGTGTGGAGCACAAAGAATTGAATTGATACATTGATCAGAGAGGTAATGTACTTAAATAGATCTGAAAATATGTAATTCAAGTTGCATTAGGAATAGGTCATAGTGTTTTAGTTTAACCATTGAAGTGTCAAGTCTCTGAACATAGTAGGACTTAACAGTCTTCTATATATTAAGGTACATCCCAAGGAGTGCCAAAAAGGTTGATTCATGAAAGTAGCACTAGATTTGCCTAAAACCTATTGACAGTCTAAAAAGGAGGTTGATTCAAGGATGGTAGCAAACTAATTTTCCCGATACTAAGTGACAACCTCTATGTATAAAATCCTCTAACAAGGTCACACCTAACAGTGTGTTTGTAACCTTTAACAAGGTTGGCTCCTAACAGGGCTCACTTCAGAAGAGTGAAAATTTGGGGTATCGGTCCCAGTGGTTTTTCCCTTAACAGGGTTTCCACATTAAAATTCATGTGTTATGTGTGTATGGTTTATTACTTTATTGTTTTACAGTTCACATATGAATTTCTAGATTTATCGGTATACTCTGCATATTTACTGAGTGTCGATAAATAAGTTTTATTGCTTATCGGTAATCAAGGAGAATAAGGTTAAAAAAGGAAAACCAACATATAGTTAATTATTATAATTATTTCATGGCATGCATCTTGTAAGGGACTTAATAATCTAAGGTTTATTGAATGGTTGTTAAAGTTTAAGGATAATTTTTGAAGCCACTGATTCACCCCCCCCCCCCCTCTCANGGATAATTTTTGAAGCCACTGATTCCCCCCCCCCCCCCCTCTCAGTTATTACTAACAACTTGGGCTCTTGCCAATCACTTTGGCGGTTTGACATTATGGTTATGTGAACACACTTAGCCTAATATTCAAAGACTTCAAACTAGGTGCCAATTCAATGTAGATACACAAAACCCAATCTAATGTGATAGGATGATCATAGGAAAAAGAATGAATCACGAGCCAATGTAATGAAATCGCACCTAGCCAATTGTCTAAAGAAAAAAACTAGAAAATGACCATGTCTGGAAAAGAAATCTATGTTTAACTAATAATGAGATCACACAGTAATTCTTGACATGTGATTTGAAAACCACCAAATGCACAAGCCAGAGAAAGCTTGCAAAAAAGAAAGTTTTTCGTTCAAGCAATAAATTAGGCCACCATATCAATAGGAGGAGAAATTGATTAAAGTGTCAGGTCAAATCAATGTCATGAGTGAGTTAACTTTAAATACCAATGAAGAAAATAAAATACCTCCCCTCATCAATATCTTTGATGCTCACGAGGCATGTAGAGGCCTAGATATAAGGTTATAAGATTGCTAAGCAAACTATTATAAAAAAAAGTGATCTGCTTGTGGACTCAGTAATGTCAAAACAATGGCAAGTAGTAATGGCTTGAAGCAATGTTAACCATCACCATGTATAACCACAGAATCTACATGGATAAGCACTAAATATCAACAAAGAAATGAGCTGCCAATGTAGCAAATATAGATCTGACCTGATAATGACCTGATAGAAACAACAAAAGGCAACCTTGCAATTGCTCAAAACAGAGATCAGAAATACATTGGAAAGCTACAAAGATAAACTAGGACCTCTATACTAAAAAAAAATTGAACTCTCAATAACTTGAAGGAGCTGCTAGAATTTAGGCTCTAATACTGCGTTAGGATAATTTATCCTCTTTCCAGGAGCTAGTCTACAAACATCGTCCATAAGAGATGTTATTAACACAAGAAACTGTATTATATTGAGGTAATGAGATAATTACAAAAGTATAAAGGCTCTACTTATATAGGCAAGAGAAAATAGGTGAAGTGGACAAGGTTGAGTTTCTCAACCTAGAGGAAGTAGAGTTTTGATAGAACTCAACAATATCCTCATGGACGAAGTAGTGTTCAAGTACAAATATATAATATCCATCTACCTAATTAATGTTGTTGGCCTTAGTAAACTTAAGAAATAAGTAAACAATAAGACTATTATTGAGATGAGGTAATTACAAAGGTACAAAGGCTCTACTTATATAGACAAGAGAAAATAGGTTTAGTGGACAAGGTTGAGACAAGTGTCTCAACATTGAGGAAGTAGAGTTCCAGTATGAATTTAAAATATCCCTCAACCTAATTAATGTTATTGACCTTAGTAAACTTAAGTAATAAGTAAATAGTAAGATTATTATTGAGATGAGGTAATGAGGTAATTGAAAAATTACAAAGGCTCTTCTTATATATAGGCAAGAGAATATAGGTAGAGTGGACAAGGTTGACACAAGTGTCTCAAGCTGGAGGATGTATAGTTCTAATAGAACTCAACAATTTCCTCATGGAGGAATAGAGTTCAAGTATGACTCTACAATATCTATTTACCAAATTAATGTTGTTGACCTTAGTAAACTTAATTAATAATTAAACAGTAAGACTATTATTGAGATGGGGTAATGAGGTAATTACAAAGGTTCAAAGGCTCTGCTTATATAGGAAAGAGAAAATAGGTAGAGTGGTCTCAACTTGGAGGAAGTAGAATTATGATAGAATTCAACAATATGCTCATGGAGGAAGTAGACTTCAAAAATGACTCTCCAATATCAATCCACCTAATTAATGTTGTTGACGTTAGTAAAGTTATGTAATAAGTAAATAGTAGGACTATTGACTCTGGAATTTCCCTTCCTTATTTGCACTACTACATTAGGGACATTTAGTCTCCTATAGTTGAGGGTAAAATATATCTTTACCCTTCTCCCAAATATTTTTGTAGGGTTTTCTATGACTCTAAGGAGGATAGGAAATATATGCTTGATGGTGGGTATTTGATGTGGATTGACATCCCCTCTTTATGCATTCATGGGTTTCTTCTTTCAACACTTTGAAAGAATCAACTAATATTTTTACTTTATAGGTAAGGTTACCTTAACTTTCCCTTCATTTCTAGTGTAATGAAGACTATAAAACTATTATTAATACTTTATGTAGCTTCTCGAATGTTCATTATTTTAGAAATGTTTCTGACCATACTTCATTCACTTGTATTCTAATACAAGTTGATATTTCAAAAGATTAACTTGGATAAGTCATTCTACAAGTTAATAGTAGATATTGGTGTATGTTAGTGGACAATGAGGTGATATACTTTCATTAAATGCACTATGTTTCTACCATGAATTGATCTTCTAAGTGCTACCTCGGTGCTCATAGGAAGTTTTCCTCAACTTGCGGGAAGAATGATGTTTGTGACCATCTTACTATTTTTCCCAACGTTACTTTTCAGGATGATACATATCTATAACACCAGAATACCATTTATGCTCCTTTGTAATATCTGCTTCCAAAGCTAGTCTAGCATAGATAGAGAATTAGCCCATTTATGATATTTTCATAGGATAATAGAGGGTTTAGGGAATATTAGAGGTGTTTCAAAAGACATTAGTTGACATCAAATATCAGAAATGCAGTAAACAAAATAACTTACTTCAGATTTGATCAACACCTGGGGGTTCCGGGGATTATGGTTCATGTGTGACAAAGGAGATGAAATTTGGGTGATATTACGTGGAGCCCGAACTTTGGAAAATTGACCGTTATTTAAATGACCCAGCAATCATTGTACTAGGCTAACAAGGGTTGTCACGTGGTCATGTAATAAATAGAGTAATAGAATTAATTGCGACTACTATCTTAACACAAATGGATTGAATGCAACTTGGACTGGTTTTGAATGTCCACGCATGGGGAATTAATGCCTCTATGAATGCTGAAGTGACAGGGAGATTGAAGGGTCACCACCCAAATAGGAAAGGTGATTTGGTTGAGTCTGGCGAACACCAGGTGGGCTAGCTTGAATTGGGTTAACGATGCAAAGGGCACATTGAGCTTGCTGCAGGATGGGTAGGACTCACAGGAATGCACAGACCAGACACACACTTATAGATGACTATACAAATAATACACCGTACAACCCACTATTTACATAAGGCCAAAGAATGATATTTACAAACACAAACAAACTGCAACTAACTTGCAAGCCACCATTCTTTTTACAAATGTATAGATACTTTACAACTATTTACAACTATCTACAAATGCACATAAATCTGCAATGCACAGAGGGTGGATAATCCTCTTGCAGAGTCATCCCACCAATGGGAGGTGACGAAGAAGACCAGAAACACGATGAAAACAAAGCCCAAAAGGGAAACATAGGAACAAAAATGCAAACCAAAAGAAAAGAGAAAGAGGCTAGAAGAACCTACCGAAAAACCAAGGATGTGGAAGGAGGGGCACGGGAGGTTCTCTACAAATGAACAAATTTTTAAACCCACAAAAATGCTAAGAACACCATAGGATAGCTTGAACATGCCAGATCACCCCAAATCACTATTACGCACTCGAAGCAAATCACACTTAGCTCGCTGTTAAACACATAATTTTCTCTTGATTTGCTTCGAGGGTAATTTGTTCATGGTAAGTGTAACAATTATGGGTGAAACTCAATTTATACCCCTTAAGTAAAAAAATGCACCGTTCCCTTCCACAAACCCCGAGAAAAAGGCAAGCCTCTGGACTCCAGGCGCGGGGATCCCGCACTGCCACACCCTCCAACTAAAGAGGAAGTAACGACACGAGGATCTCTGGGTCCAGAATTTGGTTGGCACAAAGAAAAAAAAAACTCCAGAATCAGGTCCCAGAGTGAGGAAAACCAAAAGGAAATGACAACAAAGGCCCCACGGAGGCAAAGGCCGGAGGAAACAAAAGAAGACCAAAAATAAACAAAGGAAGAACCAAAAAGAGAAAAGGGGGACCCAACATTTTTCCAACAAAATGTAGGGATGGGTATGAAGGGCATAACAAATGGTGACTCACTAGGACGAATGCCTTAGTGCATTTGAGAATCACTGAATCTCTGGTTAGAAAAACTAAGAAAATTGTTACTTGAAGCATTCCACTTGAAAGGCGCGGGGTGTTTGAGAAAATATAACTCACCATGATTCAATCCTTTGATCTCTTGTCAGCTGTGAAGTGTGTGCTTTGGAAGAAAATCAAGCCAATGATTTTTGGGAGAAATAGAGAAACGACCTTGAATGCATCAGACCAAAATCACTATATCTCGCACAATCCTCTGGATCCCAAAATTGTCCATTATCCAACTCTCCTTTACTTTTTTCTTTTGAAGATGGGGAAGGCGGTACTCCTTTCACCGTGAACATTAAGCTTAGCTAATTTTCTCAGTGGTACTTCTTTCACCTTGCCATCCATTTTCATTTTCTAAATGGGAGAGACATTCTGCATCTGGGATTTTCTTTTGTTTTTTGGATATGGCCAATAACCAGTGTCATCGATCTTCTCTCAAGGATCATATGATTACTTTCTCTCTATGATTTTTGGTTAACTGATGTCAAGACTTTCCGGATGTGAATCCGATGAAGATTGCCCACAACCATTTACCATGCGTATAAAAAAACTCCGAAGTGCGGACAAATCTCACCATGCTAGTAATAGATTCTGTATTAACCAAAATGCACAAGGCACCATTCCAGGGACTAGATGTCATGCGAAGCATATCTATCTATAAGAAGAGAGCAACATGCCGGGAACCCCAAAAATCAAGACATGCAAAGCGAAAAGAAAACCAAAGACAAAACAAAACAAAGAAAGGAACACAGCCCTAGAGGGCTGCCGACTATTTACAAGGACAAAACACTCCCAAGAAGTGTTAGGAAAATTTACAGGCAGGAAAAATATACACCTGATACAACTTTGGGAAAACATACCTCCTGCTTCTACTCAAAGTAGTGTTTGAGAAACTATCCATTGATGGGAAATGGAATGGATTCTCCAATCATAGCACTGAGGTAGTAAGTATTGGACCCAAAAATATCCAAGATCAAATAAGGTCTGAGCCAGAGTCTTTGAAATTTGGTATGCTTTCCTTTCTTCTCCTGGGCTTTGTCCCACAAGAGGACTAGGTCTGAAATCTGAAAGGCCTTGTATTGGGGTCTTCTGTCAAACCATTTCTTGACAACCACTTGATGATGCATAAAATTCTCAAGTGTCACACCTCTTTGTTCTTCCATCCTCACTAGGTTCAAGAGGCAAACTTCTACAATGTTATCCTGGGCATTGAATTCCTACATGAACTACAAGACAACTATCTGTAAGTTTATCGGGAATACCAGACTTTGGCCATAAACTAGGTGAAATGGAGAGGTTCCTAGGGCTGCTTTGATTCTAATATGATCTTCCCAAAGGGAAAACCTAAGCTTCTGGTGCCAGTATCGGGGACCCTTTTCCAGCAAATGCTTGATCACTTCCAGTAGGTTTTTATTGGTGGATTCAGCAATGCCATTTCCTTGGGGATAATAGTTGCTGGAAAACATCAAGGTGATCTTTCTCTGATAGGTCCATTCTAAAATTTGTGCTAAAGAAAATGCTGGGCCATTGTCACATACGATAGAAAAAGGCATTCTAAATCTTGTGACGATGTTTTCTTCCAAGAACTTGATGACTACATTTGCATTATTGTTTTTACATGGGATTGCCTTAGACCACCAGGTGCAGTAATCGGTAGCAGTTAAAATATACTGATGGTTGGTGGATGAGTTAGGGTTTATTTCCTTGATAAAATCAAATTCCCATTGGGAAAAGGGTCAAATTTCAAAGACTGGCTGTAAAGGCATCGTCAAGTTCCGCTCTCGAGAAGTGGCGGTTTGGCAGGTGTGGCACTTCCTTGCGTGAGTGTGAACATCTTTGAAGATGAAGGGCCAATAACATCCGGCCTAGAGAATTTGATGGGTAGTGGCATTAGCTAAACTATGCACGGTCCCATACTACCTGTGGAATTCTTCTATCATTTTGGCATCTTGGTCTCTGTCTATGCACCGGAGGTAAATCCCCTCAAAGTTCCTGCAAAAAAGTGTCCAACTTTTTATCATTAAGTGTGTGCTTTTCAGTCACAGGGAATGACGTTTCTTAGGAGGGAGACCCTCCAGGCACTTGTTGTTAAGAAATAGGTAGACTAGGTTGGTATACCATGGATCTTGAGTTATAGATTCCATAGTGTAAGTCTGACATTCTATGTTTGGAGTGGTCTCTACCATCTCCTTACATAGTCCTTGGCCTCGGACTATTTTTATTGGTTGCATCTGAAGATCATTTTCTTGGAGGATGGCCATCCATTTCCTCCAGCATTCACCCAATTCACTCTATAGCAGTAAAGACTTGACATCCTGGTCTGGGATAATGGCATGCACTTTTCTCTAGAGAATGTAGTGCCAAAATGTCTTCACGGCCTGGACTAAAGCAAAGGCTTACTTTTCTAATGGGGTGTACTGGACTTCAACATTCTTAAAGGGGGAGCTCATGAAAGTGATTGGTCATTCCTCTCCCTCAACTTTCTAGGTTAAAATTGTGGTGGCAGAGTGTGGCAAAGTGAAGGAATAAATGTGGAATGGGAGGGAATAGTCTGAACTTGCTAAGACCGGGGCCTCCACTATAGTCTTCTTAATTCAATAAAATGCTTGCTTCACTTCAAGGCCCTACTCAATCTTAATATCTTTCTTCATCATGTCATTGAGTGGTCAAACAATCTTAGAAAATTGGGTAATGAACCGTCGGACAAATTTTATCTTTCCAAAGAAAGATCTCATTTCCTTCTTACTATCGGGCATTTGCAATTTTAACAATGCTTCTAATCTGTCAGGGTCGATGGATATCCCCTTCTCAGAGACAATATGCCCAAGAAATTTCCCTTCAGTTACCCCAAATATACACTTCTTGGGGTTAAGGGAGATACCATACCGGCGACATCTCTCGCAGATCTAAGCAAGGTGGGCAGGATGATCATGCATGTCCTGGGAAAAGACTGTTAAATCATCCATGTAGATGATTATGCACCTGTTGACCAAGCCTTCAAATGTAATGTTCATGGCATCTTGAAATGTGGCCCCAACGTTAATTAAGCTAAAGGGAATTCTCTAGTATGCAAACGTCCCCGACTTAGTGGTGCATGTCATTTTCATCCTATCTTCAAACTTAACCATGACCTAGTTATGCCTGGAGTACCCATCCAGAAAGGAAATTATTGGTGAACCATTTATAATTTGTAACACCTCATCCAGCAAAGGGAGAGGGTGATTATCCTTCTTGGAGGCCTTGTTCAAGTTGTGGAAATCCACACACAGGCGAATCTCACCATTCTTCTTATGCACGAGGATGAGGTTGGAAACCCATGTAGTATGCCAAATAGGAAAGATGATTCGGGTTGACAGTAATTTCTAAACCTCTTGGTGGATCAGGGGTTTACCAGCCTCTGATTCTACAAGAAAGGTTTGGCGTCTAGTATCAGGGGGATGGTATGCGTCATGATAGATGCATCATAGGTTTTGAGATCCTCATACCCCCAGGAAATAACATCAATATATTCTCAGAGAACCACGAGAATCTTCTCCTTCTCCTCTGGCGAGAAGGAGGTACCAATGTGGACAAATTTTTCTTCATCGACTTTACCAAGGTTAATCTTTTCATATTTTCCTCCCTCAGAGGAGGATGATATCTTGTCTCAGCCCTAGGGGTCCAAATCAAAGATGTGTTCTAAAGCGACCATCCCCTTAGGGATGGTGTTGGTAGGTAGGTCAATGATCCCATCATCTTCTCCCCCTTGCGCGGTATCATCATGATCAGTTTCTTCCATGATCTAATCTTTAAAGATGTCAACATTTTCCATGAAGGGCAGGATGTGCTGGTCATCTTCAAAAAACTTGAAAGTGGGTTATATTGTCTGGGATGGATAGGGTAGGGACCATTTCAACAGAGAATCTTCAGATATGGGAACCAGCCATCGGCTTGAGGGTGCTCACAGACACAACGAGGGAATCTAGAACATAATTACATTTATGGGGGATGAGTTTGATGCCAAAAGCATCAAAATATTTGATTAAGCTCCATGCCCAGTTGCGGTATGCAGCTAGCCTTTTATCATGACATGTGTATTGGCTCTGGACCTGTTTTACAATTAGCTCTGAATCACCCATTTTCTAGAGGTGAGTGATCTCTTTTCTCAAAGTGAACAAGAGTCCAAGGACTAAAGCCTCATACTCCATGACAATGTTTGTGTAGCTAAACTGCAACCTATAGGATGCGAGGAAGGATTTCCCTCATGAGTTGATTAATTCCACTTTGGCCCCACAACTCTATTTTGACCGGGACCTATCAAACTTCGGATCCACAAATCATTGTCAGTTTTATGGGGCTAGGGAAGTGAAGTGGCATTTGGATTGGGTTTAGGTTTTGGAGGTTTATCTGGTGATTCTTCCAATTTGGATGGTGTGCAGGTGAGACTTTCCTCTAGAGAATCCTCTGGTTCGGGTTTTTGGATGAGTGGCACCTCAAGTGTGCCAATGGGTGAATTTCTCAGTCTAGGGAAACTAACTTTGTGCTTCTTCTCTTGGAGGTTGGTGATGTGATGGGTAGTGGTGGCCATACATGGCCCACACTCTAGTTCAGAGTGTTTTTGGTAATGTACCTAGCACCAAGTGTCGGACAAGAGGGTGGATGGAGCAGCATTGCTACCCTGTATGTCTACCTCACATTTTAGCTTTATGTCCAGATCTTGGATCCTCTGGGAGATTATAGGATCCTCCCCGGGGATGAAGTCAAAGGTCAAGATCTTTAGTGTTTGATATACCCAGAGTGAGGATTCAGAGAAAAGGATTTCACTTACCTTCTTGACTTTGGTAAAGGCTTGTTTCATTCTGGGTTCACTCTCTACCCAGATCTGGTTTGATTTCCCTTTCTAGGGAAGCCACAAGAGGGAGAAGTCTATCAAAAAATACCTGTTGAGGGCCTTTGAACAATTTTCACTTAGTAACATACCGTAGGTTTCAGGGATGTCCACCACTTGGATATCGATGATGTTGGATATTTGGGGATCCTGGATGAGCTAAATCTGGACGTTCTTGATCTCACCAACACTTTTTACAATAGTTTTTTCCAATTGGACTACTATGCCTTTAGAGGGTGTGGGAGTGAGTCTGAGCTTCTTGCAGATGGACAAGGGTATGACGTTACCCAAAGCACCAGAATCCACTAGGAAATTATACAGATTCTTCCCTTGGATATTTAGGCCTAGAAAGAAGGGAGGATCTTCTATATTTCCTCAGAAGACTGTCGAGTTGGGGTCATCAAAAGTGATAGTTTTTTGTGGATGATTAACAACTTTTGGGTTCCCTAGGAGCTTTAGGAGGGATTTCTTCTGCTTGGAATAATTAAGTAAAACCTCCATCAAGGTCATGGAGGTGGTAGTGTTTTCCAACGCCTTGGTGATATCGAACAACCCCCTGGGTAAAGTTGGCTTCCCCCAGCTGGGTCCTTGGTGTGGTTGGGGCCAAGTCCTTTCAGAGGGAGGGCATGATCATTTGTGTTACAGTCCTAGGGGGTGGTGATCATGGGAGGCATTGACATGTAGAATGGTCATTTTCTAGATTGACTCTGAGTGTTATACGGAGCCCATGGGTTGGTGAAGGCGTTAGCCTCAAAGGCCGGAATGGATTCATCAAGGAACCCCTGTAGATCAGGTTCTTCTTCATTCTCCTTGTCTATACCGAAGAAGATGGTCTCACACATAAAAGAAATGTGAGGGGGCTTGACTGCATAAGATTCTAGGGGAGTTGGATCAATAGGTTGTTGTCTATCTGACTGGGAGATCTGGATATTCTTCTCCAGCATAGCACAGTTCACCTTAGAATGTGAGCTAGTTTTGTGCAATCTACACCATGTGGTCAGGGGGTGGAATTCTGCGAGTTGCATAGAATGACTAGGTCTAGCACCACCCTATGTGGTATTTTTATTTGGAGGAGGGCCTTTGGTATTTGTAGTATTGTTCTATTATTTTTGGTTGGGCTGAGGTCTATTGTTGTAGCTTCAGCTTCCAAAATTGGCATGTCATTGGCCAGAGAAAATATTCCCTCTCTGCGAATTGGGGTTGTTGGGCATGGAAGGCTCCACCTTCAGCTATCCTATGTCATTTGTCAAGGAGGACACTAATTGCTAAATGGATTCAACCTCAGCGAAAAGATGCGTAGTAGTGTCACAGTGTGACAGTTGAGGTGGTGGGTTACTTGGGAAAGCGGCAGTAGTTCCTAGAGTTGAGGATGACAATCCTCAGGCCGCAGATGACTAGAAGAAAGGTACTCCAGTGGGTTGTGTCAAAGGTTTCTGCATCTTCTGTGGATGACTCTAGGGAATATACTCCAGACCTAAGTTGTCTGAGTTTGAGATGGGTAGACGTACAGAGATTGTCAGTCTATCGGTGGCAGGTCATGGCCATTGTTGGGGCACCCGTTGCTAGATTGGGATTGTATCCTTCGATGAAAGAAGTTCTATCAGGTATCATGTTGAAGGGAATGCTTTGTCCCATTTTGCTGGGAGCCTTTCTTAGGCCGAGGGAAAAATCTAGGGCTAAGTTGTAAACTTTCACCAAGGTATCCCGGTCATCAGCGGCAGTAGTTCTCTAGAGGAGAGTAGCAACAAATGGGTCCATAGCGTTGAGGTATGTCTAGATATTTATATCAGTGGATGGGATAAACGGGCTTGTGCACTGCTTAAAATCCCGCTGGAACCAGTGATTGAACGTAGCCAGAGGCTCGTTTGGTTCCTTTCTGATGGAGACAAATTGGCTATGGGACCAGGCTGGGTCCACATGAATGTAGAAGGCTACCAGGAAAGCGCCTTCCATATCCTACCAACTATTGATGGAGTTGGGTAGGAAATTTTAGATACCAGTTCAACTCATTCCATCGTAGGGACAATGGAAACATCTAGGTTACAACATCTTGGTGTTGTATCCGGTGTCGATTCATGGCATCTTTGTAGGCCTGAAGGTGTTCTTCTGTAGTTTGGAGGCCTAGATGCTCGTATTTGGGGAAGATATTCTCTGGGTGTGGAGGAAGATTGTTGGTAGCGTCAGGGAATGGCCCTATTGGGGACCTGGTATTGTTGAAGTAGGTGGTCATCGGGGCTGTTTGGTTTTGACTTTGGTGGACGTGAGTCCCCGAGATTATCCAAGGGATTTGGGTATTCTGGTGTATAGTAGATCCCCAAGGAAAATTCAAAGGCTGCCTAGCTTGGTGGGTCCTTTTATTTTGGACAGGAGGTCTGAGTTCTACAAACTCTCTGAGATTAGGGGTCGATCATAGGATTCTTTCAAAATGCAGGGATGAGAATGACCCTATACCATGAAAAGTCTTGTTCCTAAGACTACTGCTTGGGGAGCCCTCTGGCGGTGTAAAATTGAAATATTTTGAGGGAGATGAGCTCATGCCCTCCTTCTAGCCCCAGTTTATGTTGATAGGACTTTGTGATCGGCTCCACCAATAGAGGTAAGTTGTCACTGGGTACCAGGGTACTAACAAGTTCTGCCTATAGAAGTTTACCAGAGAACAAATTCTCCTAGCCTCCAAGGACCTAGTAGTCAGGTCTTGACGGTGTGGGGGGAACTAAGTTGGGCAGGTGACTGATGTTTGAGGGGATAGCTGGTTTTTACTCACCATTTTGGGGATTTCAAAACAGGATGAGGTTTCCTGCAAGCATCTTAGATTTACCAAAGAAATTGTAAAAAGATAGATCAGAGTTAGAGTAAGTTTCTACTTATAGTTGTGCAATATGTATTCAAACATCAACAATGCTCCAATGTGAGAAAAATGCACTAAATACTGAATACATAAGGAATCTATGATTCAAACATATTCAGTAGCAAAGGGAAGTAAGATCATTTAACTAAACTGCCAAACACCAGAGCAAAGGACATAGAAAAACATACAACGCAAAAGCTATTCACTAACTTTGGAGATTAGAGCAACACATAACACATGGCCACAACTTGTTCTTCCTTCTTTCATTAACTTCAAATAGTTCCAGCATAACTGGCAAGTACATTCATGGCTCTAGGGGAGCATTAAGCTACAAAGAACTACTTAAAACAAACTTCTAACTGCTATTACTATTGGACAGAGAAATCATCAATTTTTCCAACCCTTGTGAAGGCATCAGGCTTGTTATTTATAGACAAACTTGACCTAATTTACCTGTACACTTGGTGAATGAAAATACATTATCCATGGCCGGTACTACCTGCACCACTTACAATCATCTCGGGATGTACAACATTCTGACAAGATGGGAGAAGAAGAAAGGGGAGAAATAAAGAAGAATTAGCCTAGAGAAGAGGGTCATGGTACTTTATAGAGGAAACTTGTTTATTCTGGTAACTTAGGCCATACGCCTCATCAATGCTGATTGCGGCTCCCTGTCTTCAAGGCATTCTAGGTAGTTAATGCGGGAGTGGCACCTCAGGGGAATAAGAAGATGTCTGTCAGAACCATCCTATCTGCTGGACTTGTCATTATCTAGATCAACTGCACTCTAACCCTTATTAAATGTTGACAGCGATCGGTCGGCTCTAGGGAACCTTGACACAAAATGCTGCAAAAGAATAAAAAACTGGGACCCAAAATTCTAGAGTTCGGGAGCTTAGGCTCAAAGACTAATAAACCTTCAAAACTCTTGCCCTATTGGCAGAAACATCCAGAGACTAGAAGAATTCACTACTCTTTACATTTCTAGAATATCTCCAAAAATCTAGAGAATTCCCTCTTCATCTATCTCCTTTATATAGTTCTCGCGCTCATTGGCTTCCTCTAACTGATCGGCCAAATATATTGCACTATCCTTGAGCTCTGCGGCCAACTTCATTGCATCATGGGCCTAGAGCACCATTCAAGTGAGATGCAACATTTTTGTTCCATCAAAATATTTGGGAGTCTGGAACCGTGACTCCATTATTTTGTCAAATTTACTTACAACAAAATTCACCGGAGCGCATGTCTCGGTGCTGAAGGAATTGACTACTAAAACCCTTGTAACAAATGCCGCATACAAATTTAAAGAATTTTGAACTTTCATGATTTTACCCTTCAAGGCTGCTACCAGTTTCTTGCTCATCTCAAATTTAAGAACAAGTCTAGAGTGTTGGGACCAGAGGTACCCGAAATCTTCATCTCCCAAAATTCCCATCTCCGTGAAGGCCTCCTCCCCGAAGTTCATTATTTCTTCAAGTTCATTCCTCCACTCTTCGTATTTCTCTATCTCCCCTTCCCACTAGGCATCAACACCATTTAATTGGCCAAATATGTTACTGGCCTGGTGGAGGTCCAGGAGTGTGGCTGTTTGGAAGTGCCTTACGGCCCCTAACTACTCAGTCACCCATTCATCAACTATTTGTTCTTTATTTTTCATGGTTCTCAGGCCATCTATGTCAGCTTGCAAAAGTGGTGCTCTGGATAAGGAAGCCTCTGAAGGAATTTTAGCCAATGGCTATATTAATTTTGTAAGAAGCTTGAGGATATTTTCATTGGTCTCTTTTGCCTCCTTTAGCTTCTGGGCTTGCTTGTCCTATCAGGCCTCAATTGCACGGCTGACCTCTCTCAATAGGTCTAATTCTCCCTGGTTGTCTCTCCTCCCCAGAGGTATCTCTGTGATAATATAATTTGTAGCTCTTACTGCTGCCTATTTCGCATCTGGGGGAGGCGTCACTACAACTACAACGGTATTTCCTCCTAGGATGGTTCAAAGGGTATGGAGGGTCCAAGCCTTTTTAGGCTTCTGAGCCTCCTAATTCTGGTCCATTATCTCAACCAAAGAGAGCGAGACTCTAGCTGCCACCGGGGCCTTTCTCTTTCTCAATTCCACCAGCCACTATGGCGGCAAGGGCGGTCCTATTGCTAGGTCTTGGACATTTGGGTCCTCTTTGGGGGTGGGTTGTGCTTCCCTGACATCTGTAGTCTCTGTGGACTCCTTTTCCTTTTCCCCATGGTTTTCTGTCTCTCCCATCTCTGTGGCATTTGTGTCCATATTCCTGGGGCTCTCCCCCTCATCTTAATGCTACTGATTTTCTTCGACGTTCTTTGCTGGGACATTCTCCTCCGTGGGCCTATTTTCTTGAGGGGGTGAAGGTGTTTGATCTAGATTTGACTATTGTGCTGCGCAAACCACCTTGCTGAATGTCATATTCTAGGGTACTTGATCATCCAGGGTGTCCAAAGGCATTTGGAGCCTAACGAATGGGGGTACGATTATTTTCATAGGTCTAGTTTCCCTAGCCATAGTTGGCTGCTCCTCTTGTGTCTTCCTTCCTTTTGTCTCGGTCCTTGGGACCAGTGTTTCTTCTGCACCTAGTGTGCTTTCATGTTCTTTCTCCCGGACTTCTTTCTCTGGGGAAACCCCTTCTTCTCTCCTTTCCCCCATCTCTAGGGACATTTTGTGCCTCTTACGCAACAATCTCTTCTACCGCCCTCTCCACATCTTCCTACATGTTTACAAGATCATTGGTCTGGAAGATGTCATCAAAATTATCATGGGGAGGGGAGGCTTCCAGATGATCCTCTGCTTTGGGGGAGCAAGGGATAAGCTCCATGGTAATGTTGCTCGATTGCCCAAGTCTTGCATCTGTGCTGAGTGAAGGATTATCCACCCTGGGTTTCTTCCTCCTTGTTTGCAATGGGACCCCAACATCCAAAATATCAACACTTTCATCCTCTATATCCACCTCCTAGGTCATAATTTGCAAGTGAAGAGGATCCTGCAAGAAGGGAAGATCCTAGCGGATTGACCGAGGGACCAAGGGAGAGCCTTGTGCTGATTGTTTTGCCCAGCTATCGAGATGACTTAAGCTAGGTGTAGAGTTATTCCATTATTTGGGCTGGAACTGAGGACTAGACCATGGCTGGGGTGCTCTCTTTTGTTTTCCCCTTATCTCTACTTGTCCATCTATTCCAAAGCCGGAGGTGGATCCCCACAAAACTGGACCATTCTTACAGGCGCTCTTTCTGCAAGCCCATGCAAAATATTCATGACTCCACTGTATCACATCCTTGGCGATGTCCTCAATTTTCCAAACTTCTAGGGTGTCCCAATCCACTGGAGGGAGAGCCATTTTGTCAATCCCCTTTGATTTGTATTCTGGGTCGTCCATGGGCCCAGCATCTGACAAGTCCTTTGGGAAGGTCTAGAGATCCATGCGCTTCATCATCCCCTTGGTCATCCTCTCATAATGACATCTTTGGACATCGAAGTTGCCTTGGCAATCTGCCCAAAAATCCTTAATGTGAGGCTTATAAGGCGCTGACGCCCAGGGTAAGGCCACATTTATTTTGCCGAGTGCGTCGAAATTGACATGTGCCAAGTAGAACTCTACAAGCCCTAGACTCTTCAATTCATTATTGGCTTCTTTGGTCATTGCAAGGATGCAAGTATAATTCCTGCAAATGATTGGGAAGGGGATGGTGGTAACCTTCTTGACCCCAAAAAATGTATGAACCTCCAGAATTTGTCAGCAGTAATCCATCAAAATAATTGTATCCCCACAATGTTTGGGCAATAGCTAGGGATTACTGGAGAACCCAGTCACCTTAATATAAGAATGTTGCTAAAATTGAATAAAGTAATGGCCGTATGAACTCACCAAGGCCATGTCCTCCTTTGATAGATGGTAATCGACATCCCGAGTTGGTATCAAAATGTTGTAGTAAATGAAAGTATCATTTACTCGACAAAAATTGGGGAAGCTGGCTTCCCATTGAATCTAGAGGAAATGATCCCATGGGGCACTCTAGATAGGCCATGTCCCAAGGATGCCCACTATAAATAAATCCCAAATTTTGGGTCTCTGCTATGCCAGTGCCCACAAAACATATGAAGTCATGTAGAACTTTGATGTTTGTCTAAATTTGTTTAATTGGAAGTCCACATGGTTGGAAATAATGGTTTCCCTGTCAAAATTATGCCTGTTGGTGGAGATGTTGTACAAGAAGTAGTACATCCACACTAAAAAATCTTAGGCATGCGGTTCTCTGAAGACCCAGCATAAGAAGATGTTCCTCACTTGTATGCTTTCTTTGAAATCTCCGTGGGGGATCTCCAACTTCATCTTATTGTAATCTTTCTTTGCTGTCTCCAACCAGTGGGTATTGAGGTGTTGTCGGGCTGCCTATTGAACTTTGTCAAATTCTTGTAGTGACACGGCTGGAGAGATGACAATAGAATTAGAGAACTGGGGGATTCCCAGACCCGAAGCAAAAGTTGCAACATCAAGAGACACTAGGGGCGTTGAATAGCCCATTGGAATGGAAGAATCAAGTATAATATTCTAGATAGTTGTGTTGTAGTGCTTCGTTGGTGTGAGAATCAACTCTGGGGATTGCACATAGCACGGGAAGCAGGTGGCCTTGATTATGTCAGAGGTAGCCAAATTCTTGGCAATGTTGTCTCCGACAGAACGTTGAGTGAACATTGTCCTGACCAGCCCCTGCAATTTGCCCCATGGTCTGATCTCAGTTTCAATGATCAATTGCAATTTGGAATCCACCTTGGATCCCATGATGACATGTCCCTTAGATATTTTTTCATGAGTGGGAGTTTTTCTAGTGCTTTCTCAGTGCTTGTCTTAGCAGCCACCCTTGTTGATGTGGACAAAAGTTTCAGACTTGCGAGAGGGAAAGGTATATCAGACCTATTGAAATTTGAGTTGTTGGTAACCTATAAGACTAGACAACTGTTAATACATATAATAAAATATAATAAGTTTCCAGATTCTAGATATTTCATCAGCATTTTGTACCTATCCTCAAAGATGTTAGTTGACATCAAATCCCAGAAATGTAATAAACGAAATAACTTATTTCAGATTTGATCAACATCAGGGGGTTCCGGGGATTCTAGTTCATGCGACAAAGGAAATGAAAGGTGGGTGATATTACACGGAGCCCAGAGTCCAAAAAACTAACCGTTATTGAAATGACCTAGCAATCATCGTACTAGGATGACATTGGTTGTCACATGGTCATGCAATAAATGGAGTAATGGCATTAACTGTGAAACTTGTCTTAGCAAAAATAGATTGAAGGCCACATGGACTGGTTTTGAATGTCCGTGCATGGGGGAATTAATCCTTCCATGAATGCTGAAGTGACGGGGAGAGAGAAGGGTTACCACCCAAATAGGTGAGGTGACGAGGTTGAGTCTAGCGAACGCCAAGTGGGTGAGCTCAAATAGGTTTAACAATGCAGAGGGCACGGTGAGCTCACCGCAGGACGGGTAGGACTCGTAGGAATGCATTGACTAGACACGCACTTAAAAATGAATATACAAAGACTACACCAGATGACCCACTATTTACATAAGCCTGAAGAACGATATATACAAACACAAACAAGCTACAACTAACCTGCAAGCCACCGCTACTTACAAATGTACAGAGACTTTACAACTATCTACAAATGCATAGAAATCTAAAATACACAGAGGGAGAACAACCCTCTTGCAGAGCCATCTCACCAAAGGGAGGCAACGAAGAAGACCAGAAAAATGACAAAAACAAAGCCCAAAAGGGAAACAAAGGAACAAAAATGCAAACCAAAATGAAAGAGAAAAGGGCCAGAAGAACCTACGAAAAAACTAGGGATACAGAAGGAGGGGCACGGGAGGTGCTCTGCAAATGAACAACTTCAAAAACCCACGAACATGATGAGAAAACCGTAGGATAGCTTGAACATGCTTGATCACCCCAAATCATTGTTATGCACTCAAAGCAAATCACACTTAGCTCGTTGTTAAATGCACAATTCACTCTTGATTCACTTTGAGGGTAATTTGTTCGCGGTAAGTGTAACAATGACGGGTGAAACTCAATTTATACCCCTTAGGTCAAAAAACACATCGTTCCCTTCCATGAACCTTGAGAAAAAAGGCAAGCCTCCAGACTCCGGGCCTGAGGATCTCGCACTGCCACACCCTCCAACTAAACAGGAAGTAATAGCACGAGGATCCCGAGGTCCATAATTCAGCTCATGCAAAGGAATAAAAACACTCCAGGAACGGGTCCCGGAGTGAGGAAAATAAAAAGGAAAGGACAACAAAGGCTCTGCGAAGGCAAAGGCCGGAGGAAACAAAAGAAGACCGAAAAGAAACAAAGGAAGAACCAAAAAGTGAAAAGGGGGACCCAACATTTTTCCAACAAAATGTAGGGACGAGTATGCAGGGCATAACAGTTTCCTAAAATAGTCTTGGCAATCTCTGCACATCGAGAGGAAAAAGAGGTTGAGGACGATAATGCAAATGGATGGACTCTTCTAGACCCTGAGTCAGTTCCCACAGAAGGCTAGGGGAAGAAGGATTAACCAGACCACCAGGTCCTTTTTCTACTGCCTTGGCTGCATAGGAGTGTTTTGTCTCTAGCTATGCCCATGTTTTAATTTAGTTTTTTCTATATCTACGCATTGCGCTTATGTTAATTTGGTTATTGTGTTCTGGTCTAGGCCAATATGACTCTCAGGGAGTGAGTTTAATTCATCCCATACTTATAATTTGTTGATTTTTTTATACTTATGTTTCTAAATTAATATAATTGGTTAGGCTATTACATAAAAAAAATTGATAAATTAAAAATTCCTTGCAAATATTCAAATTTAAGAAATTAGAATAAAAATATTATAAGAGAAAAAATTTAAATAACTTCAATAAATAAAATAATTTTAACATGAATACAAATGCTAATTGATAATAGTATTATATGATAATTAAATATATAATCACCATATTAAATATATTTGAAAATTGAAAAATATTTTACTTAATAATATTAAATATTGTGAATATATACTTAAATATTATTATTCTTCAATAATATAAATATTTAAATGAATCATTTGTATATTATTGCTTGTTGTTTGTGTCTATTATTTTGCATCAAGGTTTCGATCACATTTTTGATCCATTATGAGGAAGTTAAGAGGAAAATGATTAGATGCAAATTTTACTAAGATAAATAGAACTATAAATAGAACTAGCCTAAAGAGAAAAGGGAGGAGATAAAAATATGATTTGTATTTTATTTTCTATTGAACAGAAATATTATTTTCATATCTTTATATCCTTAATTTATATCCAAATATATAATTTCTTATTCAAATTTATGGATTTAAAATTATTCCATAGACCATTGATATAAATTCAACTTAAAGAACATTGACCACAATTAAATTTAATTAAATAATCTTACATAATATAATTCGTATTTTAATTTTTTCCATTTTGTTGTTCGTGGATTTAAATTTACTGTAATTTTGATGTAGGGAGAGGATTGCATGGTGATTTATGGAGTGGTTTCCACATATATCGTCATAGAAATACCATGTGCTATCTCACTTAAAAAAGTGAGCGGGTAAAAAAGAGAAACGAGGAAAATCATGTGAAAATTCCTATTGCAATCACTGATTATTAATCTCCTATCTCATATAGATTATTTAACTGCTGAAAATAAATTTACAGCTGAATATCAAAAAATAACACAACTGCAACTTCACTAAAATACGGAAAGAAACAAGCAACACAAAGAACATAATATTTTTGGGCAAATCATCCGTAGAAAAGCCCCGAAGGGAAAACCAGTACTGCAGATGAGAAATATATATTAATCTTCAGAAAATTAAGAGATAAAAAATTCCTCGCCTCTCACTGGCAAGACTCAAACAATCTCCTAACTCCTCTTGCTGATATTCCTTCACTGCTATCCCCAACATTATCACTGCACCCTTGCTAATACTGCAAGACTGTTTGCTATCACTACAAACTCATTTGCTAACACTGCAAATGCTCTTCACGTTTTTGATATCTCTCCAAATGCCCATAGACCCCCTTTTATACTACCCTCGTTGTTAAACCAATGACCAAGATCAATTCTCAATCAACGGCTGAGATAAATTACAACCCAACAACCAATCAAAAAATTAATTGCAAGTTGTTGCAAGTTGTCACCTAGGGGAATCAAACAAATAATTAATAATTAATTAATTAATGTTAGCAAGTGGTGGGACAGTTGTCCAATCTAACAAACTAACACTCCCTCTTAGCGAGGAAGTTGTTCTGTAGGACACCCAACTTATCTCTGAAGAAGATGAATTTTTCCTTCCCCAATGCCTTTTTCAAAATGTCTACTACCTACTCCTCTGTAGGTATGTACTATAGCTAAACAATCCCCCATTGTACACAATATCTGATGAAGTGATACTTGATGTCAATATGTTTTGACCTATCATGAAACACCGGATTCTCATTCAACTTGGTGCAACTCTGATTGTCACAGTGTATCACGGTAGTCTTAACCTTTTGACCAAACAAGGCCACTAGCAACTTTTGAAGCCATATAACTTCACATGTTGCCATGCTAGCTGCTATGTATTTTTCTTCTCATGAACTCAAGACCACAAATTTTTGCTTCCTACTGAACCAAGAAACAACTCTTGATCCCAAGCTGAAACAACATCCTAAAGTACTCCTTTTGTCCGTTGTATTGCATGCCTAATCTATGTCAGTATAGCCCATAAAATTGATACCTTCACCTTGAACATATCTGATCCCGTACTTAACTATACCATGAAAATAACGCAACACATGCTTAAGCACCGTCCAATGCACTCTCTTTGGCTCTACCATTAACTAACTAAGAGAGTTTACTGCAAAGGCTATATCTAGCCTGGTGTTGACCAAATACATGAGAGAACCAATCAACTGCTGGTATAAGGTGGGATCTACATCCTTCTCACTAGATGTGTCTACCTTCTTCCAATTCATGATCATGGGTGTAGACATGGCTTTGAAATCTTCCATCTTGAATCTCTTCAAGATTTCAATGCAATATTTCCCTTGACCAAGGAAAATCTCTCCATCTGTCTGCCATACCTCCATGCTTATAATGTAGTGCATAAGTCCCAAATCTTTCATTTTAAACTCTTCTGAAAGGTCCCTCTTACAATGCTCTATGAGCCCTAGCGCACTTGTAATAAACAAGTCATCCATATATAGAACAAGAATGAGATCCTCACCCCCAACCACCAAGTAGTAGAGGTTCACATCAGCCTCACTCTTCACAAAGCCCATTCCCTGCAAGTATGTATCAATGCGCTCATACCACACTCTGGGAGCCTGCTTCAGTTCGTATAAGGATTTCCTTAATCTTCACACATGGGTCTCTTTGCTGTGTGCTACAAAGCCTTCTAGCTATTCTATGTATGCCTCCTTCAATTCTCCATTAAGGAATGTTGTCTTGACATCCATTTGATGGATCTGCCATCCCATCTGTGCTGCAAATGAGATTACAGCTCGTATAGAAGTATACCTGGCCACAGGAGAAAATGAATCCTCATATTCTGTTCCCTCCTTCTGAGAGAACCCCTTGGCCACAAACCTCGCCTTGTATTTTTTGATGCTACCATCTGCACCGTGCTTGATCTTGTAGATCCAGCGTGATCCAACCACTGCCCTATCTATTAGTCTAGGCACTACCTCCCACACATCATTCTACATTATTGAGGCATATTCCTCAACCATTGCATGTTGCCAAACCTAATGCTATGCAACTTCCTGATAACTGGAAGGCTCACTATCTACCAACTTACTAACTAAAGCCACATAGTCATTAAACTTGGCTGGTTATCTCCTCTATCTTGTACTCTTCCTAGGAGCTCCCACAAACTCCTGAGTATCCCTTTTGTGTGTCTTGAACCTCATGGTTCCTACAACCAACTATAGAGGATGAAATATCAAACTCTATATCATCTAGATGCATATCCTTCTGCACCAGTTGCTCCATACTCTGTGAATCTTCACCACCTAATTCTATGCTTGTACTAGTAACTGTACTTGAGCTTTGTTGTCCTTGACTTAGAATTCCAACTCCCATTGGCTTCTCACTCTGATCATCTACTGGAAAATCTATGGACCTTCTAAATGCCTTGTCCTCCATGAACTTGACATCACGTCTGACAATAATTCTTCTAGTCCCTGGAATGAACATCCTATATGCCTTTGAAGTTTCACTATACCCAACAAAGTACCCCTTCTTTGCAGTCTGATATAACTTGGTACATGTGTCTCCAGGAATAAGACAATATGCAAAACTCCCAAATATCCTAAAGTGACCAACATCTTGCTTCTTCCCCGTGAAAGCCTCCTCTGGTGTCATTTTCCCTAGTACCTTGTGTGGAACCCTATTCTAAATGTAGACTATTGTACTACACGCTTCTACCAATAAGTAGGGGGCATGTCCTGGTCATGTAGTATAGCCCTTGCTACCTCTGATATAGAATGGTTCTTCCTCTGAACAACTCCATTCTGTTGTGGATTGTAAGGAACAGTCCACTCTCTCTTGATTCCTTCTCTGGTACAGGAATCCTAGAAGTCATTTCCTTTGTTCTCGTCTCCATTGTCTGACCGAAGAACCTTTATCTTCCTTCCTGTTGAGTTCTCCACATGAGCATTGAACTCTTGGAAGTGACTGAAAACCTCATCCTTGGTCTTCAAGAAGTATATCCAGGTCTTCCTAGAGAAATCATCAATAAAGGTAACATAATACTCATATCCTCTAAGAGACTTTGTCAACATTGGTCCACATACATTTGAATGTACTAGATCAATAACACCCATAGATCTACTGTCACTCCTTGGAAAAGATGCTTTTGCAAAATTTCCCAACACACATTATCCTATGCCATAGCTCTCCAAGATCTCTAGGGTTACTATTGCTCATGAGTGCCTTAGGAGTATCAAACAACAACCTATAAAGGTGACCACTCCTAACTCCAATAGATATGGGTGATTTCCAATCTTTATGCTTAATCAAAATATGCATCCCTCTAAAGAGAACATTATACCCTTTATCCTGAAGGACAGATACAGAAACCAAATTCATACCTAAGCCTGGCATATGCAACACATCATGAAGAGGAGGTACCTTTCCATTCTCCCTCTGAAACTAAATAGTCCATTTCCTAACTGAGTTGAGTTTGGACAAGTTTTCCAAAGAAATCTAGATACTGGTGTTCTCCTCCTTGTAGCTGGAGAAGTATTCTCTAATTCCTATCATATGAAATGACGCTCCATTGTCTATATACTAGACACTCTATGAGGTTGAGCTAATCATACAAGCTATGAGTGCAAACTCATCCTCCAATCTACTAGAGATCTCCTCTGCACTTGCTGAAGCCGCCACCTAGTTCTTTCCCTTCTTATCTTTCTTTCTTTGTGAGCAATCATTGACATAGTGGCCAAAATCATGACAACCAAAGCACTTGACCTTAGATAGGTCCTTCTTCTTCTTTTCACTTTGTGAATTTTCTCCTTTGCTAGATCCCTTCTTTGCTTTCCCCTTACCCGCTAGGGCAATGTTTTCCTATTCTATGTCACTTTTTTTACTCTTGTTGTTGGCTCCATTGACAAGACTTAGTCTAAACTCCTGGGTATGTGCAAGATCATGGGGGGCCAAAAAGTGGCAATGTGAAAAAAATCCACTTTTCACTCGTCCAAAAGTGCATGAAAGCACTTTTTGACTTTTTAGTAGGCTTGGGTGTCAGTACACCTAGGCAAACCTGACACCAAAGCACAAGCCTAATCGGGTACCTAAAACTTGTGGCATAAATCAAAATCCCGCGGGCTGATTTCCTCATTTCTCCCATCGCTTTAGGTTTCCAAAATGGCTAGAAATATCATATACACAATTTTTTTTGGGTACCTGATTTCTCCAACAACAAATTTGACTCCACTGCTTATCCGGTAAGTAAATTCTTGTTATTTTTAGATTGATTTTTTCATTTTCATGTTAAATGTAGTTTTTTTGGTAAAAATGGGGTTTTGTATTGATTTTTTTAATAATATATGAAATCAATTTGAGATTTATATTTGTTTATTATTGAATCAGGCATGGATGACAACAATGAAGATAATAACCCTCCCCGCCAAATAATGATCCCCAAAACAATCTAGAACCACTTCAAAACCCTCAATCTTTAGAGGATTTGATACAAGAGACTCTGAACACTATACGAGGCTTCAAAGACACATATAAGAATATACCTACCTTAGCTCCTATGCTTGCCACCCTAAATACCTTTGTTGAAAACATTGACACCCTTACGCAGCAACATAATGCTGCTCTTCATTAGCGTGATGATATGCACAGCCAATTTGATGATGGGCTTGACCATGATGGGATTGCTGCACTTAATATAACTAAGGAAGATATAGCCTCCCTTTTTGTTAATCCTAAAACCGGATTAAAAGTTGACCCCAAAAAGCCAAAATTATCAATAAAATGGTGCACAAACGAAGCAATGCACACACACTTTT
>MU224431.1:311674-337354 GCA_018584345.1 Thuja plicata | reverse complement strand
AAGTATTCCTATCAACTCACAATCCATAATTGCTACCCCATGATAATGTCCTTTGAATGCTTGAATGTTAAAGATGGTAGATCTAAAAGGAAAGCCTTCTTGCTTCAATGAAGATCTACAATAACTTTTCTTTGAAGAATGCATTGATTGAAGATGATGATATGTCCTCCTAGCTTGTCCTTCTATATCATCCTCTTGCTTGCCTCATCATTCCATCATGTAATCTCCTGATTTTGTTTCATGATCAAATGAAGGCAAAAGAGAGTGTTTATATAGAGATTTCAATATAGGTCTCCTAGGGCAATGCAATGGATCCAAATTCAAATTTCACTTCGAGTCATGGTCCAATCACAATCACCAACCAAGGAGGGAACATAATAACTCGAATATTGGAGAAAACACTTCTGCATCCGAGCCCGGGGAACTATTTCAAGTTTCACACCCTGATAAGATCTGGATCTAGAAATGGGAACCAACACCTATTAGGGGACATGGTCAACCTTGACTCTATCCTAACTTTTCAGGCAGGTCATCAAGATGTGGTAGAAAGGCTCCCAGGTTAATCGGGGACCTAGGAAGGTGGGGGAATGAGTCAGAATGTTAACAAGCCCTAAAAGGCCTAGAGAGAGAGTAATATGAGGCCTAGGAGGACCAATACATAGGTCCTACCTAGAAAGAAGAGCCATGGAGAGGAAAAATCTAGGAGGATCCATAAGATCCTAACCCTAATTTCACCTAAACATGTAAAAATGCAAATCTATTATGCAAACATACTAAACGAGGGTGCTAAACTCATCCAAATGGAAGTGCTTCCATTTTAAGATGATACAACATCATAATCAAAAAATCTAACTCTACCCCTATCAAAAACATAAATCACAATACTAATCCACTGGATTAAACCAGAGTACTTAAGACGAACAGTAGCATAAAAAGTATCAGTTATAAGCCACGCAGGGCTACACAAAAATATATAAAAACTAACATTATCCTGAACCACAAAATAGGGGATCTGAGGGCCAAGCCTAGCCAAAAATAACCAACACATGGACACCATATATTAGTTCTTCCCACCCAGCTGTTTAGACAATAGGGTCCTAGCCCACTCCTTTTGCAAAAATAGGAATTGATCTTTGTTGTCCTCGTCTGCTTCCAGCCTGCCGCCTGCCAGCTTTTCGTGCACATTACAGAGGGTCATAGCCAAAGCATGCATGACCTTCAGGGAAAATTTGTTGGTCCTCATGCAATGGTTCATCAGGTCCTGCATATTCTTCTTAATCTTCACAATATCCTTGTCCAAATTTGATAACCTCCTTTTGAGGGTGCCTGTAAATTTGTTTTTGTCCCCATGGCCACGGTATGGGGCTTCTAAGGAGGACTCGGGGGTTGGGTAGGGTTATTAGGGGTTTCCATGGTTTGCTGGAGGTTGGGCAGAGGAGTGTTACAAGTCCTAGGGGGACTCATATAGCCATTTGAGGGACCATTCTTGGACTCAGTGGAGTGGGAGTCATTTTTAGATAGGGAAAGCTCTTTAAAGGCCATTTCCATCATCCTAATTTTACACTATTCCTTGGCAAATTTTATTTGATCTCCGGTGACCCGAGCCACTTAATTCCACCTCCAGATTAACTTGGCTCTCCATCATTTTTTTAATTTTTGGGCCTATAATCAGTCTCAGGAGTGTTGTCAGCCTCTTTCCCCTCTTTGTACTCCACAGACTCAGAGACATACGACTCCTGCTGACCCTCCTTCCTACTGAGAGGGTTTTTAACACTTTTTTTGTGGGTTGTACCCTTTTTATCAGCCAGCACAGGCTCCTGGGTGATACAGATGGACTGGGAGGAGGAATGGGTGGACTTTTCAGTTTTGGCTAGAGGCTCCTCTTGGGGCATCATCTGCATAATCAGAGGGGGTTGGGATGCCAAGCAGATAGCTTTGTGAAACTGGTAGAGGCAGAGGAGGAGGCCCTGATGCGGAGGATAGCTCTATCAGGGTTGCCTTTAATATCAAGGACATTACTCTCTATGGAGTGCCAAAGATAGAAAGGAATGGAAATTAAATCCTTGTTCCTAATATGATTCAGGAACGGTAAGTGGCAGTTGTAAAACACAGTGAACTTACCTTCCAATGTGAAGCACTTCATTACAAAGAGACAAATTTTTGGCTAGAAGTCTGGCAGCTCCTCTCTGTTGAATCCCCCATGTTTTCTCACCACCATCTCACCGTCCTTGAAAAACTATTTGAGGCTAGCAGGGTTGGCAGTCTAACTAGTCTTTTTGTATTTCCTCCCCACCATAGGGAGCCCCGTCGCCTTGGCTATGACCTCTTCATTCAGCTGAAAGTGGATGCCCCCAATCGAGACACTCCTATTGTTCCAGGAAGAGACAAATTGTTTGGAGATTCGCTCGTCATGCCCACCTTTCATTCTTTCCATGAAACACCATATGCCAGTTTCTTTGCAGTAATGAGTCACCAATTCATCAGAAGTGAAAGCCTCATCAATGTTATCAGGCTCAATGCGGAGCATGTTGCCTCCCATTTCAAGGGTCTGCTCCTCCTGCACTAGAATATCTTTGAAATCTAAGATCTGAGCTTTTTTGTAGGCCATAAAAAACCACTTGTTTTCGTAAAGCCTTTTCGATGAAAGCTTATACATGAAATGCTAGTCTTGAAATTTTTTGGAAAATGGGCTCTGCACCGCCAGATCTAACAGATCTCCAGGTGCCATTAATAGAAATAATAGAAATAATACCAAGGATAGACAAAAAACCCTTTGATTCAGATAGCTCTTACTCCACACGTTCAAAAGGTAATGATAATTCTTTATGGGAATTTGAGTTCTCCTTTTCATAATCACAAAAATCACTTGAACACACCAGCACGTGATTGAGTAAGGATTTGTAATGAATATGACAGCTTGGCACATTTAAACAGTAATATCCATTTCTCCCATGATGAGTTGCTGAGTCACCAGAGGTAAGTCACTAATCACCCTCCAATTATTGAGTTTGATTTGTTTTAGTCCAATTGCTACCATTGAGTCAGCAACCGAATTCCCCTCTCTGTACGTGTGACCTATAGTCGTGCACTGGAAGCTGTTGAGAAGCTTGCAGATCTCCATAATGATAGGTATATCATACCATCCTGCACTAGCACCAGTATTGATGGCCTCAACAACCACTTTGGAATCCCCCTCGATTTCTAGCTGTCTGAGGTTCATTTGTTTTGTGAATTTACTCCCCCAGAGAAGGGTTGTTCCTTCCACCTAGGTGACAGTGTAGTTATTGATAGGCCCAGCATAAGCCAGCAAGCAAGTGCCATTGTGATCTCTCAACACATCATCCCCTCCATGACCAAGATTATTTACTGTCCCATCAAAGTTTAATTTTGTCCATCCTCTAGGAGGGGCAGTCCATCTGGTAGCATTTCTAGCTATCCTTTTCGCATCGTCTAACCTGGAGAACCCATCTAGGAGGTTCTAGCTGTCAGTAATTCTAACTTCCCAGGTAGTAGGAGGACAGGAGGGGAGCTTCCATTTAGCCATCCTGGCATTCTCACACAGGAGCTTAGTTCCAATATGGAGACATGTCTCAGGCTGGTTACTATTCTCTCTAAAAATCCTGTTGTTCCTTTCCTTCCAAATGGTCTAGCATATGTGAGGGGGAAGCATATGCCAGAGGAGTTGGAGCAGGGGGTGATTGGAAGGGGATCTCTAGTTGTTAAATTGATGCACTTCTCTACTTAGGGCCCACAAGATACCCAATTTGCCGATAATCCCTTGCCAAATGCTGGTGGCATAGTCACAGTGGATGAAAAGGTGGTTTACCATTTCTTCCTCCTTACATAGGACACATCTGTTTTCCATGGAGAAGCCTCTCTTTATGAGATTATCTTGCGTTAGGACCTTACCGTGCATTAGAGTCCACCAGAAAAAAATTATTTTGGGTGTGAGCTGAGGGATTCACACCTTCTTCCAGTCCCCTGGGTTAATCTCCTCCTTCAAAAGCAGATTGTAAGCAGGTTTAACTAAGAAAGTACTAGCTTGGGTGGGGGCCCAGATAATAGATTCATCAAGCCCCGAAATTGTGATATTAGTCAGGTTTTCCATGAGATCCTTGGCCAAGTGTTCCAGGTTCAGTCTGTCCCTTAGCTGATTAGGTATATCCATCCAGTCTCTACCATTGATGTAGCTGGAGACTCTATTACCCCGGCTAGGTCTGAGATAGTCCATAAGGGGTTTGAATCTGTGGCCCAAGTTAGGTTGATTCATGATCCAGTGGTCATTCCAAAATCTGATGGATCTCCCATTTCCAATTTTCCAAAAAGCTCCTTTAGACAGAAGGGTCCTACATTTACATATGTTCATCCAGAGTTTGGATCCACTGGGGAGGTCACTATTGTGGAACATCCTCCCATAGGGATGTCCTTGGAGGTACTTAGCTTCCATTAATCTACACCAGTCTGCTTTTCCCTCTATGAGCTTCCATGCCACCTTCATAGTAAGGGCCTTATTCATCAGACCTATTTTTCTTAGACCCAGGCCACCCATTCTTTTTGGGAGGCAGACAGTTTCCCAATTGACAAGAAAAATCCTCCTCTTTTATTCAGACCCCGCCCATAGAAAGGTTCTTTGAATCCTTTCAAGTTTATCAGCCATGTTGCTTCTGATTTTAAAGAGGGATAGGAAGTAAACAGGGATCCCTTGGAGAGTGGAGGCCACCAGCTGAAGTTTTCTAGCATTGCTTAAAACCTTCCCCTTCCAACCAACAAGTTTCTTCTGGGTTCTTTGAAGGATGGAATTCCAAAAATCTTGGGACACCTCTTTGACCGTGAGGGGAAGGCCAAGGTAGGTAGAAGGGAGCAAGGCTACTAGACAACCTAGAATTTGAAGCAGCTTATTTTGTAACTCCATGGGGGTATTGAAGAAGACATATTGGCTCTTTTAATAGTTAATACACTGTCCAGAAGCCCATGCATAACTTTCAAGGATTTCTTTCCATTGTCTGGCCTCAATCACTGAAGAATACCCAAAGAGGAAAGTGTCATCCACAAACTATTCTAACACCACCTGAGGAAGGGTAGAAGCAGGTTTGATGCCTTTTATTCTTTCCGTAGTGGACATCATACATAGATTCCTGCTAAGCACATCAGCCACCATAATAAAGAGGTAGGGGGAGAGAGGGTCTCCCTATCTAAGACCCTTCTCCAGAATAAAATAGCTATTAGGGGAGCCATTGACAAGAACATAGAAGCTAACATTTTGAGTACATTCTTGTATAATCTAGATAACCTTCTCATTAAACCCCATTTTAACAAGAATTTTAAGAAAAAAAGACCAGTTAACTTTGTCATAAGCTTTAGAGATATCCAGTTTAAAGGCCATACCTGGGACCTTGCTTCTATCCATAGAATGGATAATTTCATGGGTGGTATTGGCCACATCCAGGATCTGTCTACCCAGCACAAAATCTTTCTGAGTAGTGCAGATAATCTTGTCAAGAAGAGGCTTGATTCTGCCAATCAGGATCTTGGTAAGGATCTTATAGAAGGTATTGCAGAGGCTAATGGGTCTGAAATCCAACATAGAAGTAGGATTGTCATGCTTAGGGACAAGCACAATGTAGGTTTGATTATGTTGTCTAAGAAGGTGCCCAGTCCTAAAGAAGTCTCTGGCAGCCCTGGTAACATCAATACCCACAATTTCCCAATACTCCTGAAAAAATGTTGGAGGAAATCCATCTGGTCTGGGGGCTTTGTAAGCTCCCATAGCGAAGACCGCCTTCTTGACCTCCTTGTTAGAAACCTACTTCGTAAGCATGTCATTATCACTAAGAGTAATAGCACTTTGGATGTGGTCCAGGAGCTGGTTTTGGATGTTGTTCGAACATGTAGGGCCCTTCTCAGAGTATGACCCCTTAAAGTAGTTAACCACAACCTTGTTAATTTTATCCTTTTCCTTGACTTTGTTCCCTCCTTCATCCATAATAGAAGAGATGGTATTTCTTCTTTTATGGATGTTGGAAGACCTATGGAAGAAGGTTGTTTTTCTATCCCCTTAAGGAAGCTACTGGACTCTGGATCTCTGCTTCCAGTAGATTTCTTCTTTTTTTAGGGTTTCATGCTACTTGTGTCTAGTCAATTCCTCCACCTGAATCTAGGGCAGGTAGCTTCCAGACACCAATTGTACCTGGAGTGAGTCTAAGGTTTCAGAGAGGTCCATTTTCTCTTTGTAGAAGTCTCCAAAGTTGTGTTTGCTCCACCCTTTAACCTTGCTTCTGATAATTTCAAGATTTTGGGCTATTCTGAACATAGCAGTACCCCTTATATTATTCTTCCACCATAATTTCACTTGATCTCTAAAGGATGGGTAAGAGCACCACATAATTTCAAATCTGAAGGGCGCCGGGCTAACCTTAGGGGTGGCAAGTCAGCAAAGAAGGAGGGGGTTATGATCCGAAGTAGTTCTAGGGAGGGTAGACAAGGAAGAGTTCAGGCAAAGATTCCATGAAGAGGTGGCCAGGACCCGATCAAGCCTCACTTGGATGAGGTGGGTACCCTTCCTATTGTTTGACCAAGTGAAGGGGTTCCCCTTCAAAGTGATGTCAAGAAGACTTGTGGAAGAGATAAAATCAGCCAGCTCCCCCATGCTATCCGAGTAATCCATTAGGTCACCACACTTTTTCAAGGGATAAAGGGGGTTGTTGAAATCACCTGCTAGTAGAAAATTCACTAAACAATCCTGATCTAGCCGATGACCAAGATCAACCCACAGGGAAGCTCTACCATAACGGGTGTTAGGCACATAAATATTGAAGGTGGTCCATTCAGTTCCATTCTTCCTGAAGGTGACAACAAGGAAGTTAGGGGAAGAAGCAACCAGCTGACCTATTATTCTATTAGGGTTCCAGAGTGTAGCAATACCACCAGACACACCCGCAACTTTAGAGTAAAGGAAAGTAGCCCCCGGCCAAAGATAAGGCACCAGGGTAGCGAAATTACTAGCAGACATCTTAACCTCTTGTAAGAGAAGAACATCTAGCTTGAGATCAAAGATGTAGTGTTTGACAACATTTTGTTTAAGGGAGCTGTTCAAACCCCTCACATTCCAAGAGAGGCAATTCATTTCTTATTTTTGGAACTAGATTCCAGGGTTTGCTGCCTACCTACTGCAACATCCCTTGTGGACCCTCTCGATCTCCTTGCCCGTTCTGAAAGCCTTCCTTTGGGTGTTTTCATTCCCACATCGGCCTTTTTAGGATTGGTTTTCTTTTTCATTCCCCATCCTCATCCTCTGAACCATCTAGGGAGCTGGAGGAGTTCTTCTTCACAACCTTTGGGAGGGTTTAGCATCTAACTTTGGGGCTTGTAACTCGAGAGAAATCACAATGGTAGGTTGTTCCTCCTTAGTAGGGATAGTCACCCTCCCCTCAAGGGGGGGGGGGGGGGCGTCAGGGGGGTCATTACCGGCTCTTCCAAGGGCTAGAGAACATGTTCCTTCGTAGAAAGATTAGGAGAAGGACCAGAGCACCCCATATCTAAGTCCCAGGGGGTACGATCTCACCTTCCTCAAGTGCCAGATCTGATAATTTGTTAATAATTATTTTAATAAATAATTTTTTAATAATAATTTATTTTAGATTTTAATTAAAAATATATTTAAATAATAATTAAGAATACTAAAATTAAAATTATATTGATTATTTTAATTGCAAAGTGTATTTCTTTTAAAAGAACATCTTTATATCTAATTATTTCTATTAGGTGTATAGTAATCAAAATAATATATAAGAATAATATTAGATGAGAAAAAAAAGTTAATATGGTAGATTATTAATTATATATATAATTTTATGTATAATATAAGAAATTTTTTATATATTAATAATTGATTCAATATATTACTATAGTTGGGTGTAGAGGCCTTAAAATTGTATAGTATAATTAGAATAACAACTTTGTAAAATATAAAAAAAGAATTTTTAATTTTTAATTTTAATTAATATTGAATATTGAAATGATTTAAAATTTTGTTTGCCATAAAAATTGATTTAAAAATTTAGAAACACATTTTATTAAAACTTATAGATTAAAATCAATTATAAGATTGGGATGCCCTTCAATTAGACAAAAGTTCTATTTTAATTTTAATTTAAGTATTATAATTAAAAATAATTATATTTTATGGAAAAAATCCTTTGGATAAGAATATATATATGGTTTGATGGTATATGCACAATAAAAATAAAATTTAATCAAATGAAAAAGAAAATATCATGAAGATAATTAAACACAACTAGACACCATCTAAGAACAAAAAAAATTAATAATAAAAGGAAAGCTAAAAAACCAACCAAAAAATAAAAAAAGAAAGAAAAGTAAACTTAAAAGAGAAAAATGGTTACCAAAGACAAACTACTAAAATAAAAACTAAGTACTAAATAAGAGGTCAATAAAAAAAATTACAAGTGTAAAACAAACAAGATTAAATGTAAGTAACAAATGATAATTAAAAATAAATAAATAAACCAACCATATAATGAGTAAAGATTGCATAATTCAAAAAAGAAAATAAATAAATACAAAGATGAAAATACACAACAAGAAAACAATAAAGATAAAAACAACCAAAGAAAGATTAAAGTTTAATTTAAAAGAAACAAATGCGCCTTAGGGTACAATGGGTATGCGGAGGAATGTTTTAGTAATCTGAAACTTGAGGGAGGATTTTTAGGTGGAATCTTATTTGTACAATATGGATTCTCATAACCCTTTTTTACATGTACATATGATTTCTTCTCTTAAAACTTCTCATATCATGGATCTTTTAAGATCTATTCCAGAATACATTTTTACGTATATATACTTTGTGAATAAATTTAAACCATTTTTTGCGTCTCAATCAAGACATCTATCATAACAAATAGAAGAGATGCTCATTACAAGACACTCATGTCAATGGTGGAAAATGAAAATATAGTGGTCACATAATCACCTTCCCCCAAGATATAAAAGGAATTGCAAACTCTTTGCCACATAGGATTCAAGAATTGGATGTAGTCATAATTCATATTTTTAATACACATGGGAAGACTTATTATTGCTATGTTTCTAGAAGTCATGTTCAAAATGCACTCACTACTACCTGATTCTACTAAAGACATCTCGGGACTGCTACGAATGCTTCAAAGTGACAAAGTCAAAGCAACATCAAAAAACATTGAGTCTGAAAACATAAATAGTGAACTTGAAAGTGACCTAGAATATTCTACATCCTTTATTGTACGACTACTAAACAAAGTCATGAGCTACACCAGTAAAATTTGGGAGGACCACAATGTCCCTGTAAAATTGCATGAAAATGCAAATCAATTTGTTCATAGGAACAAGACATGTCAAGAACATATTCGCCCCCTAGAAAATGTATACAACCAAATTTACATGTTATCGCCTTAGCAACAATTGACACTTTGTCTCATTATAGGCCACTCCAAAGCTAATTTCTCAGCTGAACCTTTATATGTATGCTTGTACAAGGAATATCAGGAAATAGAAAATCGTATTTAATAAGTTGCATAAGAATTGCACTTCAACACTTTAGACCACAAGGATATCCACTTCTTGTTCTCATGCCAACATGAATTGCAACATTTAATATGCATGCATCAACCATACATGCAGCCCTCAAGATTGCAATAATAGAAATGAAACCACTAGAAGGACAAACATTGACAACATTCCTAGAAGACATGAAAAGTATTCAATACATTCTCATCAATGAGATGCTTTTCATAGGCCCAAAACTACTATTTAAATTTGATAGCAGGTTACTTGAAGCAATACCCCACAAAGAACACATTTCTTTTGGTGGTCTCTCGATAATTCTAATTTAAATTCCAAATCGTTGAACCTTGAAATTTTGTAAAGGTTCAAGTTCAATGGTTGAACACTTTACTCGCAGATTTGAATGCTAAACATTTGAAATTTGAACTTAGGCAATCTGGACTTCTGAACTCTTGGTCTTGAACCTACACCTTTGAACTTGTTGAACCTTGAACTTTAAACCAAAAATAGGTACAATGGTTCAAGTTCAATGTCAACTAACCTTGACCTTTGAACCATGATTCTAAACTGTTGAACTTTTTGAAATTTGAACCTTGAAATTTCGTAAAGGTTCAAGTTCATTAGTTCAACACTTTATTCCTTCCAGATTTGAAGGTTGAACATTAGAACTTTGAAACTAGGCAATCTGGACTTCTGAACTCTTGGTCTTGAACCTGAACCTTCGAACCTTTTGAACCTTCAATTTTGAACCAAAAATAGGTATGATGGTTCAAGTTAAATGTCTTCTAACCTGAACCTTTGAACCATGATTCTGAACTATTGAGATTTCTGAACTTTGAACCTTGAACTTTCATAAAGTTTCAAGCTCAATGGTTCAAAACTTTACTCCTTGCAGATTTGAATGGTGAACATTTGAACTTTGAACCTAGACAATCTAGAATGTGTGGGCCTTTCTGTAGATTTTGATTTTCTCTGGTGGAAAGACAATAAAATATCATTCAATAAAAGTGAATGACAAACTCAAATGTCAACGAAATTCTCTGGTTGTAGGGAAGAAACAAAAGCCAAGAGTGTTTCAACACACTTCAATCGAAACCAAGGAAGCCTCCACAAAAAGGAATGCAAGAGTGTCTCAATGCACTTCAAGCAAACCCAAAGAAGAATTAGCATGAACATTATGATACCCCCCATAATGATGACTTGGGTGAGGCATAAGAGATCCATTGAAATATTGAGGTAATGTATTGAGGTGATTACAAAGTTACAAAGGCTTTGCTTATCTAGGAAAGAGAATATAGGAAAAATGGAAAAGGTTGAGATAAGTGTCTCAACCAAGAGGAAGGAAAGTTCTTATAGAACTCAACAATATCCTCTAAGATAAGGTGGAGTCCCCATTGGACTCAATGATATCCATATACCCAATTAATGAATGTACGTAAGTAAACTTAAGTAAATAGTAAACAATGAACTATTTACTCCAACATTTGTTACATTGTTCACATCATCACAATCAATCACTTGCTACCTTTGGAGAATATCTCTTCAAAACAAAAATAAACTAGCATTTTCTTGTTATCTCTTGTCTTAATTATTATGAGATTTATTAAATAGAAATGTGAATTTTCATATGTTTATGAATGTAAATGTTGATTTGATCTTTTGTATTTTGATATTTTTAGGTTCAGTGATGATGTAATCATATGGTTTTGTAGACAAATAATATGTAAGAGTTCTCATTGTTTATATTTTTTTTAATTTTTTAATTATTTATATTAAGATTGTTTAAAGAGATGGATACACCATATATACTATTTTATATCAGAGTACTATAATTAACAAGAAACAAAACTATCCAGAACATGTGATTTCTCATCTATTAGCTATGCATACAGTATATACATGCACTATCAATGAGCAGTTGTGTCTTGAACTAGTTTTACCATTACAAATATTTATGTATCATCACCATATTAAACCAAATTATTAAAAAATGATACTATCATTAAAAAGAGTAATGAAACTATGGTATTGTTACTTTAAGATTCCTGATCACACTCACATGCACCAATTAGAGTTTTAGCTGCAAGAGGGGTGGTGGCACCAAATTTCCAACTTGAAGTATCTGCCTTTTTTGTTTCTTTGTTTTTGGTAGCTTCATATTCAATAATGATATTATCCTTCTTTATAAACCGATTCATAATATTAAGTTCATTTGGATCAAGCATGTCCCTGTTGGTACTGAAGATGTGTGCACTGTGGAAGTCATCCTTGTAGATCAATAATGCACCTTGTTGGACCAATAACATAAATCTACTTCTATGAATCTCCATAAAATAAATACACCTATGACATGATAGAATAATGTATGAGTTTAAGATTAAGCCCAGTAAGCTTTCTCCTTTTGTTTTAAAACACCTCTTCTTCCAAAGAAGCAAAAAAATCTCAATTGATAAAAAAGACAAAATTTGATTAAGCTTAAGATTAAAAATATCAACAAAACCAACAAGATCTTCACTCTAAGATAAACCAGGATGACCATTCTAGACAATAGAGTAACCAAAAAAAATGGACCAGATTGGACAAGCAAATTCACATTTAAAAAAGGGGCATTCAAAAGTTTCTGGGGTATTGTAGATAGCACAGGAGAGAGGCTCAACACCCACATATGATAACACAAAACCCATAGAAAACTTTTTAAGAAGTAGAAGTTTATAAAATATTTTTGACAAGAAAAATTTGTAATATTAGTATTTGAACAAATATTTGATGATTAATTATATATTTTTTCTATTAGAATACATTTTTAGTTTCAATCAATGATAGAAGAAACATATATAAGATAGGTAGCTTTAAAGATAGATACTTAATGTTCAATCATCAAGCATAAAAAAAAATATACAAGTTATCTACATAAAAAATTCTCCAATCTGAATAGTTTTGGGCTTAGTAGCCTTTGGTTTAGGAGACCTAGACTTCTCTGGTTCAACATCCATAAACACTTTTTCAACAACCTTGTTTGTTCCCTCCATCACTTCATCATACTTTCTTCTCATACTCTTTATTAGTCTTGTCTTTGATCCTAGTAGGAGTTTAATTGCTTTCATAATTTTGTCATGTTCTTTTCGTGATATTAGAGGGAAAATTTATATGTGACTTTTACCCTTATAGTATCATCTTCTTCAAGAGATAATTGTTTCCTAACTTATAATCTATCAACCAACTCTTTTGGAATGCCACCATGAAGCTTTATTCAAGTTTTTTCTTTAATACTTGGATACAATTTATGAATGTATCTTCAATCAAAAATTTATCCTTATTAATGTATCTTTCATAGTATCTAGATACCTCATTGATCTTATCTTGTTCAATTATTCTTTTTCTCAGTATTTTAAAATTGTGCTTCTATAGATGTCTCTCTACAAGATTTTCTTGCACAATCTCTTCATCTTTCTTCTTAGTTTTCTCCTCTTCAATATTCTTATGTTCTATCTTCAGCTTCTTAGGTGGATATTCTTGTTTAGTCTTAGTGGACATTGTTCTCCTCATAAGAATCTCTTCTTCATTGTCCATGTTTCAATCATTTTTTTTCTTTGCGATGACCTTTTGGGTGGTAAAGGGGTCGTATCAGGAAAAGTGACCATAATTTATGTGGTGAATCAACAACCTCTACAACTTTAGAATGTTAAAGGGTTGTAGGAGAAGTTCTCACCAATCCAGAGGCTCCATCTGGTGTCTTCTTCCTTACCTCTTTCAACTCTTCTCTTCTTATACCTACTTTCTCCTCAAGATCAACCATTTTCTCAATCTTCCCTAATCAATTGTTCTCTGATCCTAGCAAACTTATCTTCATAGGTTCTCAATCTCTCTTCACTAGATTCAATCTTAGAAGATAACACATGTTCATCTTCTATGGTGATAAATCCTGTACTGTCCTCATAACCCATAGGATAACACCATTTATTCCTAGGTTCTACTGCTTAGAATAATATACAATCTGTCTCAACCATGAAACAAATTGTATCCTTGTATTCTGAACCTTTTCTTTAGGAATTCTAAACCTTTCCCTCATTTCTCTCTAAAATATCCTAAACATGCAAAAGAGTTCTCCATCTATGCATGTATTATTTTGTATTCTATAACTATTGCCCACTTGAATAATTGTGGGTTCATTTCCTTTCCATTCCCTAGGGTGCATTCTAGGAAACCTGTGTACAATATGAATGTAAATGTGTATTAGTAGTGATCCAAACCTGAATGCCTTTGACTTTCTTCGCTTAATTTCTCTTACATTCTCTTGGAATTTTTCTTTGATTACTTCACAAATATTTTGTTGCATATTTTATTTGACCATCTTATACGCCATCATTATCACACCCACAAAAACATAGTTAGCTCGTATGCTATAGTGCAATTTATAGCCCAACACCATTGAAATCAGTCTCACATCAATCTGAAATATCTTAGCAATTTTCATTTCCCTCTTGTCTCACCTCAAATGCATTAGGGTTTCAATTTCCTTCTTCATTTAATTATCAACAAGAGGAAAAACACCAGAGTTTTTCAATCTAGTTACATCATCAATTATCTCACTGGTAATCTTAACAAGTTGCTCTCCTATCCATAGAAACTGGTAATGGATTCTTCTTAGAATGATCTTGATCCATTCTTCCTCATCGAATTCATAGATTTTTGTCATTCACAAGATGCTAAGATTCCACAAGTGTGCAAATTCATCCTTGCAAGTTCCATCTTGTTTTATCATATGCTTCATCTCCTAAAATAATTTGAATTCCTCTAGTGTCTCATACTTACAGTGTATGTAGCCCCTAATATCTTCTGCATGGAATACACCATATGGGGTTTTCAAAAATGTGCCTTCAGGATCATCCTCCTTGAATTTAAAAGGATGTTACTTTAACTTGTACCTTGTTCTCTCATTAACATTAAAGATAATTGGAGTATCCATGACAAACACAACTCACAGTTTGAAACAAGTACCTTGTTATCAAAAAAGTAGGGTATGCACACTCTACGATCACAAATTTGTTCTAGCTCCTGTACTTTCTTTTCTAGTCACCTTGAAATTTTCTCAAATGGTGTTTATAATGATTTTAGAAAATGAACTTCTAATTTGTAGAACTCAAATTAACACATTTCCCGATGAACGTATAAGTCTGTAAAGCTCCAATCATCCATCTTTATGGTGATCATCCAATACAATATTTATACCCATGCGATCATAGATATAGACTTCACATGTATTATAATGTTTTTCTATAAGCTTGGATCAACTTATTCTACATAAATAGGGGTCGTATGGATTACTGTTATATTTCTCCAAAGCTCCCCCCAAGGCCATGCTAGGTCATTTAGGATGATATGGCAATATTTGCATCAGACAAGGACTCAGTATCATCTACTAACTCTCCCTAAACCTTGGAATCACTATGTTCCTTCACTTTCCACACCTTACCATTGTCCTTTCCTCCTTCCCTTTTAAAATTTGGATTAAACTTATCCATATACTTAGCCAAGATTTTACCAACATCACCAAAAAATTTCTTTATAACAATAGGCAATGGTTTTCTATTTCTTACAACTCCATTATACCTGGAAAACTTTGTTATATGTCCTTGATTGTTACATTTATAGCATATATGAGATGATGTATTCTGATTAACTCATAACCTCCAATTCCTTGCAATGTGCCCAAATTTGTTGCACTTGTAACATGTAATATTAGCTACACTTTTCTCTCTGATGTAATCTTGTTTGGAGCTCTATTGATTATGTTTCCTATAGTTTTCCTTATTGTGCCCATATTCATATCAATTGAAACAATAACTAGAAAAAGGGCTTATGAGGAGTCTTGCCTCTATAATCCCTCTTCATGTGACAAACTTTGTTACCTCCAAAGCATCTTCCTCTGAAAGGTCTGGTCTTATCTCTAGTTTCTTCTTGTTGTATAGGTTTTTCTTGTTGATTAGGTGCCTCATTTGTTTTATCTTTAGATTGCTTTCTTGATTTTCAGAACATTTTGCTTCATTAAAACCAACTCTTGTCATGTCACCTTTAGGTTTTTGTCTTTCCCTTTGTTCATCAATTTTTTTTACTACTCACATGAAGTTTCTAAATGTGATTCTTTTCCTCAAAATGTTATCCCGTAATGATGTGGTTATATTTCTCTATTTCCTGATACTTGACTTTGTAATTATCAAGTTCAAACTGCATCTTTCCCATATATACATTTACATTCTTCAAGATCTCTCGAAGTCTGTTCTTTTAATCTCTCTTGTTGAATATTTTTATCCATATGTATAGTAGTGACTTCACATTCATGTTTCAACGCCTCTTTGTCTTTCTTAAGTTGATCTATTAGATCTAATGGATCATTTATAGGTTCATTATGTATCTTTTCCACAAGTTCTTTCCTTTTGGTTCTTGACAGTTCAAAATGCTCTTTAAGCTTCTTGATATAGTCCTCGGCTCTTCTCAATTTAAATTTTAATTCATTGTTTTCAGCATTAGGCTTGTCCAGGTCTTCAAGTACTGCCATAAAATTTTCTTTTGAACTTCTTGAACCCATCATGACCTCCCTGAAGGTTTTAGGATTTCTCTCCGAGGACTAAATAATCTGATACCAATTGTTAGGATTAAGCAATAATGAGAGGGGGGTCAATCAACATTATAGTTCTTTAATGTAAAACTTAACAAATTTATACTTAACCATGCAATTATTGAAATAAAGAGAACATGCACATAAATTAAACAACTCATAACACAATGATTTGTTAATGAGGAAACCCTTGCCAAGGTAAAGCCTTAGTGGGGATGAGACCTACAAATAATGCACTGAGAGTATAATGTCATTTTTAGGCGACCTGGCCTTATTAGGAGTCGAGTATTCCATTTAGTGCAAATCCATGTTAAAGGATAGAAATCCTATTAGGGGTAATACACAAAGCTCACTGCTCTTACAAGCCCTGTTAGGGGTAATACACAAAGTTCACTACTCTTACAATCCAAAACTGTCTCTATAATGATTTATAATAAAATTCAACAGTACAAGCATATTTTATGCTTAAGTAGTTCCAATAATAGCTCGCAACATCCACTATATTATTCTGAAATTCCAATGCATCCACATGTATCACTTCACTCTTCGCATCTCAAAAATATCTCTACATATATACCCAATCTCATAACCTTCCCAGACGACTCACAAATGCATCAAAAGATGTGTTCAACACCTAAACCAATACAAAATACACAACACAATATCATACATCGATAAAGATAGGATACGACCTGACCAATATCGAAACTAGAAATTCTAGAAACTATATGTTACTCCTTTAATCATCGTGACTACTCATCTACCTAATTGCAATGATATATTGTCTTTGGGTACCCAAAATATGATGTAACTCTCACCGGTTAACTCTAAAATACAAGTGACCTTAACTATAGATATAATACATCCATCTAAGCTTGCATGATGTAAATAAGAACATATAGTTCTCGCTAGTCAAAACAATGCAACTGTATCCTATCAACTACTTCTTGTACTCGATCATTTTTTCAAAAACTGAACAACCAAAACTAGATTGTGCTCGAAGAAACCATGCCAATAAGTAGTGTTTCCATAAATTATAACATATATATGCTATCCTTAATGGGCCACTTTCCAACAATTAAATCATAAAATACAAGCCTTGTGTATTAATTATTGTAATTTTCAACAATGATTGATTAGAGAGAGAGAATGATGGTTGAAGTAGTTGAGGAGTTGAGTGCTTGAATGGATGTAGAGTACTGAATGTATGAAAATGGATTCTTGTACTATAATATTATTCCTTGATGGTAGATTCCTTTTATTGGCCTTCAATGAAGGAAATAAAATTGATTCATAGAGAAGATTGACCTTAAAAACCTTAGAATTCTTTAGATCTTGATAGAAAATGGTTGGATGTGAAATTTTAGGAAAACTCTTGAATTCTTATGATACTACCAAAATGAGGAGATATGTTTTTTATATACCTCTTTCCATATTTTAGGGCTCAAAACTCAAAAGAATCCAATAATATTTTAGATTTTTCACATAACCAATGAGATGGGCCCCTGATTTAAATTTTGTGGAAAACATTAGGGAAGAGTTTATCTTGGTAAACCTATCCTTGGAAAGGTTGAGTGGGGTGAAAAGTTCAACCAAATGAGTGATTAAATGTGTTTTGAGAGCTGAGAATGTGAAGAGAAAGATGAAACTATAGCTGGTGTAGGGTTAGAGTACCAAAAATCAATGTGGAAGCCCATACATGCTAGAGTGAGACAAAATTGAGTATCTAATTATAGGTGCTTACAATTCAAGATGATACATTTATCCCCCACTTTAGTGGGAGTATAAGTATACCTCGTACCCACGGTAAAGTAGAAGAAAGAGAGAGAGAAAGATATATGATCATGGGAAAAACTACAAAGAGATAAGACACCACTAAGTTTAAGGACACAGACCCACAAATGAAACATCTAAACTCATGAAACCATGTGCATGGATACATAAGAAAAAGATAATATCCTAAACCTTACTAAGGTTGAAAATCAACTAGTTGAAGAGACCTTGATAAGGAAGATGTCTCTATCAGTATTATCATGCTCGAAAATCTATTACAAAAGCACAAGTTGTCACATGAAAAGGGCGAGAGAACATACCAAATATAAGACAATCCTTTATAATCTAATAAAATAGTGTAGTGTTTTATGCTCTACAATAATTAAGAAGAGATAAATACAACCATGGGAAACACATGCTACCAATTTATGTCATGCTATATGATTCATGAAAAAAGAAGGAAGAGTCAAGAGAGGGTTGATGGTTTAGCAAGCTAGTCAACTCATGGAAGTCTATGCAAATGATAATTCAAATGGTCAAGCAATTTTTTTTATTCTAGTTAACCAATAAATATTTTACAAAGACATTGAATTGTATAGCATCATGTTTTATGGTAGTTAATGAATCCTAAAAATGTGTTCAAAGGAGAGGTCAAAATGGTCTAGCAAATTGTGTTATGCTAGCCAACCAATCCTAAAAAATATGTGTAAAGTAAAGTCATCTGGCCCAACATATTATTTTATGCTAGTGTACTCTACCCAAAATGATTCAGGTAATCAAAAAAATCATAATAGGGTAAGTGCAAGAAGTTGACTCTACTTCAAGTGGAACTTTTTTCTTGCAAAATCCACTCTTGGAGGAAGTTTTCAAGACATTTGTTTCACAAAATTAAAGCCCATTATAGATATGACTACATAGATTTAAAACACATATTTTCATAACTGGACAAATTTTTAATTGTTTCAAATAATTTCTAATAATGCAGGTCTATAAGCCTAAAATAACATGTTTTCTTATTTTTTTTAAATTAAATTTACTTTTTGTGAAAAACTAAATAAATTATTTTATATAAAACTATATTAAATCAGTTTCACTTTGAAAAGAGAAAAATTAAAAATGATGAGTTTAGGTCAACATATGCTTGACGCACATGAGGGGTTTTAAAAAAAAAAAAGCCCAATAGGAAAATAGTAGAGAAAAATATATTTAACAAAAAATTATTGAAAAATATGCTCATCAATCTTAATTGCTCTAAAAATCACATCCAAAAAGGATTTAAAAAATACTTTCATTTAGGTCAAATTATAACATCTACACATAGTTATGGAAGCTTCTCAAAATGTAACATTGAAATAGTGATTTTTTTAAACATGTAGTGAAAATCAAATTTTATCATTTGGGTATTAATACAAATTACATTTTGGGAAACTAGACTTTTAGTACTACATTTCGTAATATTTCCTTTTCTTAAGATTCAATATTTAAATGCTTCAAATTTTTAGGTCAATTGGGGTAAATTTTCAGAAAAAAGGAAACCATGTTTCCACTTCATGACCAAAAACTAGACTCAAATTCTTCTTGCTGAGACTCAACCCTTCCATTTGCAACTATGATATAGATTTCCCATGAGTATCAAAGTTTTTTTCCACACATCTTAACCCATTTTTTAAGATTATGAGTTCAGATGTTTCAAGAATTGGGCTAAAAAAATGACATAGTAGGCCATTTGAAGGGTCCCATGTTCATCTCAGGAGCTTTATATTCTACCAAAAAAATAAGGAGTAAAATATAATGACCCTGAATCATCTTCTAAAATGACACTTTCTAAATTAGGAATATTTGCAGGAGGAGAAGATATGTCTTTTTGAAATGGTGTAGAAATGGATGGAGAACCAGATTCAGTTTGTAAGTAAATTTGTAATTTTCTAAAACTTCAAGGGTATACATAATATTGTTATAGATGAATTTTACTTTGTGATGAAGATTTGAAGGAACATCTTGCATGGAATGTAACCACATGTGGTCATCCCAATATAAGATTATAAGGGTACCATGCATGACATGGATAGTGATAATAGATAAAATAAAATGACCTATTTTAATGGGTAAGGTGATTGTACCTAATGATCTTTTAGCCACGTTATCAAAACCATGAATAGGAATAGGATGATGTTTAATTAAAGAAGTATCCAATTTTATTTTATGTAATTTAAATCAATTCTATAGACATTAAGATTGGATCCATTATCAACTAAATTTATTTGGATGGCATTATCATTAATAAGAAAAAAAAACTCAAGAGGGTGATGTTGATCTTAAATCTTCTTGGAAGGAAACTCATCTTGGGATAAGAGAGTCTAAGCTTGAGTATTGTTACACTCCACTGAGGAAGTTATATCAATAGGTAACATAGGAGGTGGAACAATCATATTTATTAATGCTTCATCTAATATTTTTGTTGTATAGAGAACGTTTGAATTAACTACCAAATGGATATCTTGGTAGGAGTAGCTAAGAGTTGTTCAAGTAAATCATATTCCTTTCCAATATTTTGAGAAAGATAGGATGCAAAAGGAGGCTCTGGTTGAGAACCAACAAGAGGAGGGATAATTGAATTGGTAGTTTGTCTATTATTTATTGTGTTATATGAGTTACAAATTACATGATAATCATATTGTTGAACACATTTTACCATAATGACTAGTTTATTTTGAGGTGAAGGGGTAACTTGACAAAAAAGGAAAACAATCTTAGGCTTTTGATTACCCAAAACTTGAATACAGGTAACTTGAATAGATTCTTGAAGAGAATCAAGGATAGTATCCTCTTTCTCCAAAATAACTTCATAATATCTTTTAGGAGGGGGGAAAACATAACTAATTAATTTTTAATCCCAAGAGGGAAGATCATGGAAATGAATAAATTTTAAAAGGTAAAGTGTCCTTAAGGGAATGCACAATCATATCAATTTCCTCTACCGTAGTATGATTTCCTTTCACCAAGGCACCCTTATGGGGGAGATGCATATCAAGAGAATAATGAACATCATCTTCTAATGGTTCATCCCAAATAGGGAGATCATTGAGAGAATTACGATAGTCTTGCCTCAATATGGGATCATGAGAAGGAGGGTACTTAGGAGAGAAATATAAAACTATTCAATAGAAAATATTCATTATGAACAAACCAAAATGAAAATGACATGTGCAAAATGTATGAGTCTATGTATATATTTTTAAATCTTTTTCCAATGCAAGTACATAAAAATGGAATGACAGGAGTTATATTTGTATAAAATAAAATAATGTAAATAATATGATTGCTAATTATGTTCATAAACGATGCGTGAATCGAAATATTTTTGGATTATTTTGAAATGAAATTTTCTCTACATATATGAGACAAGAGATAACAATATGCTATTTTTATGTCCTTTTTGCAAATGAACATGTATAAAATGAAATAATAAAATGCATATGAATAAGACCTAAATACCAAATTAGAAGTTGAAATGTAATTGGTTGGGTTCATCAAAATGAATAATAGGAAATGGGGATCGATGGGGTTGATCTTATCTCGCATCCCAAATTAGGAAGGAGGATGACCACCTTGGATTCAAGGGGGTCGAGCCTTTAATGGGTATCTCTAATCCTTCACTAATATGAAAAGGTTGATTTGGGATATGTGATTGAACAGTGCAAGATAAAAGACTAGATAGAAAGAAACTATAATATTTGAGATGCATAGATCAATAGAAATCAATCCGCTCTAGATGAATCCCAAAAATAAGAAATAGAGGATGTCACTAACATGTGATTTTAATTTGAAGAATTTTCAGAGGGAATAGGTCATTTGGGCCGATCTATTCCCAGGAAAATGTTTCTTAGGCCAATCTATTCTCTACACTTTTTGAGGATTCAAATTGCTAACTGGCCCCAAGGTCTTGAACTTGAAAGATCTTATCTGGTGTGAGTTCCTCCGATTCCCACTCATAGAAAATAATAAATTTTTTTACTTAGAGAGGGGTTTACCTCAGTCAAACTCTAATTGAGAAATCAACCTTGAAATAGAAATAAAATATGTTTGAAAAGAAAGTGTGCTTCTACAAAATAAAAGCTAGATCTGAATTATAAATTATACTATACATTGGTGATGCTATTCTTATTTAAGTGTAATGAAAAGTATTATTGCAATAGAATGAATCCACATAAAAATATAAAAGGAAATCATGAAAGAGAAGCCTTGCATATTGATCTTTTTAGTTTCAAACAATGGTTGTTTAGAGAGAGAAATATGACTTGAGTACTTGAATGAATGTAGAGGCTTAGTATATGAAAATAGATGCTTTTAATATGATCATCTTCGATAATAGTAGACTCATTTTCTTGGCATTTAATGGAGGAAATAAGCTTCATACATGGAGAGGATTGCCCAAAAAATACCTTAGAATGCTTGAGATCTTTCTTGAGAATGCATAGATGTGAGATTAAGGGAGAGCTCGTGAACTCTTATGATGCTATCCAAATGAGGAGAGTTAGGTTTTTAATATACCTCTCACCAAAATTTGGTTCTCAAAACTCAAAGGAAGCCGATAGGATTTTAGATTTCTCGCTTAACCAATGAGACATGAACCCGATTTGAAGTTTGGGGAAAAGAAAAAGGAAGAGGTCAGCTTCGGGGACCTCTTCTTGAGAAGAGGTCGGCCTAGTGACCTCTTCTTAGGAAGAGGTCAGTTGGGCTACCTCTTGCCCCAAAAAAGTGGTGAAACTTATTTTAGGATGTGCAATGTGGAGAGAAAGCTAGAAACGTAAATGGTATTGGGCTAGAACACTGAAAATCATTGTGGAATCCCATTCATACTAAAATGGGGATAAATTGAGTGTCTAATTATAAGTTCTTACAATTTAGGGTAGTACATGTTTTATAAAAAATAATTACCATTCATCATTTAGTGTATCCTATACTATGTCCTTACTTTCTAATAATATAAACTATTATTTTAAAAAATTGTCGAGTTGAATATTGAAATAAATACAGGCCAATTAAAATGTCACAACTATTTAACTTATTAGATGTAGATAATATATATAAACCTATCATTTACCATTTGATTTTTGAGCTTAAAGATGGTTAGATACATTTAAAAAATTAGAAAGTATATTTTTAATTAAAATTAGTTATCTTAATTAATGTTATTTAAGTTTCATCAATTTCAAAGGTCAAATATATTTGACCTTTCAGATTGATGATGTTATAATTGTCTATGAGGTGTTTTTTTAATTCCTATAAATAAGTGACAAGGAAAACTTATTAGAGAATAAATTATTGTATACCTTATCGTATTTATCAAGAAGAAACTAGAGGACCAAAATATGGGTCATTGGATAAGACTGATAAAAAAACTAATGAATGATGAGGATGGGTCCTCACTTGTCAGGATTGAATCTACCATGAAAAATATTTTGGTTGACCCTATGTATATAAGAGTAAGGTGGAGCCTCTTTTATTTTCCTCAAATTTGGTGTTTTTATTCTCTCTCAGCATATGTGGCTTCATCCTAATTACTACATAGCAATATCATAGATTATAATTACCAATTAGAGGTTTTTATATGATTCTTAACAACTTATAGACTTCAAATGTGTGCTAATATTTCTTATAATATTTAGGGAAGGGATTGGTGAAGTGATTGAAGGCATTACTTCTAAAGAGATGGTGTTTTGTTATATCTAAATAGTTGAAAAAGTGAAGAGTTAGAGAATATTATGGTGGTGTCTTTGTCTAGTAAGCATTTGAGTTGTGATTATTTTAAATGTAATATTATTTATTGCGGTGGGATATGGCCTTTATAATTTATCTTATCTCCATTTTAAGCATCGAATCTATTTTTTCTCTCCATGTTATCTATGAAGTACGGTTCAACTAGCTTTGCAATTTCCAGTTATTTTTGAAACTCAAAGAATAGTTTTTCATTTTAATACTTATAGAATATTGTCTTACCTAATAAATATAAATTTTGAAATGGATTGTGGGCCTCTTCTTATTTTCATACTATAGCTATTCCAATTGTAACCTTAATTTTTCAATAAGAACAAGCAATTTGAGGGGTGTTATTTTTTTCACGCACCCTCTCTTTTTTTAAAATATGTTCAATGCCATTTTTATTTATTGAAAGAAAGCTATATTTAACATACATATTTATATAAAATGGTTAGTACTAACATTTCAATTTATTTAATTCTAAGTCTTCATTTTATGATAGCATAATCTATTTGTTAGTCCCTGCCTTTTAGGCAGGAGACTTATGTTTTCACCGAGTTTAGGCTTTTATTTTTATTTTTTGGAAATCATGACTAAATTGCCTAAACCTAAATGTTTGGCAATATTATTATTAATGTTAAATTTTCTATAATTTAATGCTTCTTTTTCATTAGCTAGTTCAATTTTTGCTAGTGGTTTTAAACATTTTTCAAAGAAAAAATTATATAATTTTCCCATCATTCTTAGCCCATGTGCACATGAAACACATTCTGTTGAGTTGTCTTCTTTAAGTTTCGTTGAGCTATATTCTACAACTATGTACGACACACACTTTCCAAAGGATTGTACTTACACTTTCCAAGGGGCAGAAAATGACTATTTTTTAAACTAATACCTTTCCTTTTCCCACTATGGTCAATTTCTATTGAGTTTGAGATTTTCACTTTCACATTCACCGCTTGCTTTTCACTTTCATACTTTCTAGGTTTTATGCGCGCGATATACTGTGAATACTGTAAACAATCAAATCATTACATATACCAGGCATGGGAAGTTGAGAATTGTTTTTTTTTCTAGGGTTTGAGACATTTTTTTCTTTCCATATCATACTAGACATTTAGCTTCTTTCTATATCATGTTAAATTATGCCTTTCTCCAGAAATTTCTGCTCCATGCATACCCAAAAAAAAATGGTGTTACATTTGTGCTGGGAGTTTTCCATTTTTGAACTACATTTTGAAAGCTGAAATTTTTTCTTGATGGATACCCATAAAAAAAAAGGTGTTACATTTGTGTTGGGAACATTTCATTTTTGTTTAGTTATTTTTGTTATGTTTTTTATGGCGAACTATCTGCTTCATATATACCAAGAAAAAATATAGTGTTGCATTTGTGTTGGCAACATTTTGCTTACATAGAAACATTGCACCTTTGCCCTTTGACTCTATTGCTTCTAAAAAAAGCATAGCCGTCATCGTTTCATTCATTCTGTTGATTCTATTGCACCTAAAAATTAGAAAATGCATTATTGTTTCATTTATTCCTGATGAAATCCACAACTATGGCGTGGCCTTAACCCCTTAGTTTCCCATTCCTTTTTTCTAGTTGGTTCTTTTCATTTTTTCTGATTGTTTTTTTGTTTGTTTTTCCATTAGAAATTTGAAAGAAACTTTTGCGTCATAATCAAATATTTAAGAGTTTATAAGGTGTACCACAGAAGCCCATGTTTTTAGTTCCTGCCCATGGTAGAGAACTATTGTCGAGGCTCATCACTTAAACAGTGATTAATGTCTAATTGTTCGGCTAATCAAACTGGAATATTCATTGCATAAATTTTATTTTGAATGTATGCAATGTAGAAGTTGCATACTTTTTATCTGTATGGTCGATGAAAAATATTTTAGCACCGTGTGATTGGTTTTGCAAACGGCTTCACAGAAACCAACCCAATATAACGCACGATTCCAGAG
>MU224431.1:299834-310105 GCA_018584345.1 Thuja plicata | reverse complement strand
TGTATATACACACACAAGTGTATATACACACATGTATATATACACATGTGTGTATATGTGTATATATATACACAAATGTATGTATATATGTCTATATATGTGTATACACATATGTGTGTATATATGTGTGTATATACACACATGTGTATGTGTATATATACACACGAATGTGTGTATGTGTGTATATATACATATATATAAACATATGTGTATGTGTATATATACACATGAATGTGTGTATATATATACATATATATAAACATATGTATATATACACATATGTGTGTATATACATGTGTGTATATACACATGTGTATATGTGTGTATATACACATGTGTATATGTGTGTATGTGTATATATACACATGTGTATGTATATATATACATGTGTATATACATATGTGTGTATATACACGTGTGTATACACATGTGTGTATACACGTGTGTATACATGTGTATACACATGTGTGTATACACGTGTGTATACACACACATGCATGTATATACACACACGTGTGTATGTATATACACGTGTGTGTATATATGTGTATGTGTGTGTGTATATATACACATGTGTGTGTATATACACACACGTGTGTGTGTGTGTATATGTGTATGTGTGCAAAAATAAAGTTCCAATTCCTATTCCTATTTTGTGAAACCAAACGCAGAATCTGCATCTTCTCAGTCATCTTCCAGGTGAACCAAACAGGACAGCCTAATTCTAGAATTCATTTTGAGAAAAGCCCAATTGCCAGAATGGATTCAATTCTAGAATTGGCAATTCCAGCATGCACAAATTCCACGAAACAAACGGGCCCTAATTAATAGCCTATGTTTTAAGTATTTTTGAGTTTGATTGTACACAAGATTTTATAGCCTGGGATTTGAGCACAAACAATGTAAGGAGTCCTTATTCATCCATCCATAATCAATGCTTACAAAGTACTCACTTTCTGCCAGATTCATTGAGCATATGATTTTTTTAAATTCTGTTTCTCTGTTACCTTCAACAATTAATCCATTTACAAGTGCTAAACTATGGGTTTTAATTTAAATTTGTTTGACATTTTCTTCTTGATTATTTATTTTTAGTTTGATATTTGAACTTAATATATAAGAAGCATGATCAATAGCCCTTTTACTCTAAAGAAAGAGTAACTAGTCTCAATTTTGTTTCTTTTACAGGCTTTTGAAAGCATAGGCTCGCAACAAGCAAGGCAACTTTTTGAAAGTCATAGCTCAGAGCGATAAAGAACTCCATATTATAGCTAGGGAGCTCCAAATAATTTTTAGATATTTGTGAAGAAAAATGTACATAATTTAGAAATATATTATGAAAAATTGAATGATACCTAAATATTATAAAAATATATACTTATTGATTTGTATAACATTTACTGTTAATATTTATTGATTGATCCTTATTTTAGATTTGTTACAAACATATAAAGAACAAATGATAGTGTCAGATAGGAAATCAAAAAGACTAGAATTATAGTCAAATTATTTAGGTATATAGTTGTCTGTTAAATAGTCTTAGCTCAACAAACTACTAGCACCTTAACTTTGCACTAAAGAAAACAAAACAGTAATACTTTGCCCAAAATATTTTGCCAAACAATGATACAATACATGGCCCAGAAAATATTCTTTCTGATTTAAGATCTCTATTTTGTCTTTTCGGGTGGTTGTGTTCAATTTTAGCTCTTTTTACTTTTGTGTGATATTTAAGAATTACACTATATGGGTCTGATTTGGTCTCTATTACTCAACATTGACTTTGTTTTTCTCAACAAAATTTTTCCAAAGAAAAAAAAATGTAGGGATTTAGTCCATTTTAGGGCTGCATTGTAAAGAATGCTTTTGTTCTATTTATGGATTTTTTACCCAACATAAATTATAACTCAAAGAAATATCTTTCCTTAATGAATGTTCTAGTTTCAATCAATAAGATAATTTTAAAGATTGATCTTCTGATCCAGTGTTACATCTCTGCTTACTATTCTTTTATGGTATTGCATAAACCTTTGCCTTGCACCCTTCTTCTATTTTTCTTTTCCCACTTTCCATATGAGCTTATTCAATTCATTAATATATCCAATTTCTTAAGATTTCCTACAATAATGGACTTTAATGTGATGAGAAGTCAATACAAAATAGAGTCCATGCCTCTTGCAAATCCCTGGCTGGCAAGTACAACCCATGTCAAGCTTTTTAACTTTTAGCAAGCTTCAATTTTTAGCCAGTACAAAACAGCTAAGAAACAACCTCTTCAGTAACTATGAAACTATTACAAAACACTTCTATAACAGCTCTGTGACTCCAATGAAACATTTATACTATAACAAATGTGTGGCCATTGGAAGATGACTCCTGCATCAATCACTTGATTATTGCAGAATGGATTCACACTTCCCACATTCACACAACCATCAATTGCTTACATTAATTAAAAATGTCTCTTGCCCATGCTTTACTCACTTTAGTGCCTTTAGAAGCTTTTCTTTTTTGGGCCCAAACATGAATAGCTGATCAAAAAGAAATAATTTATTCTTCTTACCTGTTCTTTTCAATCCACAAAATTCTTTTGGGGAGCCCCAGATTAAATTGTACTCGAGATACTCATGCATCATAACATTCAGGCATGAAAAAATCCCAAATTCAACATATTTAGTGCAATCGGTTTTAATAGAAATCATCCATTAAATTCAATGAAAGTGAAATAAGTAAACAAGTACATAGCTCTTTTGCATTTGTATTCTATTCTTTGTAAATTGTTTTCAAATTCTTTATATATGCATCCATCAACATATACATAGAAACATATATACTTATGGCATGGCTTTTCATTCGTCTTGTAGAGCCTTGACTACACTAAATATAAAATCTCTTTCACCTCTTTTGTTCAAGGTCAGTTGTTGTAGTTACACCTTTCTGCTTATGAAGTTTAAATATAATTGTTACCTACTTTGTTCCCAATTAAAAATTTCATAGTAGAGGTAGCTAGAATCAACTTCTATGTCATGCCTTCTTTGTGCATATTCCGCACACCTTAGCCCATGTATGTTTGAACTACTCCCATTAAAAGATCATTTTCCTTCACCAGTCAAATGACCAATATATTTCCAAACAACTCTTAGAAATGAGGGCAGGTGTTAAAGACTCCAATCATAGTAGAAACATATAAAGTGAATGATTTATCACAAATAGTGTCGATTGACGAGGCAATTGACAATGTGCATTTCTACCCAATTGATTCATTCAAATTCAAGGTTGGTGATTTCTTATTTGACACACTCCATGTATTGCTTCACTGTCATTATACACCCAACAAAATTTTCAATTGTCTTGTGAACCAAACATTGACACAGCCCCAGATATGCCTGACGCTCATAAAATTTCTCATTCATGTCGTTAGTAATTAAACAAATCCACAAAAGCTTGGGGGCTGAAAATATACTAGAAAAATGTTTTGGAAAGGTTGGACATAGATGTATACTGGTTAGGCACCAAAAAGATTCAAATCTAAAAAATTGAATGCAATTAGTTTTGATAAAAATGATAAATTTGCATACATAATCTTTTTCCATTTGTATTTCATTCTCTGTGAATTGTATTCAAATTCTTCATATCTTCATCTAGCAGTATGCACAAAGAATCATACATACTTATGGCATGGATTTTCATTTGTCTTGCAGAGGCTTGACTACTCTAGCTATAAGAGCTCTTGCATTTGTTTTGTTCAAGGTCAGTTGTTGTTGTTGTTGTTGTCAAACCTTTGTGATTCAGAATTTTAAATATAGCTACTATTTTCTTTGTTCCCACTTAACAATTCCATAGTTGTGACATCTAGAATCAACTTCTGTGTCGTGCCTTCTTTGTGCATATTTCACATTCCTTAGTCCATGTTTACTTAAACTACTCCCATTAAAAGTTTATTTCCTTTATCAGTCAAATGACCAATAAATTTCCAAACAACTCACAATTTAGGACAAATGTCAGAAAATCCAATCATAGTAGAAACATACAAAGTGAATGACTAGTTACAGACTATGTCTATTGATGAGGCACTTGACAAAGCGCATTGCTTCCAAATTTATTCATTCAAATTCAAGGTTGGTGATTGCTTATTTGACACAATCCATGTATTGATTCACTGCCATTATACACCCAATGAACTATGCAATGGTGTTGTGGATCATTTTTTTTTGCACTGCCTTCACAATGGCTCTTCTGTAGCTTTACACTCCTTTGAATATGAGCTGCACCCATCATTGCTCTATCATTTGCATAGGGTGAATGAAAAAAATACATACTTGCGTAGAATGAGACTTTCAACAATAGAGGTCAGCATCAATGGTGAGTCTAGCCTCTAGGGAGACACATTTTGTATTCATTGGCTTGCACATTGGTTGAACATATCCATCTCCATTTGGTCTCTAACACGGAAGAAGCCGTATTTGCATTTCAATAAAGATGCATCTCATTTTGTCATATCAATTCTCTTCCACGATGTTAATCCATTGGTTGGGCACTATGAACCTATCTTCTCAAGAGTAAGTTCACATAATGAACTCCAACTTATGCAAACACAATTGCCAATTGTACCTTGCCAAGCAACCAATATCTAGAATATAAATGCAAAAGAATTTGACAGACTTGGCCTTGATCGACTGCCTACATTTATTTTCTCATGTGGTGAAAGCATGTTTGATGCTATAGCTTGCTTGACTAATAATCACTTTGATGCAATTTCATTGCACCGGTTCATGGCCCAGTCTTTTTCCAATGCATTGACAATTCAAAATAGATTTGGATTGCATTGCTTCACCATGCTTGTACAACCTTCAATATCAAATAACAATTTTCTCATGCAACTACGCACACTAATTTCTAGGATTGGAATATCATATGCTAAAAGTAGTCTTGAAGGTTCTGAATTTTGCTTGTTATGGATTTCATACATATTTAATATAGCTATATACATGTGGCAAGCAATTCCACAACCAACAGTTGAAGTATACTACAATTGTACACAACCAACAATAAACATTAACTTGATTTATTTCAAAAATAGTTTAGGACACTGTCATTATGAGCCACTTCAAGAAAACCAGCAATTGTCAAATGAAATTCATGGAAACATACACAATTTGTGAACCAAACAACACAAACCATATCTGTAGCAAAATATAAAGTTCCTTCTCTTGCAACAATCACAACGCTAAAAAAAATTGCAGCTTTGCCCACCCAAAATATGAATGCCTGCTACTCATTGCGATAATTGAAAAATATGATACACAATAAAATTAAGTGCTCAACAAACATGACCAGTGATCAACATATTGACACAATCACTGTCACACACCAAAAAAGGCCCCATCCATAGGATAAGACAAGATATATATTCCATAAAAGAAGGCCAGCCCACCAAACAACAGGCCATGCATATATAACTACCCAAAATAATTCAATTGAAAAATCTATTGGCCAGTACCTGCAAGCAATCAATGATACACCTACTCAAGCATGCTCTCTATGTGAGATCTTGTATTTCCATAAAGACATCTACGAATTCAACAATGCATTTGTTAATTCTTTCTCTTTTCTCTCTCTTCCAACCAATAAGAAAACAATTTTTATGGGCCACAACATTTGCAAGAAATGTATCAAAGTTGTAAAAAATGGCAAAGTCCCCACCTTTGCTGCACCATGAAACATAAGGCATAATAAACACATAAAAGTTATACATTCATTGACTGGTCTAGAAGAAAGAGTTGTCTCTTTGCGTATTTCTTTTGCACAAATAAGACAATTAGGATATTAAAGAGCCCAATATGGCTTGAGTTGTATAATCATCAATGTCCCTGTCAATTTTGATAAAGTGCAACAAGCATTGCCTAGACGAATAGACAAAAGTTAAACAAAAGCAGTCAAATTAAAGCGTAAGCTATGGTATGAAAATGCTTTTGCAAAAGGCAATGTTAGAGCTGCTTGCATCATGAATGCTTTAAAAATCTTATCAAAAACACCATTGTATACAAAATAAAATATCATGATAAATAAAGATTGGGAAGCTTTGCTTGCAAGCAACATGCAAAACATGCACATAGACATTGACATAGACATAGATATTGATGACACATTGTTTGAGAGTGAAGAAGAGCCTATAACAGAATCACTTATTCATTGGTTCAATGACTCACACTCAATCAAAGACCTTGATACAACCATTATTGAAATTGCACCATCTGAAGGTTTTAAACCCCTTGGCATTTTTCAGGACACCCACTCAAAAGAAATGAATTTCCCAACATTGTTCTATGGATTTGTAAGGCCAAAAGACATCACCAAAAAATTTACCTCTCAAAAAATAGCAAAGTGGGAGATTATGCATAAAGACAATGAATTTTCAATGCACATCACAAATATTTTTTTCAAGGCTATCAAAATAATAATTCAACAAATATCCTCGTTGACATGGGTCTGTATTAGAAAAACTGAAATGAAAGGCGAAAAGGTGTATGCAAAGCATGTGCGCAATCCTACAAATCTTGAAAAAATATTGAAGTCCCCATTAGGCTTTAGATCACTAAGGAGTATTCGAACATTAGCTGGCTATTTAGAGAACACTAGGAAAAATATCTTTGCAATGATATGCCAACTAGGGCCTCCAACTTTCTTTGTTACACTAACAAGTGTTGAGCAGTTTCGGGAGCCATTATGCAAAGCATTGCAACATATATCAACTGCAAAATAGACCAAACACAATGAAACAATAGAGGATAAAGAAATTGACTTTGAAATTAGGAAAAATCCAGTCCTTTGCATCAGCTATTTTAATCATAAAGTCAATGCATTTCAAAAGTTGATGCTTAAAATGAACAACTATTTGGCAAAGTATGTGACTATTTTTTGGTTACTGAATTTCAGAACCGAGGAAATGAACATGTTCATTTCATCTTGTGGATTTAAAATTCACCTATAAATGGAAATTGCAAAAATATTGACATAGAAACCTTCATTGACAAGTACATATCATGTGACTCCACCTTGCTAGATGCAAATCTTGTCAAAATGCAAACACATCACCACACAAAAACATGCAAAAAGTACAAAATATCCAATTTCCGATTTATCTTTCCCTTGCCTCACATGAGACACACAACATTATTAGAGCCCTTGCTAGATGCCAATCCTGCAATGAGGGAAAGAGAAAATTTATTTTTCAAACAATTACAAAGTAAGCACTACGCAAAAGAAGTTACATTTGATGATTTATTACATGAATTCCAAATGGATGACGTAGATTACATTGTAATGTTACAAGAAATCCTATCATGAAGAATTGTATTGCTAAAAAGTGTGAGGCCTCACCCTGAACCCCATCGTAGTTTTTTAGTTTTCTCCTGATGATAGATTTGGCATGATACTTTACTTTTGATGCACTATAGACATTATGGATTTTATGCTTTATGTCATGGATTGATCAGTTTGAATGTATGGACACATGATGCTTTATGATGCACCTTATGGACTATATTATGTTTTCTATTATGGACATTTATTCTGAGACAATTGATTTGGAAACTCATTATGATTATGTTATGGTTATTGATGAGACTGGGGTTTATTAGAAATAGATATTGAATTTAGTTTTCTTGCAATGTGAATTTCACCTTATGATAAATGCCTAAAATGAGATTTATGTAATCTTATGATCTTAAGTAATAAACTTAGTTTGATGATGATTTCCTTAAATTTTTAATATTGCTTATTTCTTTATGATGTATATTTATTTCCTCGGACTACTGATATTTGAATTGAGTGTGCAGGTAAGAAACCATGGTATTTTATCCAGGGAACCAAACAAAGGGCTATGTGAACTCAGTTGAGCCAAGGTTGCGTCTAATGAAAGACAAGACCTCATTGTTTCATAATTTTATTCGTAAATGTATTTGGATGATTGTGGAAGTGTATTCTTTAAATATGATTCTTATTTCATGTGAGTTTTGCCTAAGTGGATATGACATGGCCTAGTGATGTGTAAATGTTGTGTGTGTCATTTGACACTTGTGTTTTGTACTTAAGGCCATGACATGTCAACTTGGGAATGGTTGTCCACCTACCTAGATTAGTATATTAGTGAATCCCCATAAGCATACCTTGGTTTGGGAGATGGGAGTGTGGTCATCTCAATGAAATTTCGAAATTACTCTTAGAGTGGACTTTTAGAGGGGTTGTGAAGTGTCTAGGGGTGTGTTGGAGTCATTTTTAGGTAGCCCACTTTTTATACCAATAGTTAAGGGACTTGTTAACCCTAGAATAGCCTCTATTTGACCATGTGACCCTTCAAAAAAGTTGATTTCCCAAGTTGGACGAAAATCAACTCTTGTGAGGCTTGACTTGAATAGACCACCATTCCTTATTTGTGTTAAGACATATTCACCTTTTTAAAGCTCCCTTCTTTAGTTCCATTTTTGGTAAGGTGTAAGAGTTTAGGGAAGAGGGACCAATTAGAGAAATTTTCTTCTCCCCATGAACTTTCTACTGGCTTTTTAGTGGGAACTCTCCAAGTGGGAGAGTTTGAACAGCCACTACCTAAATTAGGGACATAGTTAGAGTTGGTGACCTTGGAAGTAGGGATTTGGCTAAAAAGGGAGCTCTTCTACAACTTTCTTCCTTAAGCTTGGATTCTAGGTTGGTGGACTTTGAGTTACTCTTTCTTATGTAATCTTATGTGCTCTTGTCTAATGAGTGTTGTTATGTTTTATGGGCTTATTGGAAGCCATGAATCTTCTTGTTTATGTAATACTTGATGTTGTTACAATGCTTTTCATTTTCTTCTTCTTGTATGTTTTGTTTATGGGAGTATCAAGACTCACTCACCCTTGGGAGGGAAGAGTAGTCTTGGGGGTGGAGGTATTATGACATCCCTTGGTTTAGAATCTCTCCTCAAGGAGGAGAGGGAAAAAAACCGTGGAGTATGGGCTCCATGAAGCCTCCCTTATTGTTGCTTCATTGGGGGTCATAAGGGTATAAAGTTTCTTGGTTGTAAATGTGAAAGTAAGTATTTGGACAGCCATGTGAAAGCTGCGTTTTTTATGTTTTGGGTTGGCCTTCTCCCTTGGGTACTTGGTCCACTTCACCCCAAGAAGGATCTTTAATTGATCCATTGTGTAAGACTTTGGAAATTGGGAGTTTAATGTAAAATCTTTATGTTCCTTGTTGTTGTGGTTGTATGAATGTCTCCCACCTTTGTTTGGTTCCCCAAGCTCGGGGGTGGCCTCATAAGAGGCCTAGGATGGGTGGAGAGCAGTTCATGGTTTCTTATTTTCCCTTGTTTTGCTCTTGTTTGCAGATTTGTGAAGATTGGAGACACCTTGGAATTTTGTGTGAACATGGAAGAAAAGGAAAAATATAATAGTTTATGTACACCACATTTTGCTACTTTTGTTGTAAAGACCATGCAAGCTTATGAAGCCATATATCAAAAAGAAAGAGAACAATGTAATAAACCCTTAAGCCTGGAATTTTCTTCTTTTCATCATCTTGGTAGGAGTCCTATACAAATGGAAGTTGTATAATTGAGAATGTATCAAAAAGGAGTTAGTTTGATAGCCTTTAAGAAAGAAATGTATTTGAAAAAAGAAATCCTTAGTTTGTTACTATTTGAACTTTCTTTAATAAATAAAAAAAAATCAGAATTTTATATATAGCTTTCTTGCATAATTTTTTTTTAAGCTTTTATTTAGCTACTTTCTTATAAGCTCAAAGTCCTATGAAATGCTTATGCATAAATTTAAAGTTGCATTCCTACAAAACAATGATTCATTTACTTTAGAAAAGAAATTCTGAAAGTTGCACAAAATTTTAACATTATCATATTTACCTTTCAAATATTTTACATGTATTACAACTTAGATAGATTAAAAGTTATGTACTTACTTAGGAATGCATACTAAATTTTAATCCATAATGTTTATTTTCTGTTATGTTCTATTGTTGTTATGTGTTTCTTTTTAAGAATAATAGAAAGGAGAGGAAATATATACATTTGACCTTTAATATTAAATTTGCTTACACACAAGGTATTTAGCTTATGCATTCATACTTTAATATATATTCATACTTTTAAATTTAAAAAAAAAATAGGGGTTGTCTATATATAAAAAGTTCTCAATATGAAATCTTCAAATACATTTGTTTTTAACTTAAGCTTTCAAAAGATCTAAATCTAGGTCATACTTTGAAAATTGATATATATA
>MU224431.1:245746-290845 GCA_018584345.1 Thuja plicata | reverse complement strand
ATATATATATATATATATATAAATATATATATATATATATATTGGTAAAAATTGCTAGGCCATTGATATTATATTAAAAACCTATTTCAAAGGCTCAGGGGGGAAAGAAATAGGAAAGAAAACCCTCCTTCCTTGCCACTACAAATTTACATACTTAATTTTGCAGACATTTAGGGATTATTAGAGAATTCAGCTTGAAGTTTAACCCATATACAATGCAGACAGTCACGACTACATAAGTTGCTAACTAACTCCACTATACCCCTATCAACCAAATATGCTAAGTATTTATCTGCTCCTGACTATGTAGTATAAAACTTGCATATGCGAGTACTTTTGGCCGCATTACCAAAATTGAGGAAGTCTACTCCTCTGAATACAAAAAGGAAAAAACCCCAGACCATATTAAAAAACCCATCTACCTTGTGCACTTTTTTTTATCCTTTCTCCACCCAAATGTTACCGATGGTGTCTGAGATGTTGATGCTGCTGGAGAGATGCCGCCCGAGTCACCATCCATGTACATGAGAACCATGAGAAAAATGTCAAATAGAAAGAAGGCATTTTCCACCATTCCATTTGGTAGGATGTCCATGAACTTTATTATTTCTTTTCGCAAGTACCCACTGTCTTTGCGCTGCAGAGCGAGCTTTAATACATCATATAGATAGGAAATTTATTTTTTATTGTTGAGCTCTACCAGGTGGAAGAGGCCTCCTACCCATGCTATAGATGGGCATAGCTGATATCCATTCACTACTTCTTGGAGTTCTTGTACTGAGACAAAATCTTCCTTAATAACTTTCTTTGACATTTTAAAGAAAACATCAAAATCTGGTACCATATCATACTAGTTTGAGAGAAAAACTGACACCAGTTGTGTATGGAGGATGTGTCGAGGGGCATTAGGCAATGTGATACCGTCGCCTATAATTCCTTTTATGGCATCCAGAACCTGTATTAGAAGCTGTCTGAATGCGATGTTCATTTGACGTCTGAGATAAGGGCCTAATATAGGGTGCTCCCAATGCTGGCCTCTCAGAGCTATTCTCATATTAAGCTCTTTGTAGTCCATTTGTTTATCAGAGAAATTTCCAACTTGGCAGCCTATATTTTTCTCGATTCATCCAAAGTGAGCCTCCTGTGTGTGATAAATAGGCCTAGTTCTGAGGGTTACGTCGTGTTTTGAAAAACGTGTCTTTCCTCGTGACAAGAACTACATGTGTTATGGATTTTGAAGATCTTGGGACCTTGCTCTATTTTGATAATTACCGTTATTGCGGGCATATTTCATCTGATATTCATCCTTCTTGGCATGAATGTGATATTTTGTATCTCCACTATTCACTATTATATCACATCAAATTAAGATCACATTTTTGATTAATTACTACCTGTCATGGACACATGTGCCATCACTTTGTGTATTTCTTTGAGTGACCTTTGTCTACTTACATAGACCCAAAAAAGCTTAAGTTATCATGATTTGACATGTTTATATACTTTAAGACTCTTTGATTACCTCCAGCTATCATGTCCACTACTTACTCGCGTGATATAACACATTCTTCATGGAGATATTCTGGTATCTTTGACATATGGACTTGTGTTCATTCTCTTTCCCAATCCATCAAGGTGCCGTGAGCCCCCAAATTTTCTATCCAGTCGACTGTTTTGTTCCCTTTTCTATAGCAGTGGGAAACCATGTTTGACGTTAGTTCTGAGAGAATGGTAGTCACTTCTTGTAAGGTATATTTGATTTCCCAGCTTACCTCTATTTTTTTGGACAAATGCGATATGATTAGGAGAGAATCACCTTCAATATGAAGGTCCTTAATTCCCAATTGATATGTCGATCTAATCTCGCATAGGAGTGCCCTAGCTTCGGCCATATTATTTGTGCCATTTGGTAGAGTACAATATGCAGCTAGAATTATCGATTTATCATGCTTTCTTAGGACGAAGCCTGCACGCCTTTTCCCTGGTTTACCTTTACTGGCTCCGTCAAAATTTAATTTGATTTGTTTTTAATCTGGAGGTGCCCATTTTATGTCTTTGCACATTGTTGCTTTTGGCATATTCCCAATTAAGACCCCTATAAATGGGATGTAAATCTGTGGTTATCGTGACAAGATTACATTGTCATATGACGTGTAAGTTGATGAGATCTTTTTTACCCTTGCCACATGTGCGTTCACCATTTCTGAAGTAAATTTCTCCACCATACTACAGACCTCTTTTATGGGAGAGACTTGTTTTCTGAATATCCTCTTGTTTCTTTCCCACCAATTACACCAGATTATGGCAGCCGGGATGGCTCTCCAAATGCTTGACAAAAAAGAATCATGATTTATCATAGGCCATTTTTGAAGAATCAATTGTAGTTAGATATGTAGGGGACCACTCCATCCTAGTTTATTTAGAGCCCATTTCCAGATTTCTTGTGAGAAATCACAATTCAAAAGTAGGTGATTTGTGTCTTCCATTTCTCTTCTGCATAACACACATGGGAATGTGTCCATAATCCCCAGTCTTTTGAGTCTTACACTTGTTAGTATCCTATCTTGGATAGCCATCCAAAGGAAAACTCCAATTTTTGGCAGAATTACGCTGTGCGATGCAAACTTCAGTGTGGAGTTAGGTAATGGAGGTGCCTGAACAAGGGAGTGCTAACCTTCTTTGACTGTATATTTACCTGTCCTACTATTCATCCATAGTAGTATATCACATTCACTATTTATAGATATGAAATGAGAGTTCATGATATCTTGCAGCTCTCGTTTCTCTGATTGTGGAATCTGAATGTGTGAAAAATCTTTCCACTTTGCTTTTCCATTTTGAAAAAATATGTAGTCTGCAACCTTATTTCCCCAATGTCACTCCAAAATTTGTTTAGCTCTTTGGATACTTAGGATGGTGTGAAGCTAGGGGTATCCCTTCTATGAGTCATGCCAAAACAAAGCTTTGGTACCTGAGTTTATTTTCCAAGAAAGATTTGGAAGGATGATCGCTCAAATTTTGATAATAAAGTTCCACATATCTGAGCCCTTCGGAGGATTGTTAATTGAGAAAATTTTCTCTAGATCTTCTAAATCTAGATATTTTTCTCTTATTACCTTAGCCCAAAGACTGTTTGGGTAGTCTTAAATTTTCCAGGCCGACTTTGCCCCTAGGCTAAGATTTCTTTCCTAGATTCTGTGGAAGCCTAGGCCCCCATTCTCTTTTGGTTTGCAAAGATTTTCCCCGGATACCAAGGGTATTTTGGATTTGTCATCCAAATTTATTTTCCAGATAAAATCTTTTAGCAGTTTTGAGATTTTTTTCATTACTCCAGAGGGAGCTGATATTATTGACATAATGTAGTTTGGGATGGAGCTGAGGATTGTTTTGGCTAGCATGATTCTTCCTGCCAAAGATAGCCACCTTGCTTTGCAAGAAGAAATTTTTTCTCTTATGTTGGATAGAACTCCATCCCAGAATGTAATCTTGGCTTTACCTTGGAAGAGGGGAATTCCTAGGTATTTACTTGGAGTGGTAGCCAGGGAGAATCCCAAATTTTTCTGAATAACTCTACTTGCCTTTTTGGAGGTATTGAATATGAAGATTTTTTATTTTACTTCATTTAGTTTTTGACTTGAGGCCTCACAATACTCTGTCAGTGTTTCTTTGATTCCTTTTGCTTCTTTTACACAGACCTTACCAAAAAGTAACGAGTCATCCACAAAGAGTGTGTGAGAGATTTTGATCTATGACTGTCTGATTGAGATACCTTCCAAGATGCCCTGAGATTTTTTCATTGAGATAAGTCTACTAAGACCCTCTACTAGGATAATGAATAAGAATGGTGATAGAGAGTCACCTTGTCTAACTCCTTGGGTAGATGAGAAGTATCCACTTGCTGCTCCATTAATTATTATAAATAATTTAGCTCCTGTGATACATGACATAGTCAATTTTATCCATTTTTTATCAAAACCCATTTTTTCCATTACTGTTTTCAGAAATTCCCAGTTGACCCTATCATAAGCCTTGGTCATGTCAAGTTTAAGAATCATTACTGGCATGTTTTCTTCTTTGATAAAATGGACGACCTCATGAGCTATCAACACTCCTTCCACAGTTTCCTTTCCAGGCACAAAACCACCTTGTTGTTTTGAGATATTTTTGGAATCAATTTCCCCAGTCATGTTGCCATTAGTTTTGATATAATGTTGTAGATGGTATTGCATAAATAAATTGGTCTAAAATCAGCAAAAGAGGAAGGTTGTGGGCATTTTGGAATGAGTGTAATAGTTGTGTTATTGAATTGTCTCAGCATGCATGAATGTTTTCTTGATTCCTCTGCTGCCTTCAGAATGTCCCTTCCCATGAAGTCCCAACATTTCTGAAAGAAAAGAGGAGTGAGTCTGTCAGGGACCAGGGATTTATCTAATTTCATAGAAAAAACTAAATCTCGTACTTCTTCTAATGAGAAAGGGGCCAATAATGCTCTATTATCTAAATCTGAAACCAGGTTTGGGATGCAATTCAGAATAGAGGGGTGTTGGGTGGGCGCTGCATTAGGGTTTGCTGAGAGGAGCTGTGAAAAGAAACTAGTTGCTTCATGTTGGAAATCCTTCTGATTTTTGAGAGTCATGCCATTGCTGTTCTTAATTTGAAAAATAGAGCCTTTATGTCTCTTAATTTTTTCCGATATATGAAAGAAAGATGTCTTTCTATCTCCTTCTTTTAGCCACATTTCTCTCGGTCTTTGTCTCCAAAAGATTTCCTCTCGTAAAATAATTTCTTCTAACTTTTGATTAATTTGAGCTTGTTCCTCATCGACTTCAGCAGTCATACCCTTATTCTGAATATAATTTGTAATCTCTTCTAATTTATTTTGAGCTTCCTTTTTTTGCAAGAAGATGTTCCCAAATGAATTTTTATTCCAGTGTTTCATGTTGATCTTCATAAATGTAAGTTTCTTGGATAGCTTAAACATTTCTCTACCTGGGGTCCTTGGTGCTTGAGCCCACCAAGTTTGCAGTAGACTAATGAAATTTGGATCTTGAAACCACATTTTCTCTATCCTAAAGTGAGGATGTTTTGATGTGGGTTGGTGAACATTTTGACTTTTAACAGATAAGGCAAAGTGATCCGAGCCTATGAGTGATAATATAGAAGATTGACAAATGCCATGTTGAACCAGCCATGGGGAGTTTACCAGAAACCTATCCAATTTGGCACCAATATAATTCTTACCTTTCCTCTTGTTTGACCAAGTAGTTTTACCATTCGGAGGAATACAATCAACTAACTAGTTTCCATCTATAAAGTCCCAGAAGTCATCAATGACTAGAGGAGAAGGGTTGCCACCCCCCAATTTGTCTTGGCTATTAAGGTAGGCATTAAAATCCCCCCCCAGAATAATCTTATTTCCATCTAATCCATGTAGTAGTACAGAGAGAGAGTTCTAGAGTCTTTTTTTACTTAGAGGGGAAATTGGCCCATAAACATTAATGATAATGAAAGAGATTGAAAAGACTGTTACCTTACTAGGACAATCTGAGATCTTGTTCCTGACAGATGTCAAGGGGCAGAAGTGTGAAAATATGATCTTTTATGCAGGGAAAAGGCTACCTCAGGGAAGGTTGGTATGTTTCCCAAGTCTACTATGAGGAGATTACCTTCCATAACTCCCCTTATTGATGTTGGGATAGTAATCAGTCTGCTCAGCTGGGGCTGGTAATGCCGAGTTATTGTAAGTATGGTCCCCGCTTGCTAAGAGGCAATCATGCCCTGGTCAGGAAGGGTTGTCTTTCCCAGACTTGGAGGAGTGTTCAATATTAGGGAGTTTGTACCCTGGCTTTGAAAAGCGAAGAATAGCCATAAGAATTTTTGAAGTTTGCTAAAGAAGTTTGTGATAATTTCTCCTCCAATTTCAGGTGGAATGTTGTTGATATCAACAGATTTTTTTCTCTTAAAAATACTCCTACCTATATCAAGAATGGAGCAGGAGGCTGGAATGGAAGAATGATCCTTACAGATGGCCACCTCTGCAACCCTGGGTTCCTGATAGTTAATATTTAGGTAGCCTAAGTGATTTTCACATTCGCATACAATGTGGTCTTCCAGGACCTTAATGCCTTGAAGCCAAGACCCCAATTTAGAATTAATTTGAATGACCTTTGGAAGAGCCTTAGAGTTGTCGACCAGAATACAAACCCTGACTTCCATCTGGGTAAGTTCAAAAGGGATAAGGTCGTTGTTATGCCCTGCATCCCCGTCCCTACATTTTGTGTACAAAATGTTGGGTCCCCCTTTTTTATTTTGTTTTCTTTCTTCTTACGTCTTTGCCTTTGTCTTTCTTTTCCTTTTGTTTCTTTCTCCAGGGTTTTCTTCCCCGGTGTGGTGCTTTGTTTGTTCAGTTTTTTCCTCTGGGACTCTGGTCTCGGAGGTCGTCCTTTGGTGGGAGCCAGACTCTGGGCTCCGAGATTCTTCGCCATGATGTTCTTAAGATTATCATTGCGAGGAATCCCCGGGCCCGGAGTCTGAAAGTTTTGCCTGACCTGAGATTTCCGGAAGGATGAGGACTACCCTTTTATCACAGGTATAAATAGAAATTATCTGTCACTTTCACATTTACCACGACCAAAACTTCCAAGCACTTAGAGAGAATTAAAGAGCGATTTTAGAGAAATTAACAGAGCATTTGCAGAGAGTTTACGATAATCAACGCTTAACATCTTCTGTCATTTTCAGACAACTACAAGTGCTTCATGGTGGTGCTCCTGACCGATTGACAACTCAAGCTCCTGTGGTAAATCCTCCTTTTCCTCCACCTTCTGTGTTCTCAGGTTGGTGCTTCCACTTTCCCGCCTCTCTATTTTTGCTTTCGCTCACTGGTTTTATTTGGTTTTTGTTTGGGTTTTGTCTGTCCTATTTTTTTTTGTTTCCCACTTTGTCTGGTTCTTTATTTCTGGTTTTGCTGCCTGTTGGTGGGCCGACTCTGCCAGAGGGTTGTCCACCCTCTATGCAGAAGTTGTCCGTCTGTAAATAGTGTAAATAATTGTATATGTGCATTTCTTCCTTGTCTGGTTTTTTTGCGGGCGTCATCCCGCATTGTATATTTATGTATATATGTATATAGTTGTAATATAACCCCTGTATATCTCTTCCTTCTTTGTATATATCCCTCAGCTTCATGTATATCCTTTCGGGTGGCTTGACAAGCTGGTCGAGTTGCCTCTGTTTCTGGTTTTTCACCTCCGAACTCGCTTCGAGGCAGAAAACCACCTGTTTGAAACTTGGCTCTCAGCCGATTTCAAATGGTTTTCTCTCTCCTCCATGAAGTCTGTCAGAACTTCATTTCTTTCCCATGCACATAATTAATCCTGGCCAAGAGGCTTCCACTTTTCACGCATTCGGACAGTTGGTTCCGCTGTCATCGCCATAACTTGCAGTTAATACCTCCGCACATGGCGCCCATGTGGGCTTGATGACTTGGCTTTTTACACATCTTTGCTAATGGTCATTTCTCTGGGCCTCGGGCCTCTTACCACCATCCATCCTGTGTCTTTTCCAAGTGTGATAAAATTCCCCGGACCTGGATGTTTGGTGATATCTAAAGTTTACAATGTGTTTTTCTTTTCGGTTACCTTTGCACGATACTAACTTTTCAGGAGGGAAAACACCATGATGATAAGATCTCCAGATCCTGGAATAATTGTTTTTGATGAATATATTCTGACGGTCGCTTTGTCTCATAGGTTCCTAGAGTTCATATTCTAAACACGTCTGAAGCGTCTGGATCATCTCCGTCCGAAAGTCCAGAACTGGCAACCCCAACAAAAACCAGGGAAACAACAAAGTCAAAGATGGAGAAAGCCCTAGAAAAGCTGCCCCTCACCATGAAGTTTGTATAGGATAATGTCATCGTGGGCTCAAAGATTGAGTCCAAGGTAAAATTGATGACCAACAGCAATGTCAGAACATGGGTAGAGATGCAGGCCTTGGTGAAGATAATGCACATCCAACGACAAGCTAGAGATCAATTGGTGATCAACTTCGAGAACTCTAGAATCCTCCGGGCAACCCACGTCCCGTGCTCTGTGCATTCTCCAGAGCTTATCCTGACATTGGTGAACAACTACAATTCTTCTGTCCAGGCTGTTATGCTCGCGGTCGTGGAACCTACCAGATACCCCACCCCTATGGTGTCCCTTGATCCCGTCATGTTCCAAACAAGCTTGGGGATCCCATAGTTTGAGAAGGCCTCAGTGGTCACAAGGACTGATGCCTTGACCCAGTTCACATAACTGGAGGATGCTACCCAGGTATACATGAATACCCATTGGCTCAAGGTCCCAAAGAGGGACCCAAAGAGGATGAAGATAGAGATCCCCCACTCTGAATTCAAAGAGAGCATCCAGATGGGGATGATAGCATTAGCCCCAGTCTTCGGGAAACCCTCTTCCCAAGAGTTTTCCAAATGGATGTACTATTTCCTCCTTGGCATCGGTACCAAGGGAGGATACTTCGACTGGGCAACGATAATCTCCAACCATGTCGACTCTCAGTTCTGAAAATTGAACCAAAAGAAGAAGTTCTATATGTCTTCTTATGTTTTTTGGGCCCTGGCGCAACAAAGGCCCCGTTCCCATGGACTACTCACTGACGAAATACTCAAGATCAGATTGGGAAAAAAAGCATCGTGGGACCATTTCCCACAGGTTCAATGGGAGGCCAGCTTCCCCAGTTTCTGTTGGGTAAATGATGTGTTCGTTTACTACCATTTGCTCACACCCACCCGGGATGCCGGATACCACCTATCTACCGAGGCAATGAAGTTGTTCCATAGTTATGGACATTACTATATTCAGTTCCAGCAGCATACATACATTAGGGTCGCCGACTTCTCCAGGAAACCCTACTTGTTGCCCAGACATTGTGGGGACAAGATCGTGCTGCTGAAATATTTCAGGAAAATAATAGAGGTGCGTGCCTTCTTTGCCCTCAAGAAGATCCCGAACATCTCATTCCTAATCATCTGTGGGAACTACACATGCAGTCTGGCCGCCACAAAGGAGGCAGATAATGAGCTAAAAAGTTATAACCTCCTAGAATTTTATCTGGCGCGGAAAAATTTTGATCCGCATGGCAGAATTGCGATGGCAATGCCCCGGGCTTCAGAGCCCCATCACATACACATGGAAGACTTCTAGGAAGACTGCCAGGATGATATGGATGTGCGGAGCTGGCACTTCATCAGGATGAAAGCCGGCATGATGCAGAAATTGAAGCTCCAAAAATTCCTGGCAGACTTCTCAGATGCCGCCCCCACTATCGATCCGCAGTACAAAGAAAAGGGGATTGATAAAAAGGCCCTCCCACCAGTAAATTGGGCCACCCAGGAAGGGCTCACAATCAAAGACTTCACTTGAGAGGTGGTAGAGCGAAGCCACATCTATTTCAAGAAGGTGTGCCCTGGGAGTACCCACCGAGCATCCCAGCGGGCACCAAAGCTAACTCCACCACCGGTACCAAGATTGACCCCGGGGGCCGGGACTTCTTCGCAGGGGGCAGACAAGGGAAAAAGAATAGCTAGAACCCCTTCTGCGCAATAAGTACCCATAGAAGAGCAAATAAAATAGTCAGTGGCGGCCTCCCATCAAATGAGGGAGAAATTAATAACGAGGCTAGCTACCCCACCACTTATGACCAGGCCACTTCGTCCTCCTTCCTCCCCTTCACTAGCAGCCTTAATGGTCAAGGCAACCGGGGTGGATCCCTCGGAAGCAGCTTTGATAAGAGATGCGAGACCTCCTTTGATTACCTAGAGGAAGAAGAAACTCAGCAAAAATCCTAAGGTAGAACCAGTGCCAGAGGTATCCCGCCCCCAACAAGTGAAAATACTTTCTTCCAGTTCCCCGAAAGCAGAAAAAGAGATAGAGCCCGCGGAGGTCCCAGTCAGTCCCCCTCCAGAAGAAGAATTTGATGTATTTGTGGTCGATGAGTTTGTAAATTTATAGGGGGAAGATACACAAGTAGGGGCAGAGATCCCAGAGATAGAGCAGGAAGCTACAGAACAAGAGGTCGCAGGGCAAGAATAGCAGGTGGAAGAAAAGGAGCCAGAGCCAGAGATTATCTCCGGGGCTCAAGCAACGCAAGGTCCGGGGGTGGACCAACAAAAACCAAGTGAACAAATGGCATCCCCTGGGGGACCTGGACCTTTAGGAATAACCCTAACCCCAGCCACCATGTTCCAACGGCCACTCTCAGGAGTGACCTTCAGGCAGGTGATCACAGTGGCCCAAACTCTAAATCTTGGCCTGACACCTCCCCTACTGCTAAAAGAAGTACCAATTGAGGAGGAGGTCCTGCAGAAGAAGAAGAACAACAAGAGGAGAAATGTATAGAAGAAATCTCCAAGGAAGCCTACTAGGTTCCAGACCCAGTAATTGATATACAGGACCAGGCTGGGGAGATGGAGATTGAAGAAAATGTTGCTGCGGAAGAAGTTGAGGCAGGGAGAGGAATGGATGAGGTCCACGTTGAAGAGGAACAACAACCCCAGGACACTGGGAGAGAAATAGGAGAACAAACTTTGGTAGGAAGGCCACCTCTCCCACCTTAATGGCTGGTAGAAAGTAGGAAGAGAAAGCCTCAGTCTTCTCCAGTAATTCCTCTCTCCCTGGCTGAAATGATGGCCCAAGTTCAGCCCTCGCCGAAGGTAAAGAAAGCCCAAAAAGTTCACACTCTTCAAACTGGGCCGGTAGGAGAAATAGTTGCCGTTGTGGCAACACCTCCTCCAGACACCGATGAAGAAACTGCGGACCCTAAAGATTACAATGTTGCAGAGGTATCCATAGGCAAGAGGGGAAAGCAAGGTGAGGTAGACTTGCTAAAGGAGGCAGCAAGGGCAGTGGAAGCCCGATATGAGAAAGAGGCCTAGAGGCTCAAGGTTGAGAAGGAAAAGAATGAAAATCTTATGGGATTTCTTACTGAGCTTGCCTGACCCATTAATGTCGCTCCTCTAGAGACCTCCACATCATAAGTATTACTGCAGACTGACGTAGACTCCCTGTGAGTAATGAAAAAGAAAGCCCAAGCAGTGGATGAGTGGGTCACTCTGCATATAGAAAACACTCGGTGTTTTTTGGTGTCCACCCTCCCAGATCTATACACAGCCTGACAAGTTATTCATCAGGTGGAAGCGCTTATTGAGCAGTGGGAGAGTGACGCAAAAAATTATCAAGTGTGGAAGGTGCAGCTCGAAGAGCTCCTCAGCTTGGGAGAGGATATAGTTTCCGAATCTGGAATTCTGGGTGAGGAATCATTTGATTTTGTAAGAACCCAGCACTCTAGGCTTGACCTCACATTGGAGGTAACCAAGCAACTGGTAGGGTCCTTGCAAGAAAAGGTAAATACTATAAAATACTCTTCTAATTTATACAAGTCTTTTGTAATAAAGGCTTCCGGGGCTGATCCCTTTAGCACAGATACATATACCCCCAAAGATTAAGTTTTGGGGACTTTTGATGAAATAATAAAGTCCCGGTATCAATCCCCAGAGGGCATAGATGGGGCCCAGATGGTGAAATTAACCAGTATGATACTCAAAGGCCATAACGTGGCAAGAATGGTGGATGAATTTAAAGAAAATGTTCCAGACCTGGGGGAACAAGTTGAAGTGGCCAAGCACAGAAGGGCCAGCCTAAAGGATGTAGATGAAGATGGCATTTCCCGCCTCCTCCAGGCTTTCAACAAAAACAAGAAACCTTGAGCTTTCTCTGGAGGCCGAGGAAAATTCACATTGAGTAATCTTTATTCTTTTGGGATGAAATTCCCCGGATCCCGGAGTTCCAAATCCAAAATTTTGTATTTTTTAAAGTGATCTGTGTCCCAGTCCCCAATGCCGACCGGTCACTTTCAGAGGTGGTTAATAAAGGCTGTCAGAGGGTATTTGGCCACATCAAGAGGCGTTGGCTCAGTAGTTGGTTTTCTGATAGGGTGGTCTTCTTGAGGTGCCGCTCAAGGGTACACTTGGCACATTGGAAATAGGGCGCCGCACTTCCCATTTATGAGGCATGTAGCCTCAATTCCCGGGGGACCTACTTTCTTCTTTCTCCTCTCTAGCTCTCTTCTTGAGGCTGATTCTTCCACTGTATATTCTTGTCTTATCCTTCTGACATGACAGACCTATTCCATCTCGAGGTCTTTTGTAGGGTGGCACAAGTAGTATCGGCCCCCGGATATTGTATTTTATTGAAACATGATGTAAATAGGGTTAGGGTTAGAAGAGAGTTGTATAAATAGGCAGACTGGCCCATTTCCAAGGGTCAGCAAAATTGATGATTTTATTGTCCATAGCAATAGCAAAGTGATTTCTCTTTTTTAAGTTGCAGAGCTCAATGCTCCATTGTTTTGTTCTCAATAGTTAGATTCTCCCCTAGAGCCACCATTGTATCACGCATTAGTGCTTGCTGAAAGGAATATTAATAAAAAAGGAAGAATTCTCAGCAATGATGTTGTTGGCATTCTTGCTTCTGAGTTAATGGTATTTCATGTTTTAATTTTCTTTATGTTTTCTACTCTGATATGTTAAAGTAAATTAACGACCTCTTTACTCCCGCTACTGATAAAATGCTAGCTAATGGTTATGTATTTCTTCGGTATTTAGTGTAGTCTATCAGAGTATTATTGATGTTCCAGACATTTCAACATGACTATAGCTAGATGAAATGCTTCTAACCCTACAGGATCTTTTTTTGTTTTATTCGCTAAGTGTAGAATGCTAGGGGAAACCTTACTATATTGAATCTCCAGAGGTTTTGAGTTGAAGAAACCAGCTATCTCCCTTGAAAACAGTCACCTCTCCCAACCGAGCCCCACACCATCATGACCCAACACCCAGGTGCTTGAAGGCTCAAGGAATTTATTTTACCCAGATTATCTTTGCAGGTAGAGTTGGCCGGTATCTCCGGAACCCGGTGACAACTTATGACTATTGGCAGACCCGGTCAGGAAAACCCCGTCAATAGAAACTAGCGCTAGAAGGAGGGCATGAAATCGTCCCCCTCCCAAGATTCTGATTTTACACGTCCTGAGGGTTCCCTGAGCTATATTTTTAAAAGGCAAGCCTTCAGCGAGATTGGATCTTTCTCCCCAGCAAAATTTGAAAGAGTCCTTAGGTCTGCCCCAAATCCCAAAAAATTTATCAAACTTGAGCCCCCTGCTCGAAAGAAGTGGACTTCAAAAATCATACCGGCCACTATTGTCTAGGGATCTACCATACCTCTGAATACCCAAACTTCTCAGACAATCCCAAGAACTAGTGCCCAAACTACCCAACATATAGTTCCTCCAATGGCTGCGTACTTCGGAAACACCGGGTCCCCGATGGGAAATTTTTCGGGCGCAATCAACGACTTACCCTCCCACCGGAGAAGATCTACCCATGATATGAGCACTTAGGCTCACAGACCATGGAAGAACACTTACAGGCATATAAAGATGCCATGAATCGACACCGGATCCAACATGAAGATGTTGTGACCCGGATGTTTCCCTTGTCTTTAGGGCAAGGCAAGTTGAACTGGTACCTTAACCTTCCTGCAAACTCCATAAATAGTTGGCAGGACATGGAAGATGCCTTCCTGGCTGCCTTTCACGTGCATGTAGACCCAGCTTGGTCCCATAGCCAGTTCATCTCCATTAGAAAGGAACCCAATGAACCCCTTGCAGCATTTAACCATAGGTTCCAGTGTGCCCTGAAGTGGTGCACGAGCATTTCATCCCATCCCCAGAGGTAACCATACAGACCTATCTCAACATGATGGATCCTTTCATTGCCACTCTCCTTTGGAGAACAACTGTCGCGGGTGACAAGGACACTTTGGCAAAAGTCTACAACCTAGCCTTGGAGCTATCCCGTGGTCTCAACAAATCCCCAGGCAGGATTGGGAAAAAAATGCCTTTCAACATGATCCCCGATGGAACTATGTATGCTGGGGGATACAACCCCAATCTGGCGATAGGCGCCCCCTCGATGGAGATAAATCCTGTGCCACCCCTGATAGACCAACAGGCACGATACGTTTACCCAACGCAAACCCAGACGGTGCCTGGTCTAGAAGTCTTCCCTTGGAACCAACCGCAGCAGACACAACAGACTCAGACACAACCATCCGGAGTGCCATTCTTCCAGTCATTCGCGGATGGAGGATTTCCGCCCTTGACTCTGGTTAATCTTGTTGCCTTCCCAGGAAGCCAACAACAACCATAGCCATCACATTGTGATGCTAACAATCAGCTGACTGCCGAGGTCGAATCCCTCTGGTGAATTTTGTCCACCTTGACTATGGACATGGGTCAACTAAAGGCGGGGTCCTACGCACCCCAGAATTCAAATTTCCAAAGAGGAAATATTTTCTCCGGCCAACAAAACAATAATACCGGAGGAAGAAACTTCAAAAATGGGTCTCAGCCTAATCAATAGCAATGGAATAATAACACGAACACCGAAGGCCCGCCTCCAAACCAAAATGCCAACCAAAGTGGCACTGGACCATCACATTTTATTCCAGTCGCAAACTTCTAGCCCATGACTAATTGGTGTAGACTACACGATACAGGTTTGCACAACGAGGTGAATTGTGCCACTTTGGAGAAGGTCATCATGATCTCCTAGCTGGACAGGCAGCAAGTACATGATACCACCCCACCGGAGCCCCCTGTCCAAGAGCCAACCCACAGTGCCTTCACCTATGATACCATCTTCTTCAGAACTTCCAGGGAGGATGAAGAAGAATCTGAATTACAGGGATTCTTTGATGAATCTATCCCGCCCTTTGAGGCCAATGCCTTTACTAACCCACAGACTCCATATAATACTCAAATTCAGATTGGTAAAGGACCAGCTTACACGCCTACACCTCCTATCAAAGACAGTCATCCTCCCCAGAATAACACAACTAATCAAACCATCCCTCCAAAAGGTCCTAACCCTAACCAAGTGAAAGATCTCTCCAAGGAAAATCACCCATTTTTGGGAGGAAGATTCGATATCATGAAGGCGTTAGAGCAGAATACCACCTCCATGACCTTGATGGAGGTTTTACTAAACTGCCCCAAGAAAAAGAAGTCTCTTCTGAAGCTCGTAGGCAACCCGGAAGCCGTTAGCCGCCCACCCAAGACTGTCTCATTCAAGGATGCTAACGCAACTATCTTCTAGGGAAATAATGAGGATCCTCCTTTCTTACTAGGCCTGAATATCCATGGCAAAAATATACACAATTTCCTAGTAGAATCTGGAGCTTCGGGTAACATCATGCCCTTGTCTATTTGTCAGAAGCTCAGATTCCAGCCCACCCCATCTAATGGCGTAGTGATCCAGCTGGATAAGACTACTATAAAAATGGTGGGGGAATTGAAGAACGTCTGGATACATCTTATCCAGGACCCCAAGATAGCCAGTATCATTGACATCCAAGTGGTGGACATCCTAGAGACATACGGGATGTTGCTAAGTTGGAATTGATCTAAATCCTTGAATGGATACTTTTCAACTGACTTCACCCATTTATGGCTTCCATGGGAAGGGGAATCAAATAAGATCTGGGTCAAGAGCGAACCCCAAATGAAACAGGCCCTTACCGAGGTAGGGAGGGTCAATGAAGTCCTTTTCTCTGAGACTTCTTTGGGGGTGTACCGGCCTCTTGAAATCTTAACATTCCATTTCATTCCCAGAGAGGATCCCGTCATGCTGCAAAGAGCATAGGACTTAGGAGAGAAAGTGAGAATGGAAGTTAACTCTCAAGGCACCACAGCAACCCTCGCCACACTCCTGTCTAGCACTTGCTGCCGAGTGCACTACCAAAAACATTCAGAGCTTGAGTGTGGGCCATGTCTCTCGATCATGAACTGGCAACTCGATACCTTCTGGAATAAATATACAACTGATTCCCCAGGACCTAGTACTCCTACAGGATGCACTCCTTTGGTGCCATCCCCCCAGGAATCCCAAGTCGAAACACCTCCGGAGGTAAATTCTACTTTCACACCGGCGGTCTGGGAGAAAATCCCTAAGTCTCCCAACAATAATCCAAATAAAACTACTCTATCCCAGCCCCAGATTACAAACAGTGACTTATTGACCCTTAAGTTTGATGGGTCCTGATCCAAACAAGGTTGTGGGGCTGGGGTAGAGTTAATCAACCCACGAGGGAAGTCTTTCCTCGCGTCCTACAGATTACAGTTTAACTGTACAAACAATGTCACAGAGTACGAGGCTTTGGTCCTTGGACTCCTATTTTCTTTAAGGAAAGGTGTCACCTGCCTCCGGGATCTGGGTGATTCAAAGTTGATTGTTAAACAAGTCTGGAGTCAATACACATGTCACGATAAGAGGCTGGCCGCATACCGCAACCGGGCTTGGAGCCTTATTGAGGATTTTGACGCCTTCAGTATTGACCTCATTCCCTGGCAATAGAATTATGTCCCGGATGCCCTCGCCATTTTTGCCAGCACACTTGAGCCGATGGCCGGCTCACGACTCTGGAGATTTTTAGTTGAGCTAGTCCCCACCCCCTCCATCCCAAATAATGTCACCCATTTTCAGGTTTTTGAAGATGATCAACATATCCTGGCCTTCATGGCGAATGTTGGAGTCTTTAAAGATCAGATAGTGGAGGAACGAGACCATGACGATATCGGGCAGGGTGATTAAGATGATGGGATCATGGACTTGCCTACTAACAGCAACCTAAATGGAATGGTTGCACTAGAACGAATCTTTGACTCAAACCCTCAGGCCCATGAAAAGGTGTCATCCTCCTCTGAGGGAGGAAAGTTTGAAAAGGTAACATCGGCCAGCTCGGTGAAGAAAAGATCATCCACATCGGTACCTCCTGCTCCCCTGAGGAAAAGGAGAAGATTCTCACGGTTCTCCAAGAATACATCGACGTAATTTCCTGGGGTTATGAAGACTTAAAAACATACAATACATCCATCATGACCCATACTATTCCTCTGAAACCTGACGCTAAGCCCTTTCAGAAGAAGCAAAGACCAGTCAACCCCCTGATAGAGCCTCTGATTCATCAAGAGGTAGAAAAATTGCTGTCAGCCCAGATAATCTTCCCAATCTAGCATACTACGTGGGTTGCCAACCTGGTCCCTGTAAGGAAGAAAAACGGTGAGATCCGGCTTTGCGTGGATTTTCAAAATTAGAACAAGGCATCTAAAAAAGATAATCACCCTCTCCCCTCGTTGGATGAGGTGTTGTAGATAGTGAACGGATCCCAGATGATGTCCTTCTTGGATGGATACTTAGGATACAACTAGGTCATGGTCAAGTATGAAGATAGAGAGAAAAAAACATTTACCACTAAGTGGGGAACATTTGCGTACAGAAGAATGCCCTTCGGTCTGATCAACGCAGGGGCTACATTTCAAAAGGCCATGGACATTGCATTCGAGGGCCTTGTGAATCAGTGCATAATCATCTACATGGATTATTTGACCATCTTTTCCCGGGACAGGCGTGATCATCCCACCCACCTCGCTCAGATCTGTGAGAGATGTCGCCGGTATGGAATATCCCTCAACCCCAAGAAGTGCATATTCGGGGTCACCGAGGGGAAGTTGCTTAGGCATATTGTCTTTGAGAAGGGTATATCCATAGACCCTGATAGAGTCAAAGCATTGCTAAATTTACAAATGCTTGGCAGCAAGAAAGAGATGCGATCCTTCTTCGGCAAAATTAACTTCGTGCGACGATTCATCACGAGATTCACAGAAATAGTTAAACCACTCAATGAGATGATGAAGAAGGATACCAAGATTGAGTGGAGTCCTGAAGTAAAGCGGGCGTTCACCCAGATCAACCAAACAATAACGAAGGCACCTGTTCTGACTAGTCCAGACTATTCCCTTCCATTTTACATTTATTAGTTTGCTTCACCGCATTCTTCTGCGTCAGTGTTGACCCAAAAGGTTGAAGGGGAGGAATGACCAATAGCTTTCATGAGTTCCCCCTTTAAGAATGCCAAAGTCTGGTATTCACCACTAGAAAAATAGGCCTTCACTCTGGTTCACGTTGTGAAGAAATTTTGGCATTATATTCTCTGGAGCAAAGTACATGCTATCATTCCGGACCAGGCTGTCAAGTCTCTGCTGATGCAGATTGAATTGGGCAAGAGACAGGAGAAATGGATGGCCATCCTCCAGGAATATGACTTAGAGATGCAGCCCATGAAGATAGTCTGAGGCCAGGGACTAAGTCGAGCGATAGTAGAAGAGACTCCTTGCATAGAATGTCATACTTACATGGTGGAGTCCATTACCCAAGACCCGTGGTACACCAATTTAGTATACTTGTTACTAAATAATAGATGTCCAGAGGTGTTACCTCCCCACAAACACCGAGCCCTCTAGATGAAAAGTGCACACTTCATGATCAAAAACTCTGCACTTTACCGCAGAAACTATGAGGGAGTGTACCTCCAGTGCATTGACAAAAATCAGGCTGAAAGAGTGATTGATGAATTCCATGAACAGTTTGGAACCGGGCATGGCTCAGCCAATGCCACTGCCCATTAGATCCTTCAGGCCGGATATTATTGGCCCTGCATATTCAAGGATGTTTATGACCATGTTAGGAAATGCCATACTTGTCAAACCGCAGAGCATCATGAGCGTAACTCAGCCATGCCTTTACAACCAGTCTATGAAGCTAGGCCCTTCGCCCAATGGGCATTTGAATTCATCGGGGAAATCAACCCCAACTTGTTTGCCAACCATTGATACATCCTCACTGCTACTTATTACTGCACTCGATGGTCTGAAGCTATACCTTGCAAAAACAACACAGTGGACGTAGTTATCAAGTTCTTAGAAGAAAATATTTTCACACAGTTTGGAATGCCCTTTGCTTTAGTATGTGACAATGGTCTGACATTTTCTTCGGCGAATATACTTGAATAGACCTACAATTGGAAGATCACACTGAAGTTCTCCAGCAACTATTATCCCTAGGGAAATGGCATTGCTGAATCAATAAACAAAAATCTGCTTGAAGTGATCAAACACCTGTTAGAACAAAATCCCTAGGATTGGCACCAAAAGTTAAAATTTTCCCTATGGATGGATCGCATTTGTATTAAAGCCACCCTGGGAACATCCCCATTCCATCTGGTTTATGGTCAGAGCCCTATATTCCCAGTCAACTTACAGATCCCAGTTTTATAGTTTATGCAGGAATTTTGCAACAGGGACAACATCGTGGAGGTTCGGCTCCTAAATCTAATGCGAATGGAAGAAAAGCAAGACGCGGCCCTTGAACATTTTGCACGTCATCAAGCAGTGGTAAAAAGATGGTTTGACAAGAGGGCCCAATATAAGGCTTTTCAGATCTCGGATCTGGTCCTATTGTGGGACAAGGCCCGGGAGAAGAAAGGAAAACATACCAAGTTCCAACGGCTCTGGCTCGGACCATACCTCATCTTGGTAATCTGCGGGGCAAATACTTACCGCCTTAACACTCTGACTGGGGAGCCTGTCGCATTGCCCGTTAATGGGCAGTTTCTCAAACACTACTTTGAGTAGGGTAATTTTTTCCAAAGTTGTATTATATGTAAAGCCTTCTGCTTGTAAATATCTCTTTCGGGTGCCTCGTTGCGAGATACCCTGCCTTGTAAATAGTCTTGCCGACTGTCCTCTGAGGTAGCCTTCTTTTGCTATTTTGTTTTCATTTTTGGTTTTCTTTCAGTCCCTGTGTTTTGTTCTGTCTTACAGGAATTGGAATGATTCGCATAACTTTGGCTTCCGGTACGATGTCTACAGCATGGTGAACTTTAGAATCTATCTTTAGCACGGTGGAGTCGGCCTGGTATTCGGGGTTGTTTTACGGGTTATGGCACATTTTGAGAAATCTCCATTGGGTGTTGTCTCCGGGAGTCTGGCGATCAGTGAACACCAATAATATAAGGAATAAGTAATCGGACACACTGGGGGTAGATCAGTTGTACTAATTGGTCGACCCAGGTCTGAAACTTTAAAAAATTCTTCTCGGGTCTGGAGCTTTATCCCCTCTTTAAATGTCTAAGCATAGGTGGATAGGTGAAAGAAGTACCACCATTAAAATTAGCTAAGATTAAGCTTAATGGTGAAAGAAGTACCACCTTCCCCACCCAAAAACAAACAAAATAACAAAAGAGGAAAAGCGGGACGAAACTCTAGTCCCTAGGGGAAGCGAGCGAATGGATGACTGGTTCGATGTGATTAGTACCCCTTCTCTATTCCTCCCAGAGGTCATCAGCTTGATTTCCTTCCAAAGCACACACGACACCACTGATGAAGGGCTATGGACTAATTCCCGCGTGGTTGGATTCTCTTAGATATGTTGCTCTTTGCCTATCAGACGCTTTGAGGAGTGACTTGTTCCATTTTTGCTAATCAGAGATTCTATAGTTCTCAAATGTGTGAAGGCATTTGTCCCAGATAGTCACCATTTGTTATGCCCTGCATCCCCGTCCCTACAATTTGTGTGCAAAATGTTGGGTCCTTCTTTTTTCTTTTGTTTTCTTTTTGCTTGCGGCTTTGCCTTGGTCTTTCTTTTCCTTTTGTTTCTTTCTCCGGGGTTTTCTTCCCCGATGTGGTGCTTTGTTCATTCAATTTTTGCCTCTGGGACTCCGGTCCCAGAGGTCGTCCTTTGGTGGGAGCCAGACTCTGGGCTCTACGATTTTTTGCCACAATGTTCTTAAGATTATCATCGCGAGGAATCCCTGGGCCGGAGTCCAGAAGTTTTTCCTGACCTGAGATCACCGGAAGGAGGAGGAATACCCTTTTATCGTGGTTATAAATAAAAATTATCTGTACTTTCACATTTACCGTGACCAAAACTTCCAAGCACTTAGAACGAATTAAAGAGCGATTTTAGAGCAATCAACAGAGCATTTGTAGAGAGTTTACAATAATCAACGCTTAACATCTTCTGTCATTTTTAGGCAACTGTAAGTGCTTCATGGTGGTGTTCCTAACCGATTGACAACTCAAGCTCCTATGGTAAATCCTCCTTTTCCTCCACCTTCAGCGTTCTCAGGTTGGTGCTTCGACTTTCCTGCCTCTCTATTTTTGCTTCCGCTCTCTGGTTTTCTTTGGTTTTTATTTGGGTTTTGTCTGTCCTATTTTGTTTTGTTTCCCACTTTGTCTGGTTCTTTGTTTCTAGTTTTTCCACCCGTTGGTGGGTCAGCTCTGCCAGAGGGTTGTCCACCCTCTGTGCAGAAGTTGTCCGTCAGTATATAGTGTAAATAGTTGTATATGTGCATTTCTGCCTTGTCTGGTTTTCTCGTGGGTGTCGTCCTACGTTATATATTTATGTATATATGTATATAGTTGTAATATAACCCCTATATATCTCTCTGTTCTTTGTATATATCCCTCAACTTCATGTATATCCTTTCGGATGGCTTGACAAGCTGGTCAAGTCGCCTCTATTTCTAGTTTTTTGCCTCTGAACTCGCTTCGAGGTAGAAAACCACCTGTTTGAAACTCGGCTCTCAGCCGGTTTCAAACAGGTGGTTTTCTCTCTCCTCCATGAAGTCTGTCAGAACTTCATTTATTTCCCATGCGCATAATTAATCCTGGCCAAGTGGCTTCCACTTTTTGCGCATTCGAAGAGTTGGTTCCACCGTCATCGCTATAACTTGCAGTTAATACCTCCGCATGTGGCGCCCACATGGGCTTGATGACTTGGCTTTTTACACATCTTTGCTAATGGTCATTTCTCTGGGCCTCGGGCCTCTTACCACCATCCATCCTATTTCTTTGCCAAGTGTGATAAAATTCCCCGGACCCGGATGTTTGGTGATATCTAAAGTTTACAATGTGTTTTGCTTTTCGGTTACCTTTGCATGATACTAACTTTTCAGGAGGGAAAACACCGCGATGGTAAGATCTTCGGATCCCAGAATAATTGTTTTTGATGAATATATTCTGACGGTCACTTTGTCTTGTAGGTTCCCAGAGTTCATATTCCAAACATGCCTGAAGCATCTGCATCATCTCCGCCCAGAAGTCCAGAATTGCCAACCGCAACAGAAACCAGGGCAGCAACAAAGTCAAAGATGGAGAAAGCCCTAGAAAATCTGCCCCTCACCATGAAGTTTTTATAGGATAATGTCATTGTGGGCTCAAAGATTGAGTCCAAGGTAAAATTGATGACTTACATCAATGTCAGAATATGGGTAGAGATGCAGGCCTTGGTGAAGAAAATGCACATCCAGCGACAAGCTAGAGATCAATTGGCGATCAACTTCAGGAACTCTGGAATCCTCTGGGTGGCCTGCTTTCTGTGCTCCATGCAGTCTCCAGAGCTTATCCTAACATTGCCGAACAACTACAATTCTTCTGTCTGGGTTGTTATGCTCGCGGCCGCAGAACCTACCGGATACTTCACCCCTATGGTGTCCCTTGATCCCGTCACATTCCAAACAAGCCTGGGGATCCCACAGTTTGAGAAGCCCTCAGTGGTCACAAGGACTGATGCATTGACCGAGTTCACACAACTGGAGGATGCTGGCCAGGTATACATTAATACCCATTGGCTCAAGGTCCCAAAGAGGGACCCAAAGAAGATGAAGATAGAGATCCCCCACTTTGAATTCAAAGAGAGCATCTAGATGGAGATGATAGCATTAGCCTGGGTCTTTGGGAAACCCTCCGCCCAAGAGTTTTCCAAATGGATGTACTATTTTCTCCTTGGTATCGACACCAAGGGAGGATACTTTGACTGGGCGACGATAATCTCCAACCACGTCGACTCTCAATTCTGACAATTGAACCGAAAGAAGAAGTTCTATATGTCTTCTTATGTTTTCTGGGCCCTGACCCAACAAAGGCCCCATTCCCATGGCCTACTCACTGACGGCGTACTCGGGATCGGCTCTGGATAAAAAGCACCATGGGACCATTTCCCACAGGTTCAATGGGAGGCCAGCTTCCCCAATTTCTGTCGGGTAAACGATGTGTTCATTTACTACCATTTTCTCACACCCACCTGGGATGCCGGATACCGCCTATCTACCGAGGTGATGAAGTTGGTCCATAGTTATGGACATTACTATATTCAGTTCCAGCAGCATACATACATTAGGGTCGCCGACTTCTCCGGAAAACACTACTTGTTGCCTAGACATTATGGGGACAAGATCGTGCTGTTGGAATATTGTAGGCAAATAATGGAGGTGCATGCCTTCTTTCCCCTCAAGAAGATCCCAAACATCCTGTTCCCAATCATCTGTGAGAACTACACATGCAGTCTGGCCGCTGCAAAGGAGGTGGATAATGAGATGAAAAGTTATAACCTCTAAGAATTTTATCTGGCACGGAAAAATTTTGATCCGCATGGCAGAATTGCGATGGTAATGCCCCAGGCTTCGAAGCCCCATCGCATACACATGGAAGACTTCTGGGAAGACTGCCAGGATGATATGGATGTGCGAAGCTGACACTTCATAAGGATGACAGGCGACATAATGCATAAATTGAAGCTTTGGAAATTCCTGGTAGACTTCTCAGATGCCGCCCCCACTATCGATCCCCAGTACAAAGCAAAGGGGATTGATAAGAAGGCCCTCCCACCAGTAAATTAGGCCGCCCAGGAAGGGCCCACTATCGAAGAGTTCACTCGAGAGGTGGTAGAGCGAAGCCACACCTATTTCAAGAAGGTGTGCCTTGGGAGTACCCACCGAATAGCCTAGCCGGCACTAAAGCTAACTCCACCACTGGTACCAAGATTGACCTCGGGGGCCGGGACTTCTTTGTAGGGGGCAGGCAAGGGAAAAGGAATAGCTACAACCCCTTCTATGCAATAATTCCCCATAGTAGAGAAAATAAAACAGTCAGTGGCGGCCTCCCATCAAATGAGGGAGAAATTAATAATGAGGCTAACTACCCCACCACTTATGACCAGGCCACTTCATCCTCCTTCCTCCCCTTCACTAGCAGCCTTAATGGTCAAGACAACCGGGGTGGATCTCTCAGAAGTGGCGGCAATAAGAGATGCGGGACGTCCTTTGATTACCCGAAGGAAGAAGAAACTCAGCAAAAATCCTAAGGTGGAACCAGCGCCAGAGGTATCCCACCCCCAACAAGTGGAAATCCTTTCTTCCAGTTCCTCAAAACCGGAAAAAGAGATAGAGCCCGCAGAGGTCCCAGCCAGTCCCCCTCTGGAAGAAGAATTCGATGTATTTGCGGTCGATGAGTTCAGAAATTTACAGGGGGACGATACACAATCAGGGGCAGAGATCCTGGAGACAGAGCAGGAAGGTGCAGAACAAGAGGCCTTAGGGCAAGAACAGTAGGTGGAAGAAAAGGAGCCGGAGCCAGAGATTATCTCCGGGGCTCAAGAAATGCAAGGTATGGGAGTGGACCAACAAAAACCAAGTGAACAAATGGCATCCACTGGGGGACCCGGACCTTCTGGAATAACTGTAACCACAGCCACCATGTTCCTAGGGTCACTCCCGGGAGCGACCTTCGGGCAGGTGATCACAGCGGCCCAAACTCTAAATCTTGGCCCGACACCTCCCCTACTGCCAAAAGAAGTACCAATTGAGGAGGAGGTCCCAAAAGAAGAAGAAGAACAACAAGAGGAGCAGCGTATAGAAGAAATCTTCGAGGAAGCCTACCAGGGTCCAGACCCAGCAACTGACATACAGGACCAGGCTGAGGAGATGGAGATTAAAGAAAATATTGCTGCGAAAGAAGTTGAGGCAGGGAGAGGAACAAATGAGGTCCACATTGAAGAGGAACAAAAACCGTAGGACACTAGGAGAGAAACAGGAGAACAAACTTTGGCAGGAAGGCCACCTCTCCCACCTCAATGGCTGGTAGAAAGTAGGAAGAGAAAGGCTCAGTCCGCTCAAGTGATTCCTCTCTCCCTGGCGAAATGATGGCCCAAGTTCAGGCCCCGTCGAAGGCAAAGAAAGCCCAGACAGTTCACACTCTTTGAACTGGGCTAGGCGGAGAAACAGTTGCCATTGTGGCAACACCTCCCCCAAATGCCGATGAAGCAACCACAGACCCCGCATATTACAATGTTGTGGAGGTATCCCTAGGAAAGAGGGGAAAGCTAGGTGAGGTAGACTTGCTAAAGGAGGCAGCAAGGGCAGTGGAAGCCCGATATGAGAAAGAGGCCCAGAGGCTCAAGGCTGAGAAGGAAAAGAATACAAATCTTATGGGATTGCTTATTGAGCTGGCCCGACCCATTAATGCTGCTCCTCCAGAGACCTCCACATCAGAAGAATTATCGCAGAGTGACATAGACTCCCTGTGAGTAATGAAAAAGAAGGCCCAAATAGTGGACGAATGGGTCACCCTACAGATAGGAAACACCTGCATTTCCTAGTTTCCACCCTCCCAGATCAATACACGGCCCAACAAGTTATTAATCAGGTGGAAGTGCTTATTGAGCAATGGGAGAGTGACGCCAAAAATTATCAAGCATGGAAGGTGGAGCTCGAAGAGCTCCTCACCTTGGGAGAGGATATAGTTTCTGAATTTAAAATTCTGGGTGAGGAATCATTTGATTTTGTAAGAACCCAGCACTCCAGGCTTGACCTCACATTGGAGGTAACCAAGAAACTGGTAGGGTCCTTGCAAGAAAAGGTAAATACTGTAAAATACTCTTCTAATTTATACAAGTCTTTTGTAATAAAGGCTTTCGGGGCTGATCCCCTTAGCATAGATACATATACCCTTGAAGATTCAGTTTTGGGATGTTTTGATGAAATAATGAAGTCCTAGTATCAATCCTCAGAGAGGATAGATGGGGCCCAGATGGCAAAATTAACCAGTATGATACTCAAAGTCCATGACGCGGCAAGAATGGTGGATGAATTTAAAGAAAATGTTCCGGACCTGGGGGAACAAGTTGAAGTGGCCAAGCACAGAAGGGCCAGCCTGAAGGATGTAGATGAAGATGGAATTTCCCGCCTCCTCCAAGCTTTCAACGAAAAAAAGAAACCTTGAGCTTTCTCTGGAGGCCAGGGAAAATTCACATTGAGTATTCTTTATTCTTTTGTGATGAAAGTCCCCGGATCCCGGAGTCCCGGATCCAAAATTTTGTATTCTTTAAAGTGATCCATGTCCCGGTCCCCAAGGCTGACTGGTCACTTTCAGAGGTGGTTAATAAAGGCTGTGAGAGGGTAGTTGGCCACATCAAGAGGCGTCGGCTCGGCAGTTGGTTTTCTGACAGGGTGGTCTTCTCGAGGCACCGCTCAAGGGTACACCTGGCACATTGGAGATAGGGCGCCACACTTCTCATTTATGAGGCATGTAGCCTCAGTTCCCGGGGGACCTACTTTCTTCTTTCTCCTCTCTGGCTCTCTTCTCGAGGCTGATTCTTCCACTGTATATTCTTGTCTTATCCTTCTGACATGACAGACCTATTCTGTCTCCAGGTCTTTTGTAGGGTGGCGCAGGTAGTACCGGCCCCGGATATTGTATTTTATTGAAACATGATGTAAATAGGGTTAGGGTTAGAAGAGAGTTGTATAAATAGGTAGACTGGCCCATTTCCAAGGGTCGGCAAAATTGATGATTTTGTTGTCCATAGCAATAGCAAAGTGATTTCTCTTTTTCAAGTTGCAGAGCTTAATGCTCTATTGTTCCATTCTCAATAGTTAGATGCTCCCCTGGAGCTACCATTGTATCACGCAGCAGTGCTTGCTGGAAGGAATATTAATAAAGAAGGAAGAATTCTCGGCAATGATGTTGTTGGCATTCTTTCTTCTGAGTTAATGGTATTTCATTTTTTAATGTTCTTTATGTCTTCTACTCTAATATGTTAAAGTAGATTAACGAACTCTTTACTCCCGCTACTGATAAAATGCTAGCTGATGGTTATGTATTTATTTGGTATTTAGTGTAGTCTTTCAGAGTATTATTGATGTTCCAGACATTTCAACATGACTATAGTTAGATGAAATGCTTCTAACCCTGCAGGATCTTTTTTTGTTTTATTCGCTAAGTGTAGAATGCTAGGGGAAACCTTACTGTATTGAATCTCCGGAGGTTTTGAGTTGAAGAAACCAGCTATCCCCCTCAAAAATAGTCACCTCTCCCAACCAAGCCTCGCACCGTCGTGACCCGACACCTAGGTGCTTGAAGGCCTGGGGAATTTATTTTACCTGGATTATCTTTGCAGGCGGAGTTGGCCGGTATCTCTGGAACCCAGTGACAACTTATGACTGTTGGCAGACCCGGTCAGCAAAACCCCGTCAACAGTCGTGTCTTATGAAAATCCCCAAATTGTTTGCCAAGATCTCTATAATACCTGGGTCTCTGTATTCCAATGGGAGAGACGAGAAAGCCAACCACTAAGGAAAGAAACGGCAGGGATGCTGGTGAGAGTTAAAATTTTGAGACCAAATGAAAGTAAACATCCTCGCTCCTTGAAAAAACCAACCTTTCTCTCTATGAACCAAATCTCTATGGGGTTTAGATTTGAAAATGGTTACAAAAAAATAACTATACCCATTGAGTGCAGTAAAAGAGATATTGTGGTTAGCGCACTTACCAATCAAGGCATTTTTTCAAAGGATATTAATCTGGTTCTAGAGAAAATTTTCCAGAAGGACAATAGATGCTTGAAAGTTAACCATTCTATCCTGAGTAGGCGGTTCAAGGGCCTTCTTTTTAACCCAAATTTTTTGAATATTGTCCTCTTTTGGATTGAAGGGGGCTCTAGGGGGAGCCAAATGCTTATCCTGAGAAAACTCAATGTTATGCAACCCTGACATGCAAGGTTGCAAAGAATGATTTGGAGAGTTTGGAGGAGAACCCACACAAATATAAAAAATGGGTTGCTTGTCCTTAAGGAGACTTGGTTTCCGAAACTTGCGTTTTGGGAAATCCCAACCTGAGTGCTCATTGTGGAGAGGGAGCTGTGGTACTCTATTCTTGTGAAGATATTTTTTTCTTGGAAGAGGTTTCCTTAAGAGATTTAAATCAGAAGGGTTAAGAGATGGGGGATCGGTAGGATGACTACCGAAAGAGGCCCTGGGGTGTGCCCAACGCTTGTGGAGCCAATTTTTTAGCAGGCGCCGAGTGACCAGGATTTTCCCGTCCATTATTTTTTTGATTTTGAAAATTGCCTGGGTTAATCTGGTCCCCTTGAGGTCTTAGGGAAGCTGATTTAGAGGATTCTCCCACCTCAAACGATCTCAAACCATCAGATCCAAAAAAAAGTGAAGAAACTTGCACAGAACCAACGAATTTTTTAGATTTCAAGTGATCGAGGGTGGAAGGGTTAGAGATCGGTACCTTATCAAAGCCTATCAAGGATAAACGCTTTTTTCCCTTACCAACCTTAGTATTTTATTTTTTGACGATGAATCGAGGGTTCACAAACATGGGTTTCGCAGGTCTAACCATGGCCTTTCCGCTAAAGATTTTCAGTAAGTCCTTCTGGCCCTTTTGATCTATGAATTTCTTCGCATATTCGTGTGTTTAGAAACCCTTGATACTAAAATTCCTGTCTATTTTCTGAGCCTTTTTCACAATAGGATGATGCCTAAAGATGCTGGTCGAACTATTGTCAGGTTTTTGCCAGTTCTATTTCTTACTCGTCTGAAAAGTACCATCACCTGCCCTGCTATTTCTATCAGTTTTGCCTGCTGAACCCTATTGCTCCTGCCATCGCCCTATTTCTACTACCATCGCCCATGATAGAATCCCTGTTTAATTGTTGTATTCAATTGTTCTTAAACATTTTTGGGTATTTCAGTATATATATAGTTTTAAGAGGGTTTTTTTTTTGTCTTGAAGTTAGTATTTTAATTGGACATGTATATTTTATGGGTTTATTAGTAGTGGTTTTTTTTTTTATAGATTATATCAATGCCAAATTAGATTCCACTAGATTATAAGGGAAAATTGATCATGAAGTATTATTTAATTTAGCTAGCCAACTTCTTTAGAATTTGGAAATCGGATGCGTTAAGGACTTTTAAATTTATGGACTTAAAAATTTAATTCTTATACATTTAACTACCTTTACTAAAGGGGTTATTTTTTTTAATAGGCCCAACTCTGAAAATAAACCCCAATATATGTATCACACGACTGTAAAACAATAGGAGATTTTGTTGTTAGAAAATTAAGTAAATTTTTTAATTTTAAACTTAGGGTCTTATAATGTTATTTTTATGTGGTCAATATATGTGGCCAGTATACTGGCCATTATAAAAAAAATATTATGAGAGTGCCTAACCCTAGAGTGTTTTTATAATACAATTCATTAAACTATCAGCATACCAGAATCTCTGAACGACCCTGGAGATGGAGTGTAGGGGGTCTCTCTCGCTCTCTACATATCATCAAACTCTTTTAATAAATAATTGGGACGACGCGTAAATTCATATAACCTCACCTTGTGTAACTTCAACTTTAAAAGATGACTAGGGTTAAGGGAAGTTGACACTCAGTCATGATACCCCTTAGTCCCTCTTGACTTTAATTTTACCTTTAAAAAAAATAAAAGTTGTTGCGTTTTTGGGCGCGAAATTTTTGGGCATGACAAAAAGGCACCCGACTGATATATGGATAAATGTATTTTCTAGAGAGGTGCCAGCACTATGGTATGCAAATACAGACACACATTTTATATTGGATGCATATGCTGCTACATCTTAATGTAGTTCATACATGACAAAATAAGACAGAACATTGTCGCTTGCATTTTTCCAATTACAACAACATTCTACCCATGCTTACAATGAAAAGATATAATTCACATGAAAACTAGGCAACACATTTCTTAACTACTAGCAAATGTCTAGCCGATAATATTTTCACATTTCTCTATCTTTGCCACTATGTAAAAGCTCAAGGAAAACCATTTTCATCAATACGACACCACCAGAAAGTAGAATTTTGATCTTAAAAATCCCTAAGCTCTTAGCAAAAGAGCAAGATAATTCTGAAAAACACCATGTATGCCTCTACAGTTGAAAAATGCATACAATAGCCACAAGTCTTTGACAACTTGTCCTTGGATGAATACATAGCCTTTTATTCAAGCAATCCATCAAAGACAAAAAATGGCAAGAAGCCACAAATAATTCGCTATGTAAAATACAATCCACATATTGATCATGAAAACTATTGTAGAGAAAAACTTATGCTTTATGTGCCTTTTAGAGACAATGAACAATCATTATTGCTTGGACATGAAACATGGAGTGCAACATTTGAAGAAAAAATATCACAAATTGCAAATATTGAAAAATGTTTGTCGCACAAATAGATAATAAATGGGGTGACATTAAAGAAGCTACAATTGAAACTAACAATGATAACCACCCAGTAATAGACCTTGACAATGAGCATGATAAATGAAAACAAGAAAATCAAATAGAAAAATATGACATCATAGCTAACCTAAACCATGGGAAAAATAGAAAACCCATTCGTGGTACTTCTTGCTCACTGTTCTCAGAAATAGCTCACCCATTCTTGCTCTGCAACCAAGAATATTTCAAACTGTGAATACAATTGAAAAAAGAATGACAATCAATACTCAAAGATTTGCTAATGGAAAAGAAACTAGCACCTAAAAAACCACTGTATTTATTATTGACAAGGGGTGCTGGCACGGGAAAAACCTTCACAGCAAAAGTGCTCTTTCAAGCAATGATTCAAATCCATGATAAGAAACTTGATAGTGACTCACTAAAGCCTAAAGGCATTATTGTTGCTGCCACAGGAAAATCTGCATTCAATGCAGGTGGCATCACTACACATTCTATTTTCCATCTTCCATGTAGCTCTTCAAGGATGCTACCTTTGGACTCAAACACACTTGATAGTCTAAGTAAGAAACTAGATCAACTGCAGGTTTTTCTCATTGACGAAGCATCACTAATTGGCTCTAAAATGTTATATAATATTGACAAAAGGCTTCGCCAAATAAAACACACACCAACAAAACCATTTGGAAATGTGGATGTTATATTTTGTGGTGACTTGTACAAAGCACAACCTATATGCGATATGTGGATATTTGAAGAGCCAACAATAGGTGGTGAGAAAGTGCCATACATATTTTGTCTTGATAATGTCTTATGCTTCGAATTGCACACTATATTCAGACAAACAAATCAACATTTCATTTCTATTCTTAACCGTGCAAGAGTTGGTCAAAAAAGTGATCAAGAAATCTCCTTTTTGAATATAACATGTTACAAAGATCCTCCCAATGATAAAAAATTCCCATACCTATTGTAGAAAAATACAGCTGTCGATGAACACAACATAAAAATGTTGAGCTTCCTACCTACTAAGCTTTATGTATTTTAGGCCATCGATGAAAAAGACTCTCCCATAGAAAATATCCACTTCCAGATTCAAAAATCATCATTACCAGATACATGATACAATCTATCTAAAACCAAGAATGTTGGTTGAACTAATTGTTGGAAACCTAGATACACAGGATGGACTAGTCAATGGTGTTGATGGCATTTTCCAGATCCACACAACTGACCATGAAGATATTATCTGGATCCAATTCAATGACACCACAATTGGAAAATCACACTGCCAAAGAATGCAAAGCATATACACAAGCTCTAATTTGCCTTTTTGGACCCTAATAACAAGAATAGCTAGAAAATTCAAAACAACTACAAAAGTTGTAACCCACACATAATTCCCTCTCCAACTATCATCTACATGAACCATCCATAGAGCACAAGGCCTAACAATGGATTCACTTTCTTTTGATCCTTGCAATGTCTATCGGCATGGTCTTGTGTACACTGCTTTGTCTCGTGTAAGAAACATTGAAAGCCTCTATTTGATGCACAAACTACAACATCAAAACTTTAAAGTTTCCCTGAAAGTGGATTATGAAACACAACATCTCAGATCCTTTGTGCAGTGGAAACTTCAATACAGCCTTTCTTTTGCACCATTGGAACATCTCATCATATGCTCTCTTAATGCCTAAAGCTTTGCATCGCACGCACAAGAAATAGTCAATGACCATGATTTGCTGAAGGCAACTATACTTTTCTTCCAAGAAACAAAAGACAAGACTCATAAAAACCTCAACTTGCTAAACATAAAATTCAATTGCTATCCTTCACTATCTATTCATGGCCTTTTGACTTGTTGTTCCAAAAAAATTACATTGTTAAAAACTAATATTTTTGCAACAAAATGTCTAGAATCCCTAACTGTTGATATTTTTCATCTTGGCAATACTCTATGCATCACAAATGTGTACATCACTCCAGGTGCACCAATCAATAACATATTGAATCTAATACTGAATATCTTTAGCACATTGCCACTAAATTAGAAACTCATTATTGCTGGAGACTTCAACATTGACATGCTGCATTCCACAAAAAACACAAATAATGCTTACAGAACTTATGCAACAATACAAACTATCTTTGCTCACTAATAGGCCAACAATACATGTAGGAAGCTTATTGGATCATTTTTTGATACACAATATCGATACCACTCTAGAAAAATTTACTATTCTAGATGCATATTGGTCAGACCATTTTGCAATATCTCTAGAACTCCATCTTTAACCTGCATAGTTGCAATCTGATATGGGAATAACAAAACAACAAGTTTGATTCTTTCATTGTGTTGTGTAGGATTTTTGTACTGCTAGTTTATTTTAAATTGCTTGCAACCTTAACTAATCTAGTACTGTCATGCAGACAATCAAAAAAAAGTTGTCCATGTTGGTTGGATAAGACAACATGTCAACGTTCTTGAGGTATCTACATTGCAATGATTAGTTTCAGTTTGATAAAATGAATCACTTTCAAAATTTGTACCAATTTATATTTCCATTTTGATCACCATATTTAGAAACAATGAATCAAGTAGATGACTTGCATAGGCTATTTCTTAGCCAATCTGGTACTTTTGAGAATTAACATCAACAATGCTTACCAACCTCATCAAGAAGAGTTATGCCATTAGTTGTTATTCCATTTTAACAACAGGCATTATGTTTCTCTGTTGACCACATTCTTGAGGTATCTACATTATGATCCATTAATTGTTCTTAGACTATATTAGTCACTATTAAAATTAGCATTATTATTTTTTTAGCACTTTCCCCAGTCGATATTATGATCTGTATGTTGTCTTCTCTAGCTATAAAGCCCTTCTAGACAACGTTTTGCACATTCTATCCTTGGACTTTGGGCTTTATATTTAACAAGAACTTCATTTTCATTGTCATAAGTTTTTGTTGTGCTCCAGTTTTCAATGGTTTCTCTGTCAAATTCAAATGCACATAGAATTAGAGTACAACCCACAAAAAATAATAATAATAATAATGTTGTCAAACATTTTCCCAGCATTTTAGTTTACTTGTTTATGCATAGTTATCCTATGTTTGATATACGTTTGCTTTGTTCGCTTCTAAACTACCTATCACTTTCTTCACAGGTCTATTCATTGCCTTCTTTATTTCTTCTCTATTATGTCTTCATCACAACAAGGATTTCTCCTCCATCACAAACACAAATTCTAGCAAATTAATTTGTTACGGATCAAGCCTATTGCACCCCCATAGATGGAGCCCTCGAAAAAGAACACAACAAATATCAAAAATAGCTTAAACAAATCTGGGCCACACAAATATAGTTCTAATCCAGGCCACATCAAGGGACCAATGTCTAGCAACTTGGCAGACAAGAAACTGATGACTATCACAAAATGGTATTGCCATCATATCTTCTTACTCACCTTTGTCCCCTTTCAAAAAACACACACATGTACATGTGCTTTTATTCTAGATTCAAATACAATACAAAAAAAATTTATGCATCTTTCAGATCTCTATTTGCATCTTCCATAGAACAAGAACACCACCTGCAAGATGGTGATAACTCTGACGAGATCCAACAGGAAAAAAGGTAAGAATTGTTCTGGACTTCTTAGATTCTTACCATCACTTTTCATATTTTTGCAAAATCTGAAATACACAATCTCATCTTCTCACAAAGTGGAATTGGAAGCGCACTGTGCATCCAACATAATTGAAATATGTACAATAGAAACCGCCACCACCTTCGAAGGTGATGTGCTTGTGGTTTACGGTCTTGCTTATGCCAAAAACCCTTCAAGCCTAGCAAAAGCACTAATAGTACATGTTGATCTTGTCGACAGTCAGGGGAAAATGACTATTACATAAAATATCACCAACCAACTAATTGATACATTTCTTTCCCACCTCTTACCCAGTGCAAGTGTCTGCATAACAAATTTCATAATAGAGAAGAAACCACAATACAAAAGAGGTGATTGTGATTATTGCCTCCAGCTTACAATAGACACATCCATTCAAACCATTGATAAAGTCTGCAAACAATGAAAAACTCATGCCTGACACAACAATAAGTAAACTTATCCATTCACCAAGCAGCTACTCAATCGGAATATTGGGTGTTATAGTGGTTGCACATAGCCACACACCAAACAAATATCAGCTCCAAGTGAAAAATGGAGAATCCATGTCTGACACAACCTCTATAAGCTATTTCCTCCATATACCAAAGCAAATTTAAATCTTTTTATATCATACAATGAATTTTTTAATTGACTAAGACATTTGTTCTCTTTGCAGCTTACAGTTCCCATATATGTTGTCGATGCTTATGCAACACTGCAACATATCCTTACATCAGCACACACATCGTTCCTCCTGCTAAAGAATGTTGTCTGAAGCGGATCAAGGGGGACAAACACCATTAAAACAACACTGACCACATTCATTGACAACCTCAATGATGACAGAACAATAAATGCTCTGCAAAAACTTGCTTCCTCCAATATCAAAGTGAGCAACAAGATCATTGAGTCTTCACAACATGACCATAATTACAATACAAAAAAAACAATGCCTGTTTCAAATCCATACTTAAATCTTCATTCAAATTGTAGGTCATCGACACATTGAATCAAGAAATGCATACCTAGCACCATACCAACTACTATGCACCTTATGTCACCAGCCAGCCTCATTGGCACAACTCCCAAGAACTAACAACACCCAATGCATAGCATGTGCAAAAAATATAACCTTCAGATACGAGCCCTTCCTACAATGCATAATAGAAACTGAAGATGACGTTGGCTATTGTACCCTACATGGAAAAATCCCTGATTTCGAGACCTTGGGAAAATACCATTTGAAAACTACAAAAAATCCATGTCTTCAGTTGTCTACCTGATGTGGAATTTTGAAATTGAAGGCACATTCACAATTGTGATGAACAACAATGTCATTTCTATTGCTCCCAAAATCAACAACGTAAGATCGAAACACCCCCAATTTGTCTTTGTACAATTTTAGAAAACCATAATTTTACAATAATTTTTCCAACTTTTTTGCTCTCTACTTTAACCTCTTGTTTGTAAATTGCAGATCCATTAAGCCTACCATAAGTGGATACAAGCTACTGATGCCAGCCCTTGTCTAATTCTACAAACTTGTTCGCTGCATGGAAAGCCCAAAGATGGTGCACTGAAATGTTATATGCCTCTATAGTTTTTGGAAAAAAACAACCACAATGCAAAAGCATATTTTGATTTTTGGTATTTTGTAATTAGCCAATTCAAATGCAAAATGTGATTCTAATTACCCTACACCATCCCCAAATGATACCTGTTGGAGAATTTTGTCATGTCAAAAGCACTTATTGTTGTTTACATATGCGACATTATGCCATGATCCCATGGCTACTAGGCCAAGCTTCCAACCTCTGTATAAACTATGTAACACAAAACATATACGATATAAACGTCCTCGTCCAACTTTGAAATGCTTTTCTTTTATAAAAATATTCTGGAACATTGCCTGCCATGCTTCTTGCTATTGCAAATACAATTCTGCAAGTTGTTACACCTTGTCAAGTACAAAATTTGAAATTGATAGATACTAGTGTAAGTTTTTTGGTTACAGTTTTCGTGAACTATTTGTTCTTCAAAACAAGAAAAAGTGTAAATATACTACAACTTTTTTTATTTCCATTTTAGACAAAGATCTGACACCTTTAGTGTGCACACTCTGAAAAAGACCAGACAGTCTAGTTTCCTCTTAATACTGTTCTGCATGGCCATTGTTCTGCTGATCTTTTGGGATTCTTTTTTATATGCCAACCAATAAAAAATTAAGTTGTCTATTTATCTTGTTCTGTTTTCCCCGCTTTTATTTTTTAAAAACCTATCATTTTTGTTTCAAACCAGAATTTATCTATTCTTGATCCATTCATATGCCATGTTAAAATACTCTTTATGCCGGATAAATCAGCTCCCATATTTAGCACTATAAATAATGTATAGGATTTTGCATATCCATCCATTAGTACTGACTTGCGCTTCCCTTGTACTATATGCAGCCTTAATATTTGGCATATCTTATCACTCAAATTGTAATTCCTTTATTTTAAACGTTTTTAAAACCTTCTCAACAAGTTCAATTTCTGTAATTTCTGGAATCTATATATTTGTAGGATTGAATAGCGAGCATAAATTAAAAAAGTTTACATTTAGAAGAAACAAAATATTACATAAATCGTTTCAGCTTCAGCACTAATAATCTTATTTGAATAAGATGACATTTCTATGGGCTTCTGATAAGATTTACGGGTGTTTGTGGTCTGCATGTAATACACAAATTCCTATGTTTTTTTGTCTAATATCTTAGTTATCGTCGATTGATTTGTTTTATTGTATCTGCCATGATTGAATGATGTATTAATTCGCATAAAGATCTCACCCGATCGGTTAGCCACACACCCAGTTTTAATTCAACTACACATCACAGTTCCTCATATTTCAGTACATTTCTGATAATGTCAGTAAATTTGTATTAACAATCATCTCCAATACACAGTAATACCAGTAATACGATATATTTGTCCATGTAATACGCTTCGCATTGAACAAAGACTAAAATAATCATTGAAAAAACAGATACATACAATTTCCAAGATATAAAAAATGACTGTACTGAACAGGAATCCGATACTTGCTTGTCGCTGAATAAATGGCACTCCATGAATGGATTTACTCGCTTCACTAAAAACAATATAAAAACAAACAGCTATCTATATAGTTACTTACTATCATTTTTATTTAACACAAAAATATATAAAAACAAACAGCTGTCTATTACAATGAACTTATTCAACTTCTGTATTAAAATAGAGATTTTATGGTCCACGCCTTCCCATGTATTCAATACTAAAAAAAATCTCCCCTCCCTATTGAACAAAATCTCCCTATTTATAGCACATAGGCAGGGACTCCAGCTGTAACATAGCTCTTGTTCTTAAATATTATCCGGTTGCATAGCAAGAAATATATTAAGGGAAGAAATAACAGGACAACTGTTTACTATTTTTAATATACATAAAATATACAATTGTTACTGATTTTTTTGACCATAAAAATTGATGCTTTTAAAATATTACTTGAACAATTATTAAGACAACTGATTTCAATTAAAAAGTGAAAATTCAATTTAATCAAACTTATATTTTCAAAATAATTTTTACCACTTAATTGACTGTTACGAAATTTAATTATTCTATCATTTTTTTTTAAGACGAAGTCTACATTTTATTTTTATGGAACTCAACCTTGATTTACAATATTTCTGAGACATTCTTTTCTGAAACCATAATCATCACCGCTAGAGAGAAAAATGTTTTAGGAACTAAAATGTTGATGAATACAAGAATATAAATCTGTGAATAGCTCCTCTTCCATAATTTATGGATTAGTTTCACAACACAAGGAAAGGCTTTTCCTTACACAGCAATTATTTTGACAGCATCCCAAGTAGCTTGGCGCAAAAAGACGGCGGTGGTGGCCATGGTTGTCGAAGAGCTCCCAGCCCTGTAGAGTGCTCAGCAAAATATTTCTCTGCAAAGTTAATGTAATTCAGATTTAGACTATAAAACCATAGCCGAATATGAAGCCTACAAAAAATTGGAATAATTACATACAGGCGGGCTTTGTTTTACAGATTCAGGGCGTGTTGAATCTGCATAAACACAATCATGTGATATTAAACCGTAAAATTGTTAAAATAATAAATAAATAAACATTCCGAAAGATAATACTAAATTGCTAAACTGTGTGATGTTTAATTCATTGAATCCTGAAAAACTCAACATATACCACTTAAATTTTATTTTTGTAAAGTTATTGGACATAAAGTATGATTACAGAGATTACGATTTCTTAAACGTACCTGAACTTTTATAGGCATGGGATAAAATAGGTGGGATAATATGATCTTGTGAGAGATATCGGCCTTCACCACCATCAAAGAAGATGAAAAGCAATGGTATAAATGTAAATAACAATACAGGAAAATTCACTTTACCAGCCATGGTGTTGTTATAACAGCTGAGACGAAATTTTTAAAACCACAGCTTGCAGATTATAGCGAATCTATTGATTCCAATGACAAAGGATAAGTCTTGGTCTTTGCAATAAATTTTATAATTAAAGATGATGTTTAATGTGGAAATTACTTTTATAATCAAACACTATAAAAGTTGAACATAGACAAGCTGACCTTGACGATTTCCAACTTCTTGCAAGGAATCTGACGTGCTTCTATTGTTGACAACATCAATGTGTTTAAAACAATGGAAAAAAATTTCATCATTTCCTAAATTTAAGCCGATTTTTGCAGTATCGTCCTGAATTTTTAGGAGAAAAATCTTTGTCAATGACATCATAAGTAACAATTTGTCAAACAAATATATACAATTGAATATCATATAAAGACTTGTGGAAAATTGACATTGCAGTCAGAAGTATAACCAATTCAACATTCATAAAACAAGATATCTATAATTTTAGTTTACCAATTAATATGAAACTGGAGATAACCAGTCAAACAAACTGATAAAGAAATTGAGACAATTTCAAAAGTTCACTTTAAGAGATATAAATAAGAGGGGCTTAATTTTTTGCGTTAGGATGGGGATATCTGTTTTTCTGCTTACAATGACGTCTAATGTCACTTTAGAAAAACAATCCAAAACGATGCAGGTTGGTTTATATTTATGGTTGGTGGTGGGCATCTATACTAGGAAATCTATTATCAAAAGATTAGATAGAATAGAAAATATGTGAATGGGTCAATCATGAATCACAGGTTATATCTTATTAAATTTGGAGTTGGTTCAGGAAAGTTATTAATTTTGGAGTTGTTATATGTAAATTATATATTTTAAAAATATTTATTGATGAAATCTAATGAGATGTTAATGACTTTTAGTCTATTAATGAAGTTAAAAGGTTCTTAATGAGCCCACTTCAACATCAAAGAAGAATAAGGCCGAAGATCTATTATAACCTTGAAAATTTGAAAAAAAAAAAGTCTTTAGTTCAAATTTTCTTTACACATTTATTCCTTCCATTCTATGCCTAGGTTGGGAGTTGGTACTTTTTACCTCTTTTGCACCTTCAACCTATAATATTAGGGTGGGAATAGAATGGGCTCCCATGAGAGTTCAAGCCTAGCATACTTTGAAGGAATAAAATGCACTCATTAGAACATTCTCATGATGCTTTGAGGATCAAGGTGAAGAGGTTTGGTCAAGTGGAACGTAGGAGAAGCCAGAAAGAAAGGGCGTTGAGGCGCATAGACAGAGAAAATGCTTACAATGGTTTATCCCATATTCGTTGTGGAGATAACTTACGAGTTATTTTAATACCCCAACGCACAAGTAAGTGGTAGCCATAAGGAAAGTGGCTTTTGGGAGACATTCACTCAATTCAATTCGGTCATAGGCTTTAGCAAAGTCTATTTTCGAAAAAAAGAGCTTATTGATGGGAAGTGCGAGCCCACTCCATGCCTTCCCAAACAACAATAATATTATCAAGGATAAATCTAGACTTGATGAATCTAGTTTGTTCTGGTCAAACAATCAAGGGTAGAAGATGCCAAATTTTAAGAGTGAGAGCTTTGGCAATGATTTTGTAAGAAATATTCAACAGTGTTATCGGTCTCCAATTACAGATATCTTCAAGAACTCCAGTCTTGGGAATAAATTTGAAATTGCCTTTGTTAATGATATCGCCCAAGGTTTCAAAGTGAAAAGCCTCTAGGTAGACTTTGTGGAGATCGTGACCAACAAAGTCCCAGAGAGTTTTGTAAAATTCACAAGGGAAACCGTCACACCTAGGTGCTTTGTCATTAGCCATTGAGAAAACAGCTTCCTTGAGTTCAACAAAATAGAGAAGCTGATCACAGAAGTCCCTCTAAGAGGAAGAATGCCTATTGGGAACCACAACCAGAGTGGTCTTAAGGGCATTATCTCTGTCAAGATAATTTTCCAGGGCAGCAAAAACTTTCTCATAATGGCAAACAAAAGCCTGAAGGATGTCAGGTAGTTCAGAAAAGACCGCCTGACCTTGCTTGATACACTTAATCCCCACAGAGGTATGACGAGCTCTCATGCATTGGAAAATTCTTTGGAAGCTCAATCCCCAATCTTCAGCCAATGAAGACGGGCTTTGATCTGAGCACCACGAGAAGTGTAAGAATCAACAACTTGTTTCTGATGATGAATCTGTGCAAGATAGACATGCAACTGAATGTTGAAAGGATCCATGGCAAGATTTTCTGTAGCAGATTGCAACTCTCTGGTTGTTGCCTGGTAGGAGCACCTACAGAAAGTTGTAAGCTATCTGCCATAAATGGGAGAAATCGAGCTATGCGTTTGATAGCATCATTCCACCATTGAATCCAGCTGATAGCATGATGTGGTCTGGGTTCCAAATTCCAAACACGCTGAATGTGGGCCACCGTGGCTTGATGGGACAACATAGAAGTATTAAAAATGAATTGCATTTTGCAAGGCAATTGCTGAGCTGTAGACCACTCAACACCAAATTTGATGGGAAAGTGGTCTAACAAAGTGACATCAATGAGAGGAATGATATGGGAGTCCTGGGAGTCCGCGAAGGCAAAAAAAGATTGTGCGGAGATCATGGTACGATCGATCCGTTTCAAAACTCTGTCAGAACCATCTCTAAAATTAGACCAAGTGTGCCACACATCCCCAGGATAGCGGCGGTGTGAAATTGGATCAAAAGGGCCTAATTTACTACGCATGTGGCACCAGGCTTGATGCTCTCCAGCTGTCCAGCGAAAAGGAACAATCCCATGTTTATCTTCTACTGTTTCAACCATAATAATGTCACCGCACATGACCCAAGTGGTAGTGGTAGAGTGTCAGCAATCCATCTCCAAAGAAGATATCGCTCAACAACATCATTGGAAGCATAAACATTAACAATCCCAAAAGAATGATTGTGAATAGACAACAAAATCCACACCACTCTATGAGTGAGGTCACAACTGTGATCAACAAGAAAAGAGTGCCACTAAGGTGAGAGAAGAGTAACAACGCCACCTAGACCAACTTCGTGGTGAGAGGAGAAAATAAGGTTGTCAAGCCAAATGGTTCTGCAAGGAGGTTGGAGCAAGAAACCAATAATTTTAACCTCTTGAAGGCAAAACAAATCCAACAGAGAAAAATGTTGACGAACATCTCTAACTGAATACTTTTGGTGGATGTTTGTAAGACCTCAAACATTCCAAGAGATGTAATTCATTAAGAATTATCTTGCATATCATCCTTGTCCCCAAGAGAGGAAAAGTTGTATAGAAAATGACAAAAGAAGAATGTCCCATGAGTCTAGCAAAGGACTCATCAGAGCCTCCCAGAATAACTCTACATTTTTCGGAAGCATGTTCAATGTGCTCATCCCGTCAGGGAGGGCTACGAGAACGCCTCAAAGGCTGAGAAGCCGATGTTGAGACTATGGAGGCAGCAAGCAGAGTGTGAACCCAAGGTTGGCGTTTAGCAGAACCAACAATAGGTTGATTAGGAACTAAAGATCCCACACGCTTATCTTTCCCCTGGATATCCCCAAGGTTTGAAACAACAGGCTGAGGAGCAGCCACTAGAGAAGGCAATGCCAAAGGCTTCTTTGAAGTAGAAGCTGAAGAGCCTTTACCTTTGTGAACCACCGTTGTCCAGTCATCTTTAGCCAACTTAAAAGAAACATCTTTGGCCTGGGGTTTCAGCCTCGAATCCACCAAGGGACAATCTTTGATCTTATGAGTGGCAGATTGACACCAATAATAGGTGTTTGGCAGGTTCAGGTACATCACTTTCTGGGTGAAAATGGTATCACCAATTTGAATCTCAATCGACTCCTTGAGGTCCCTTGAAAGGTCAACCTCAACACAGGCTCACTTTTGTGGACGAGCGTTAAAGAAACGGTCTGTTCCAAGACAAACCACTTTGCCAATAACCTACGCTAGGGTTTGCATGAAAGGCCAGCAAGGCAAAGGCAAACCAGGAAACTCAACCCAAACAGGAACACATAGTTTCTTGTCATCAGAAATAGAGAAATCACGTGACCAACGCTGAAAAACCAAGAGAGAAGACCTAACAGACCAAGGACAATGTGAGAGAATAGCCTCCACATGAGTTGGGTTGGAAAAGCAAAAAAGGAAAAAGCTTTTTGTAAGGCTTTGAATGCCATCAAGCCAGACTCTGTGAGGAAACCAGGCTTTGGTTACCCATTCATGCAGCATGCTTTCAGGAGGGATTCTACCAAAAAAATAGCCAATAAGAGTATTCTTTTCAAGACAATCACAGGTAGAATCAAAATCTTGAATAGGCAGGACAATATCAGGCGTACCTCTTGGAATACTTTCAGGATGAACTTGTGAGGTCGCTTGTTCAGAGTCGCCATGAGCATCTGTAGCAACTCCAACACCAGCATCAATTGCTGGGCAGAGGCTAGCTGGAGCCATTAATAACCTAAAAAAACTCCCGCAGTAAATGCGGTATGTACAACACAAGAAGTAGTTAAGGCTCAGAAAAGGCAAACCAGACACAAAACCCTAGCAGAGCACATTTCCCCAATTCTCTGAACTGCATATATTAAATGATTTCCTATTTTGAACCCTCTACTATTTTTTTCAAGACGAAGTCTACCTTTTATTTGTATGCAACTCAACCTTGATTTACAATATTTCTGAGACATTCTTTTCTGAAACCATAATCATCACCGCTAGAGGGAAAAATATTTTACAGGAACTAAAATGTTGATGAATACAAGAATAATCACGTGGCTCCTTGATATAAATCTGTGAATAGCCCCTCTTCCATAATTTATCCATTAGTTTCACAACACAAGGAAAGGCTTTTCCTTACACAGCAATTATTTTGACAGCATCCCAAGTAGCTTGGGGCGAAGAGACGGCGCTGGTGGCCATGGTTGTCGAAGAACTGCCAGCCGTGTAGACTGCCCAGCAAAATGTTTCTCAGCACAGTTAAAGAAATTCAGATTTAGACTATAAAATGATACCCAAATATGAAGCCTGCAAAAAATTGGAATAATTACATACAAGCGGACTTTGTTTTACAGATCCAGGGCGTGTTGAAGCTGCATAAACACAATCATGCAATATTAAACCGTAAAATTGTTAAAATACTAAATAAAAATAAAACATTTCGAGAGATAATACTAAATTGCTAAACTGTGTGATACTTAATTCATTGAACCCAGATAAACTCAACATATACCGCTTAAATTTTATTTTTGTACGTAAAGTTAATTGGACATAAAGTATGATTACAGAGATTACGATTTCTTAAACGTACCTGAACTTTATAGGCATGGGATAAAATAGGTGGGATAATATGATCTTGTGAGAGATATCGGCCTTCACCACCGTCAAAGAAGATGAAAAGCAATGGTATAAATGTAAATAACAATACAGGAAAATTCACTTTACCAGCCATAGTGTTGTTATAACAGCTGAGACGAGATTTTTAAAACCACAGCTTCCAGATTATAGCGAATCTACTGATTTCAATGACAAAGGATAAGCCTTGGTCTTTGCAATAAATTTTATAATTAAAGATGATGTTTAATGTTGAAATTACTTTTCTAATCAAACACTATAAAAGTTGAACATAGACAATAGCTGACCTTGACGATTTCCAACTTCTTGCAAGGAATCTGACGTGCTTCTATTGTTGACAATATCAATGCGTTTAAAACAATGGAATAAATTTTCGTCATTTCCGAAATTTCAGCCGACTTTTGCAGTATCGTCCTGAATCGTTAGGAGAAAAATCTTTGTCAGATGACATCATAAGTAACAATTTGTCAAACAAATATATACAATTGGATATCCTATAAAGACTTGTGGAAAATTGGCATTGCAGTCGGAAGTATGGCCATTTCAACCATCAGAAAAAGGGATGTCTATAATTTTAGTTTACGTATTAATATGAAACTGGAGATTACCAGTCAAACAAACTGATAATGAAATTGAAAAGTTTACTTTGAGAGATAAAAATAAGAGGGGCTTATTTTTTTTCGTTAGGATGAGGATATCTTTTTTTTGCTGCATATAACGACGTCTAATGTCACTTTAAAAAAAAAGAATCCAAAACAATGCAGGTTGATTTGTGTTTATGGTTAGTGGTGGGCATAGGATATCTGTTTTCAAAAGATTAGATTGAATAGAAAATGTGTGAATGACAGGTTATATCTTATTAAATTTATATCTTATTAAATTTGGAGTTGGTTTATGAAAGGTACTAATTGTCAGTTGCGATATGAAAGTTATATATTTAAAAAATGTTGATTGATTAAATCTAATGAGATGTTAATGGTCTTTGGTCTATTAATCAAGTTGGAAGGTTCTTAATGAGTCTACTATAGATCAAGTCTTGCTGACTGCATGGCTGCACCATAAAAGAAGAATAAGGACAAAATTTATTATGACCTTCAAAAATTGAACAAAATTTCTTTAGTTCAAATTTTCTTTACACATATATTCCTTCCATTCCATACCTAGGTTGGGAGCTGGTTCTTTTTACATATTTTGCACCTTCAACCTATAAAATTAAACATGTGTGCCTTTTGTGTAGATGCAATAATTTATTGTGTTTCTAATTCATCTTAAAGGCTTTCAATACCAAGTAATGGATTCCAATTTTCTCTATAATG
>MU224431.1:215405-242926 GCA_018584345.1 Thuja plicata | reverse complement strand
CCTTTTGTGAATGAATTAAGATGTGGATTAATAAAATCTACCAAGTAAATCAATTCAACAATAGATTCTCAATTGAATTTTCTTTTACATAACATCTTCTTAAAAGTACAAATTTTCATGTTATTTTACAATGGTATATTAAATAACCTCCCGAATCACCTATTAAATTCATTTCATTCCATTATTTATATAACTTTAGAATTAATTATTTACATATTTTTCTAGAGAAATTTAAATTTTTTTATTTCTATTAACTAGTGATGATTCCTACAATAAAAACTTTCCACATTTAGTTCTACATAGTTATGAACACTCATAAAAAAATTATTTATTTCAAACCTACATGAATTTTTAGATTTAGTTACTTTAATTTAACTGCTAGCCCAAATCATATCTTTAACTTACTTTCTCTACAAACGTCTACCACTCACTCCCACCCGCTTCATTTTTCATACTCTACCTTCCCACCTCTTTTTGAGACGTTGTGTTCTATAGAGGATCTACCTTAGATTGACTCGGTGGTGTATTTCTTGTCTCTTCATAGATATAGCTCTCTACTAGATATTTTTAGTGACATGGTAGTAATGCTCAGAGCTCCAACTATGGGGTTTGTGAACAAGATGTTCCTCTTGTATCCCTAGTCATTAGGTTTCCTATGTAGATTTGCTCAAGAAAATATCATCTCTTTGCATTAGTACCAAAGGTGCTCCATCATAGAAAATGAAGGGTTTTGTTAAATTGATAGTTCAATGTGTTGCTACTCCTACAATTCCTTTAGAATAAGTAGTGTTAGATTGCAAGGATTATTTTTCCAATAATGGCTTAATCTACAGGTTTCTTTTGGCTTTCTTGTTAGGATAATTTATCCTTGACCAAGGATCCAGTCTATAGACATCCTCTAGAAGAGATGTTATCAACACAAGAAAATGTATTGCATTGAGGTAATGAGGTAATTACAAAGGTACAAAGGCTCTTCTTATATAGGAAAGAGAAGATAAGTAGAGTGGACAAGGTTAAGACAAGTGTTTCAACCTAGAGGAAGTATAGTTCTGATAGAACTTAACAATATCCTCATGGAGGAAGTAGAGTTCAAGTATGACTCTACAATATCCATCTACCTAATTAATGTTGCTAACCTTAGTAAACTTAAGTAATAAGTAAATAGTAAGACTATTTACTCCAACAACGCCCTTAAGTGCAACTAAGGGAGTAAAAACTGCAAATAGAGATTTTTTATGGGCCCTAGAAATAAAGCCAAAAGAGAAAATATGAAGGTTTGAAAAGCCTTCAAAAATATGTCTTGAAATCATGAACATGAACATCATTGAAGTAAACAAAATCTGTAGACTACTATCAATGATTGATATAGTGCTATATCTGAAGTTCCTCCTCTGAAAAGTTCATGATCATAAGAAAACAATATGTATGAGTGCTCCAAATGTCACTTCTTGAACATTGATCAAATGACAATATTGGTGATAGCATTTGTCGATCAAAGATACAGATGACACACAAATATGCATGAGTGACCATCATCACTTCTCAACCATGTTGAAAATATAGGTGCAATAGTCTTTAAAGGAATTCAAGAGTGTCTTCAAGTGAAACCAAGGCTTATCATGTGTGCAAAATTCCCAAAAGAGATGACACTGGATCTAATGTGTCTACAAGTAGTGCTTAGAAAGGATGCTCAACTGAATCATAAGGACAAAAATAGCAAAAATAGTAGAGAGAGAGAGAGAGAGAGAGATTCAGATAATAATACATGATGTAACTATTATCTGTGATTTTAAGTTTAATTAATAAATGGCAAAAATAGTTACATCAGGTGCAAATTCTTTGCTCTATAGACATTTAAGACAAAATATACTAAAGAAAAAAAATGATCTAACTTTTTTTTTTTCCAAATTTAACAAAGCACTTTTTTTTCATGGTTTTCAACCATAAAATAGGTATATCAATGAGTTAATCTACCACCAAGAAATATGCTCCACAATAAATTGAAACACTCTCTCCTCGCTGAAAGGGAACATGGGCTCTATCCAATCACGCGGGCTCTTGCCAATCACTTCGGCGGCTCGACATTATTGTTATGTGAACACACATAGCCCAATAGTCAAAGATTTCAAACCAGGCGCCAATTCAATATAGATACACACAACCCAATCTCATGTGATAGGCTGATCATAGGACAAAGAATGAATCACAAGCCAATGTAATGAAATCGCACCTAGCCAATTGTCTACAGAAAAACTTGAAAATGACCATGTCTGGAAAAGAAATCTGTGTTTAACCAATAATGGGATCACATAGTGATTCTGACATGTGATTTGAAAACCACCAAATGCACGAGCCACAGAGAGAGTGCAAAAAATAAAGTTTGTCGTTCAAGCAATAAATTAGGCCACCAAATCAATAGGAGGAGCAATCGATTAAAGTGTCAGGTCAAATCAATGTCATGAGCCAGTTAACTTTAAACACCAATGAGCTAAAAAAAAAAACCTCCCCTCGTCAATATCTTTGATGCTCGCGAGGCATGCAGAGGCCTGGATAAAAGGTAATAAGATTGTTGACCAGACAATTATAAAAAAGTGATCTGCTTGTGGACTCAGTAATGTAAAAACAATGGCAAGTAGTAATGAATTGAAGCAATGTTAACCATCACCACGAATAACCATGGGATCTACATGGATAAGAACTAAATGTCAACAAAGAACTGAGCTGCCAATGTAGCAAATATAGATCTGACCCAATAATGACCCGATAAAAACAATAAAAGGCAACCTTGCAATTGATCAAAATAGAGATCAGAAATACACTGGAAAGCTACAAAGAGAAACTAGGACCTTTATACTAAAAAAAATGAATTCTCAAGAACTTGAAGGAGTTGCTAGACTTTAGGCTCCGATACAAAGAGAAACTAGGACCTTTATACTAAAAACAAATTGAACTCTCAAGAATTTGAAAGAGTTGCTAGACTTTAGTCTTTGATACAAAGAGAAACTCGGACCTTTATACTACAAGAAATTAAACTCTCAAGAACTTGAAGGAGTTGCTAGACTTTAGGCTCTAACACCATGTTACAATAATTTATCCTCTTTCTAGGAGCCAGTCTACAAACATCCTCTATAAAAAATATTATCAACAAAAGAAACTGTATTATATTGAGGTAATTACAAAGGTAGAAAGGATCTGCTTATATAGGCAAGAGAAAATAGGTAGAGTGGATAAGGTTGAGTTTCTCAACCTGGAGGAAGTAGAGTTCTGATAGAACTCAACAATATCCTCATGGACGAAGTAGAGTTCAAGTATGACTCTACAATATCTATCTACCTAATTAATGTTGTTGACCTTAGCAAACTTTAGTAATAATTAAATCGTAAGACTATTATTGAGATGAGGTAATGAGGTAATTACAAAGGTACAAAGGCTCTTCTTATATAGGAAAGAGAAAATAGGTAGAGTGGACAAGGTTGAGACACATGTCTTAACTTGGAGGAAGGAGAATTATGATAGAATTCAACAATATCCTCATGGAGGAAGTAGACTTCAAGTATGACTCTACAATATCAATCCACCTAAAAATGTTTTTGAAGTTAGTAAACTTATCTAATAAGTAAATAGTAGGACTATTTACTCCAACATTTCCCTTCCTTATTTGCACTACTACATTAGGGACATATAGTCTCCTATAGTTGAGGATAAAATAGATCTTTACCCTTCTCCCAAATATTTTCATAGGGTTTTCTACGATTCTAAGGAGGATAGGAAATATATGCATGATGGTGGGTCTTTGATGTGGGATCGACATCCCCTCTCTATGCATTCACATGTTTCTACTTTCAACACTTAGAAAGAATCAACTAATATTTTTACTTCAAAGGTAAGGTTACCTCATCTTTCCCTTCATTTCTAGTGTAATGAAGACTATGAAACTATTATTAATACTTTATGTAGCTTCTTGAATGTGGATTATTTCAGAAATATTTTTTACCATACTTCATTCACTTGTATTCTAATATAAGTTGATATTTCAAAAGATTAACTTGGATAAGTCATTCTACAAGTTAATAGTAGATATTGGTGTATGTTAGTGGGCAATGAGGTAATATAATTTTGTTAAATGCACTATGTTTCTACCATGAATTAAGCTTCTAAGTGCTACCTTAGTGCTCATAGGAATCTTTTTTTAACTTGCTGGAAGAATGATGTTTGTGACTATCTTACTATTTTTCCGAATGTTACTTTTCAGGATGATACATATCTATAACACCAGAATACCATTTATGCTCCTTTGTAATATCTGCTTCCAAAGCTAGTATAGCATAGACTAGACAATTAGCCTAGTTATGATATTTTCATAGGCTAAAAAGAGGGTTTAGGGAATATTGGAGGGTTTTTATAAAAGTAGTTTCTTGTTTAGATGGGTATAAGGAGAATAACACCCCTTTTCGGAGCTTTTGCAGACACTTTCTCTTATTTTTACTATTTTAGTAAGTTAGTGACGAGCATTGATAGTGTTGATTGTTATTTTTAGAAATGTTTCCAAATTCAAGTTTGATGTATATCGTGAGATTTGATATAGTCTATAGTTATTAAATAACAATAGGTTACAGATTAATAAAGTTAAATTAAATATTTAATTTATCAACATTTATTTATTTAATGATTTAGCTATTGAGGCCAGGTATTAAATCAAAAGTGATTTATTATAATGGATAACCCTTTATTATTATTTAATGTTGCATTGGGAGAGTATAAATAGGAGTGGTTCTTACTAAAATAATAGCAAAACATTAGTATAAAAAAAGAATTCCCACAAAAAGGGGAAAAAGGCAAAAATGGTGAAAAACAAACAAAAGGTTCTTTCTTTGAAAAAAAGTAACTAAGAGAAAAAAGTGGTTTATTTAATCCTACATGGTTTGGTGAAAAGGGTCAAACTTCTTAGGGTTGTTGTAAACTAAATTTCTTGGAGCTCATTTCTAATTCTTGGTTATGCTTGGTTGAATATAGTTATTCTTTAAATTGTGCTTCTTATTACTAGTTTGTGAGGATGGTAACCCTTACACACAACATTGTCCATGTTTTTGAGAAATAAAATGTGTGTTGGAAACATACGTCATGAATAAAAATTTTAGTCACGTGACAAAAAATGATCAAATTCTACTAATTTTTTGCAATTCAAAGTATAAGTGACTAAATAAATTACTCATTTGGTCATTGATTGAACAAATGACTATTAGTCCTCTATTTTTTTTTGTTTCCAATTTGATCACAATCCATAGAGATTAAGCCCCCCTCATACTCCAATTACAATAAATTACAACCTATAATTAAACATACCTATAGGAAATCCATATTTGGCTCCACAAATCGCAGCAGATTATATACCGAACAATGTTGGTTAAAAAAGGTAAGTCCTTTTGACAGGTCAAACTATCACCTTATGAAGATGTTGAAATTTCTTTGTGAACTTTGATGCATTATGATCATTTAAACAAATGCCTTTTGGTACAATTTCTTGTTGATGATTTTTAATTTATAGTTATTTTGTGATATTTTTCTCCTTATGCTCTCTTATGCTATCTTTAATCCCCATGATGGATCATGGAGTCACTACTACAAGATGAGGTATTTCAAGACAATTTCTTGATACAAATTTATTTATTGTCTTAATTTTCTCTTCTCTATTTTATTTTTCTTTTAGTTTAATACCGAAGGCATTTCATATATGAAATAGAGGAGATGATTTTCAAAATCAAAGGTTCACATACATCTAGAGACATGCAAGACAATTGGAATGACCAGAACAATTGGATCATTTCCACACTAGTCATTTCATGTGTGTCATTTTCTATTGAAAGGAGCACAAATTTTATTTCTGTAGTGAAAATTGCACTGCATTTCACTATCGATCCATTTTTGTCCATTTTTGTCAATGCATATTGTTAGTGAACAGATTTTCCCTTTTGAAGAATAACAAATAAATGACTCTTATAACCCAAATGTAGAAGAAAAACTGCACTAACAGTTGAGTGAGTTACTCACAACCACACTCTCTGCTTTAAAGGAGCTACTACCTTATACAAAGATTATTCTATAATAACCTTTTATTAAGAAAGAATTTACTTCAAGATACACTTTTGACCAGAAAGTATGAAAGGCTGTAATTCACATTCATATAGATAAATGGCTAACTATTTTGAGATTTAAAAGATTTAAGATATCTGACCTAGCTAACTCAAATCTTAACCAGACAGATAAATTAAGAATGGCCGATTCATAAGGATATCAATTCTTGAAAAAGATTACTGACTAAATTCTAAGATATACTTGCAGATTATAGTAACATACTCATTCAATTTCGACTGAAATTAAAATCATACACTCCAATAGACCAACTGATCAATGAAAATACCAGGATCTACTTATATAACCAACTGATAATATATATATTCATATATCTAGAATTCACAGTATTAACCACCAGATAAATAACTTAAGCAAAATAGATAGTGTTGCAAAGTTTTCTTTCAGAGAACCGACCCTCACTTGGTCATCAAATATAGCATATATAGACACGCACGGTTGTTTCAATTTTCAATAACTAACTACACTAAAGATAGCAAAAAATTTCAGAAATAAACAAAATAGAAAAACTATCCAGAAAACTAATTGGCCGATGGGCCAATTCCAGCTCCATCATTAGTGAACTAGTGGTGTCTGTTATTGCTTTCCACTCCTCAAATGTAGTGGATAAGTTCTTCCTCAATTCTTGATTCAGTTTAGCAACCGACCCAAACCTCTGCTTCCAAATATTCTTGAAATTATGTATCTACTGGGACTTGTCTTCAAAGATTTTCATTTGTTCATAACCATAGACAACTGTCGAGTCCACATGAGCCAAAATTGAATGATCTTTCATCCTAATTTCCTTAGCAACTTTCAGGTTTTCTACCTTTTGATTGTAACAGACAAGTATTTTGGTCATTTCACTACTAGTCTTATCCTCCAATCCAATAATTTTTCCTATGCATTCATTTAATGCCTGCATGATTTCCCTTGTACTGATATGGGCTTCAATTATATGGGTAGATTCTTTGATGGCCTGCTCATATAGTGGGCCTTCACATTCCATATTTACTTTAACAATAAACAATGAATTCTCATCAACCCCTAGTACTATTTTTTCAGAGAGAATCTTGTTTATACCATAAGTATAAACATCTTCCATGTTGTGTACTTCAATATGCAATTGACCCTTTTTATTTTTCTATAGTTTCACATCTTCCTCTACTACCTTTAACAACTTTTTTTATTTTTCTATCAAGATATTAAAATAATAAGTGAACTTGGTAATTTCTTTGGCTACCTTATCCATCTAAATGAAGAATGCCTTTTATATGGTCCTGTCCTTGTGAACTTGATCGAGAATTTTTTTATTCTTTGAAGACTTGACATCTAGGTAAAATTGAACTATGGACAATGGTTATGGTACATGATTATGAATTTCTTGAGTATATTTGGCCATTTCACAAAGGGCCTACTTCAATCTCATTTTGTCTGCCGCATCCTTCTGTACACGATGGTTGATTTTGTTATTCGCTTAGTTCAAAATTGTCAAGTCGGTGGCCTTGGTAGACATTCACAAATCTATCTTTTCAACATGAAAGTCCTGCTCTGTGAAATCAACACTAGCTTTATCATAATTTGGCTTGAATATTTCTGCCATCTAGTGACCTATTTTAGCATCTACATCAACCATTCTTCCACCTTCAGTTTCTTGGCTCGTGGAGTTTTTCCAAGATATTAGTTGACTAAGTCTCAAATAGGGGCCGAGATAGGAACAATGTTCCTCTTCTTGTTGACTGATAACTCCAGTCAGTTTGGGGTCTTTGGTGTAGAAGCATTTGTAGGAATGTTTAATACCGACAACTCTTTTTGACCTTCTCCTGCCGATTGATTCTTTGAAGGACTAACTAGGTTTTTGTCCATTTTAGGTTTCTTTTGAGGCTATGAATCACTTACTTCTATCTCCAAGTCAATCACAATGCAAGGGACTGTATATGTCTTTTCTTTCATTTTTCTCCTAGCTCTCGTGGTCCTTGTAGATTGCACAAGAATTGAATTTTCATCTTCAAGATGGGCTTTTATTCTAGTTTTAGGTTCGCCTGCAAGAAGTAATTTCTTAGTATTGTTAGTAAGGGCAAGGGAAGTTGTGACTTTTGAAATTCTTGGACTTTTCTTGGTTACTAAACCAGAAGTCTCTTGATTCTTCTTCTTTCTCATTTCTTTCAACCATTTATCTGTCCTTTTGAACACTTCTTGAGAAAGGGCATTCAGATCCTCCACTTCTTCTCTTCCCCATTCTACTTTTCTGGCCACTACACCATTATTCTGGTCCATGTATCTAGGTTTTGTCAACTCTTCCTCATCATCAGTACCAAATCCTTTAAACTTAAAAGGTAGCCGCAAGGTGACAATTTGGTTCAATGTAAACCTGGAGTGTGGCCTCTTTTCAACCTCGAACTCATCTATACAATCCGCCCAAAAATCTTCTAATTTTGGTTGATGTAGAAAAGTGGCATCCACTTTGAAATGATTTTCCATGAATTTCTTGCTATCAAATTAGCTTCTCCTTTGATAAGAAGGAAGATTAATTACCTTTAGTTCTACATCCGGGGAAGACATAGCATGTGTTAATCTGAAAACATAATGCCCTAGATCAATAGGAAAGAAAGAACCTCCTCCTCTCTTAAGACTGAACTTCACTCTTACCTGGAGTATTTGCCTACATATTTCTAACAGAATATATTTATCCAAGAAATATCATGGGAGCTTCATGGGTTCACTACTAAAACCTCCTACCCTTAAGTAACTAAAAGTGGGGAATTGAAGAAAGAAGCTGCTATAGATTTTAATCAATTCCATAGCCTCTTCCGACATTCTATAATTTACCCTTCCTCGTAGCTCAAAAACAATCTTGGCTAGGAGTGTATCTTGTACTCTTTAGAAATTTCCTGGATTCCTCTTCTTCTGCAAATAAGAATGATATTCATAAATCATCATATCATCTCTCCCGTGTGCATGGGGCAAACCCTCCCAATTCCTGCTAATGGCTAAAACATAAAACAAATATGAAGACAAATAGAAATTGGATGCCTTTGTAGGATGAGATAACTCTTCATCAAGTCTTTCTACTATTAAATTAGCCTAGTCAACATATTTTCCTTCACTCAGAATGGCTTGGATGAAAATATACATCCAATCCTCCCACATGATATCATTAGGTTTACCCTTTAATCTATTTAACATGACCACAATTTCAGGTACATCTCTTATCAAATGATCTTTTTAAAGAGATTTTGGTAACCTAGGACCCCCTCTCTCAACTTTGAATAACTAGTCTCTGGCTATGTTGTTGCTATAATCTTTGAAATTAAGGTGAAATTCCTTTTTAGCCTTGTCAAAGTCATAGTTGACATAGGTTTTTTCAGGACAGATTCTTAGAGCAGCCATGAATCCCTGTTTGTTGATGGACACTAACACTTCTCCAAAAGGAAGACAAATACACTTGTCAATCCTATCATACCTATTTCTGCATTCCATTACCAACTTAGGGCACAGAGTCACTTTGAGAGACCCAGCTGCCTCCAATAGTCTGCTTTCTACAATCTTGGCTGAAAGGGATCCTACCTTTTCACTTTTCAATCTACGAACAATCTCTGCCATTTCTTCATCTACAAGAAGTGTGTCTTGTATCTTAGGCAAACAACTACTTATAGGATTAAACTTGTTCTCCTTTACAAACCTGGCCTGAGAGGCCGACTCACTAGGACTATTCATAGTGACTTTTAGACAAATGACTTCAAGAAAATGAGAAGGAAAAGACTGGAATTTCCTTTCTTACAACATATAATTCTTAAAACCAGAAAGGAAAATGAGAAAGATTTCTTCAAACTCACCAGTGTTTTCTATTTTTGCTTCCATAGAAAAAATTTCAATGTCATTCAATTCCAAATGTGCTTCCAACAGTTGTCTGAAAACATAAAAGGCAATAAGAGAAGATTTAATACATACATTTAAGTTTCCCTTTTTTGGTAATCATGATTACTTTCTGTGAATTAATGATTTCCACCATCATTCGCTTGACATGTCCAATCATATTTATATCATCTTCGAGAAAGATGTAATTTTGCTGAGCTAGACATTACTTCCTGTCTTTTTAGAAACTGGTCTCATAAAGTAAAGTGAGATCCGACACGTGCCAAAAATATTTGATCATTAATGCATTTCAAATTTTGAACCTTGAATGTGAAGCACAAAGTTCAAAGTTCATAATCCCATATGCCTCAGTCATTATTGATAAAATTATAGATGAGATAGACTAATGCATGGCACATGGAAGATATTGATTTATGAACCAAAAAGAAGAAGTTCAAAGTTCAATATTACAAAAAACACTGACGCCAAAACAGGAAAATACGTGGGTTGAGCATGCAAAAAGATAAGTACATTTTGGAAAAGTGAACCTTAAACATTGAATTGTGAAGTTCAAGATTCAATATTCAATATTACAAAGACACACAAATGTACAAGTTATGAAAATTTTCTGACCGAAAGGATTGCATATGGATTGTAAACTGGAAAATGGGAAATTGAACTTTGAACCTTGAACCGTGAGCTTCAAGATTCAAGATTCAATATGCACTTTGACATAATACATTTACTTATAAAAATTTAACATAAGGCTTTCTAACCTACCATAGGTGGCTCCGATTGGGGATAGGACCGAGAGGGATGAAAAAAAGAACTCCAAAAGTCTCTGGTTCCACACAAAACTAACCCTACTAACAAGAAAACCCTAACCTAAAGCACAACAAAACTTATACATACACAAAAAGACTAGGTATTTACAGCTCATAAAGCTTGATATCTTGCCCATTAAAGGACAAGGTTATTTATGTTCTGTCAGCATACCTTAGTTTAAAAGAATTAGGACCAAGCTCTTGGCTAATCTCAAAGGGGCCCATCCATAATTATTCAAATTTTCTATGTGCACCTCAAGGTTCCCGCCTTTTATCCCATAATAATTTTTTTATCTCCTGTCATGAATATCCAGGGTCGAGCTCTTCTATCAAATGTTTTATTCACCCTAGCTTGGTGACTGGTTATATGGTCTATGATATTTTCTCATTATTCTTTGATTTTTCTCAAATACATGATTCTCTTCTCCAGGGCATTTTGAAAATGTTGGTCCTCAATCAACTTTTGTAACTTAGCAGTCACAAGTTCTAATGGAAGAGAAAGCTGAGCCTCTACGTCATATACTATCTTGAAAGGTGATATCCCCATGGCTCATTTGGGTGAAGTGAGATCAGCCCATAGTGCTTCGTGCAACCTTTTGTTCCAATGTTTGGCATTGTCGTTAACTAAATTTTTCATTATAGAAATCAAGTTCTTGTTAGTTGATTCCGCCTGACCGTTACCCTGAGGTAAGTAATCAGATGAGTGTGACAACTAAATCCCATTATCATAAAAGAATAACTGCATTTCATGAGAAGAAATTTTTTGCGTTTTATCTACCACTATCTTCGCTCAAACTCCAAATCTCAACAAAATATTCTCTTTGATGAGGCCAATATAAGGTGTATATAGTTTCAAGTTTTATGTGTTTTTATGGCTAGACTTTGAGAACTTCATATGCTTTCATGATACTTTTTCAGACTGTTTATATTGATATCTCATAACTGCCATATCTATGTGTATGGAAATATGTGTGAAATTTTTTAAGTTTATGAATATGATATCTATATGTTGCGTGGATATATGGAAGTAGATTTGGTGTCTTTTTGTCCTACTTTAAGTTGGGTAGTTTTCCTGTAGCCATGTGATGAGAGAAAGTTAGTAAAGAAACTTATTATGGACTTTTGTCTTGGATACGTGGACATGCTACCTTTTGCAGATATGGTGCATCTGTGATAAAGGAAGGAGTCAAAATTAAAGAAAAAAGTGATGCCTTGAAAAGGCCAACTATTGCAGGGCTCATGATGATTCCCCTACCCGCGGATGAGAATAGTTCCTGTCGTGAATAAGTCACAGCTGAAAAGCGGCCATAATGGAGAAAATATTGCAGCGACGCATTCCTAGATTTCATATGTGATTAAATGCAGTTTGTTTATGTAGTTAAAGTTGTTGATCATGTTTCTTAATGATTTCCATATCCCTAATGTTGGGGGATCCTAGTTGATAGGAGTCTGCTTTAGAATTTGTTGTTAAATAATCTGGAAGTTCTGATTCCAGGTAGTAGAGTTAGTATTATGGGAATCTTTTGTAATCTAGTTAGAAGAAATACAATCTTATTTTCTGCATCTTTTGTAATCCGTGTTTTATGAATGATCAATGAGAGCTTCAATTCTTAGTTTCTGAGTTCTTGTTCATTCACTCTTCCATCAGGGCCCACACAAGAGGTGAACCTAATTCGTAGTTCAGTAGAAAGTAGTTTCAATTCATTTGAAGTAATTAGGACTCTATTTCTTTTGCAACCATTAGTAACAACACTAGTGGTTGTTCCTGCAGCATAGGCGGTTAGCTAGTTTAATATTTCCTGCAGCATAGGCAAAGAGTTAAGCTTACTGTTTCAGCAAGTTATTTTATCTTTAGATTACACTGTTGATTCCATTCCCTATTATAGTTTCATTTCAGTATTTTCCATTCCTTAAATAATAATGACTTTTAGAGTGGATTAGAGAATATACTTTGTCGATACCATTTCAAGTTTACATTCCCTAGTCAAGAATTTATTGAGTTCAGCATATTATTTCTAGTAGGAAGGATGCATAATCCTTAAATACAAAGGTATTATAAAGAGCAGTCATTTTTGGCATCGTTGCTGGGGAATGGTGTCAATCTAATATAACCTAGCATCATTGTCTTTGATTTAATTTAGCCTTTGTTTATATGCATAGGAGAAGAGATCATCTTGGGTATTTTCTCCCTCAGAATTATGAGGCTGGACCTCTTGAATTATTTACTGACATCTAACATCTTTCACCCTGAAATCGAGGAACCCCAAGTTGCAAACGAAGAAGTTGAAGAACAATTTGAGAATGTGTTTAATGGTGCATTTAACCACTTACCATCATCATCATCCTCATCTGAAGAGTCCTTGCATCTAGATGATATTTTTGCTAAACTGGAAGATCTATTATAGTAGCCAGGGCCTCATCCAAGGATGGCTCAACCAACCTTCCATTTCCCCATTCCTCCTCAATAAGGAAACCAAAATTTGAAGAACATACCCTCTGTGGCCTTGTGCAAGTTCTATGGCCTCATCACCGAAGACCCCGAGACCTTCCTCTTTGATTTTGACATCCTTTGTAGAAGCTACAACTGTAACATTGATCCACATAAGCTCAATTTATTTCCGTCGAATCTCAAAGAAGCTGCTCTGGGATGGTTTATGTCCCTCAGTGCCAACGCTCTAGCAGATTGGACGGCTATGAGTAACATGTTTCTTTCCAAATACAAAGAGTACTGTCAGGGGCATGACTTAAAAGGTGATGATATCTTTAGGATGACCCAGAAAGAGGATGAGACCTTGGAAGATTATGTCTCTAGGTTCATTTTCAACCTATAACGTAACACTCAACATCAATTGAACGAAGACTCCAAGAAACACCTTTTTCTCAAAGGTGTCAATGAGGGAAGCATTGGAGCTCTAGACCTAATGGCTGTTGGAAAAATTACATAGAAAAATTGGGATGATATCAAGAATATATGCTTGAACTACTCTCGAGCCACTGTAGAAAAGGGTAGGGGAATTAGAGACCTACCACAAAAGTCTACTGGATTCGGGGTGTCAAAGGTGGAGATATCTAATCTTATTTCTAACTTCAAGCAGGACATCATTAATAATGTCACTAATCAGAAAGATACCATGCATGCAAGGTGAAATAAAGAAGATGAAGATGCTGATGCTGTGCTTCCTGAATATTGTCCACAATGCCGAGAGAAGAAGAGGAGCTGCAAGTGCAAGATTGTTGCAAATTTGGAGACAGAGTTGATGCCCATTGAATTCAAAGCCATTGATGAAAATGGAAAGGTCCTCTACGTTGCCCAATGTAGGCCTTGGGCCCCAAGACCAGGTATGCCACAAGATCCTCTTCAAAGTTTTAATAATAATAATCAATGGTAGCATTTTTAGAATATGGGCACCCAAGGGTGGAAACAACCTCAGAAGGGTTGGCAACCACCCCAGCTAGGTTGGCAGCAACCCCAGCCAGGTTGGGGGGACCCTCATCAAGGTTGGCAACAACCTCAGCAAGGGTGGCAGCAACCTTAGTCAGGTTGGAAACAACCTTAGCAAGGGTGGCAACAACCTTAGTAGGGGTGGCAGAAACCGCAAAAAGGTTGGCAACAACCCAATCAATGGTCTAATCTAGCCAATTAGCAAGCCCTCATGTCGTATCCACAACAACAGGCCCTAATTCCTCCTCCTAAGACAATATAGCTGCCAGCACAGCCTAATGCCAATCCCAATAGAAAACCACCCGCTCAACAACATCACTATGTCTTAAATGATATCCATCTGAGATTAGGAACCACTCTTACCTCACCTCAAAGGCCTATAATAATTGAGGTTGAAGAACCACCTGTTGACCAAGAAAATGTGCCAACTCCTGTAGCCAAAGCGCCCCCATTTCCTCAAAGGTTAGCCAATCAAGCTGAATCTGTAGTAAACCATGTAGTGGAACACTTGCTTGACCAATTGAAATAGATAATAGTAAAAATACCTTTACTGGATTCTATTAAAGAAGTCCCTACTTATACTAAATCCATAAGGGAAGCTTGCATAAAACAACCTGGAAGGAAGAAAAAGGATCCCAAAACCATTCATGTTGTCAGATAGCTATCTGATCTTATGCTAGAAAAGTTGGTTGTTCCCAAGTATTCTGATCTAGGGAGTCATGTGGTTATAGTTACCATCCAAGGTATGCAAGTCCCAAACACCTTAGTTGACTTAGGTGCATCTATCAATGTCATGACCAAAGAAGTACTATCCCATTTAAACATTACTGGCCTCCGTGATACACCAACCATTTTGAAACTTGCTGATAGCTCTACTATTAAACCAGATGGGGTAATAGAAGATGTCATAGTTACCTTACATGCTTGGGAGTATCCAGTAGACTTTGTTGTTCTCTCCCCTAATGTTGATATGGGTGGGTATCCTCTCATTTTAGGAAGACCATGGTTAGCTACTGCTGATGCCTTCATAGCTTGTTGGTCGGGGAAGATGACAATTTCTAATGGCATCCATACCAAAAACTTGACCCTCTACTCCCCTGCTCAACCTATGTTGCAAGATGAGGATGTCATATGGCCAAAACTGGATGATAATGATTTAGAAACCAATTCAATCCATCATCTCAGGGTAATTGATAGAAACCCATTTCTAACTACTAAAGAGGATGACGAGGTAATTGAATCCATTGTTACAAATGAATATGGTCGAATTCCTCAGTGGTTCTCACAGTCTAACTGTATCTTGGAACCTATTTTCCCATCTCCACATTCGTGTTCATACTTTGTATCCTCCCACTTTATTCATTCTTTATTATCACATGAGATGGTTTCTCTCCCCATTACCCCAATCACAATGGTAGACAAGGTAATTCAAGTTGAAGTCAGTCCAGGTAAAGAGCTAAATGTCAGCAGTGCTTTGTCACCCTCGCACCAGCAAGCTATCCTAGAGTTGCTATAGGAACATCAGCAAGCATTTTCCTGGGATTACACTGATATGAATGGGTTAGATCCTAAGCTCCGTACTCACAAGATATACATTAGCCTAGATTACAAACCTGTACGACAACATTAGTGGTGAGTCAATCCTATTTTGCCCGACATCATGAAAATTGAACTTCAAAAGTTGCTAAATGCTGGCTTCATCTACCCCATTTCTGATAGCCAATGGGTCTCACGCTTGGTCATTGTGCCCAAAAAAGGAGGAAAATGGAGAGTTTGCATTGACTACAGAGAATTGAATATGGCCACTAAGAAGGATCATTTTCCATTGCCCTTTATTGATCAAGTCCTAGATAATTTATCTTGCAAGTACTTTTCCTTCTTAGAGAGTTTTAGTGGTTACAATCAGATTCAAATAGCTCCTAAGGATTAGGAGAAAACAAGATTCACTTGTCCTTGGGGGACCTTTGCATATTTTGTCTTACCACTTAGTTTGTGTAATGCTCTGACCACTTTCCAGCAGGCTGTGATGAGCATTTTCTGTGACATATCTGCTAATTGTATGGAGATCTATATGGATGACTTTATAGCTTATGGGAACACCTTTGCAGAAGCCAAGCTCAATCTGGAGAAAGTCCTCAAGCACTGCCAGGACTACAATCTCTCTCTCAATAGTGAGAAATGCTTTATGATGATGGAGGAAGGTGTTGTGTTGGGGCATTTTATTTCCTCACATGGCATCTAGGTGGACCCAGCCAAGATTTCTATAATTAGTACTCTGACCACACCAAAAAAATAGAAGGATGTTCAGAGTTTTCTCAGCCATGCTGGCTATTATCAAAGGTTTATCAAGGATTTTAGCCAAATTGTAGCACCCCTCTATAATCTGTTAAAGAAGGATTATGATTTTTCTTGGAATTCCAATTGTGACAAATCCTTCCTGCAACTTAAGGAAGTTCTGACAACTACACTAGTGTTGCGCATGCCAAATTGGGGATTTCCATTCCACATTCATACTGATGCCTTAGATTATGTTATAGGAGTAGTATTGGTCCATCAAGAAGATGCAATTGAACATGCCATTTATTATATCAGTAAGAATCTACAGGGAGAAAAATTCAATTATACGGTGACCGAAAAGGAGTTGCTTGCAGTGATTTATGCTCTGAATAAGTTCAGGCATTATATTACTGGTTATCAAATTTTTGTCCATACTGACCATTCAATGATTAGGTACCTAATAAATAAGCCAGCTATATCAGGAATATTGGCTCGTTGGTTGCTACTCATGCAGGAATTTGACATCACAATTATCGACAAGGCAGGGAAAGCCAATGTTGTTGCTGATTTTCTCTCTTGCTTGTATGTTCCTGATGATCCTACAACCATTGATGATAGTTTTCTAGATGAAAATTTATTTCTGTTGGCAACACAAAATCCATTGTATGTTGACATTGCCAATTACCTCACCATAGTTCAGATGGTGACTCAATTTTCTTCAAAAGAGCACAGATTGCTGGCTGAGAAAAGTTTCAATTTTTCTTGGATTACTGGTTTCATGTTTTATACTGGCCTAGCCCAGGTTATGTGAAGGTGCATCCAAGAAGATGAAACCTATGACATCCTACAAGCATTTCATGATGAGCCATATGGTGGCCACTTTGCAGAAAAAAGGATGGCTCTCAAGATCTTGACTACCAGATATTATTGGCCAACTCTCAAAAAAGATGCAGCTAAGTACACCAAGAAATGTGATCGGTGCCAATGAATGGGGAGACCTACTAAAACTGATGAAATTCCCCTGCACCCTCAGGTCATTGTAGCCCCTTTTAATAAATGGGGGATTGATTTTGTGGGACCAATTGACCCTTCTTATCAAGGTAAGTCTTACATTTTGGTCTATATTGACTATGTTACTAAGTGGGCTGAAGCTAAACCAATGAAGCATCTGCAGGATACCAATGTTGCCAAGTTCTTATATGAATGCATCTTTACAAGATTTGGTGTTCCTAGAGAAATAGTGTTTGATCAGGGTACTCAATTCAATTCCAACCTCGTAGCTACTCTAATGGAAGAATATAAGATTTTCCATGGAAAGTCATCCCCTTACCACCCTCAAGCCAATGGCCAGGTGGAGGTCACCAATCAAGAGCTAGAGGCCATCCTTACAAAAATTGTCTCTATTCACAAGAAATATTGGGCAGCCAAGTTTCCTAATGCACTATGGGCTTACAGGACCACTTGGAAAAATACTACAGGGTTCTCTCCAATTCAGCTAGTTTATGGGAATTCTGCCATGATTCCAATAGAATTTGAGCATAAGACCTTACGGACACCATTGGAGCTCAGACTAGATCTTACTGAATCCCAAAACGAGTGCATCCTCAACTTGAATAGTCTTGATGAATGGCATAAGTCTTCTTTGGCTAACACGGAATTGGTATAGCAAAAAAGGAAGCAGTGGCATGAAAAGTTTATTAAGGATAAAACATTTGTAATCTGTGAGTGGGCTATCCTATATGACTCCAGATACTAGCAAACTCCTGGTAAGTTTCAAACCCATTGGTTAGGGCCTTATGAACTTGTTGCTATATTTCCAATGGTGCTATGCAGTTGTCTACTGTTGACCCATCTGTTTCAAGTTACTGGTTAATGGCTAGTGCCTCAAGTTATGCCATAAACCCCAGAGCAAGGCAGAGTTCTTGCAGCAATTTGAGTATGCTGAAGTTAATGATCCTCCTGTAGCAGATGAATATGAGCCCCTCACTCATATTCATTCTTTACTTTGAGACATGTTCACAAGAACCCATAATAATTACTTTCCTCTGGAAGATACCTTTCTCTGCAATAAATATTCATTTCATTATTACTTATCTGCCACCCATCCACATCATTTTATTCCCCATCAATGGATGACAATTTCATGGAGCCAACAGTACGTCATCAGGTGTGTGTACTGTCTTTGGCATTTAATTCATTAATTAGTTTTTTTATTATCTCCTCTCTCATCATATGCTCAATTGTGGGACCATTTGCGTACTTAATTTGGGGGGAAGAAAATATGGGATTTGTCTTATATAACCACATACGTATTGAATGCTATAGTTTTTAAAATTTTAAATGTTGTACCCTTTTTGCACAAATATTACCAATTAAGCCTATGAGATGGGACATCCTCAAAATGAGTGATTTATTTCACACAAATAAGCCAAGGTGTCCATATAGACATTTGTTGAGTAATGATGAATAGTTAAATTCTTGAGATATGATAGATGTGCATTCATTTCCCCATGTAACGCTTAAAAATAGTGAAGTCCATAACTTTCCATCTTTGCAAATACCTACAGCTTCACCTTTTCAACCTGTTGTTCCCTTTTCTTGCTGACATAAAAATACTCCTCAGCGGGTTCACTCTATTTATCCCTAACACTGACCAAGCATAGAGTAGAACAACAGAAACAAGGTTTTGAAACCTCCTACACTTTGAGCTCCACAAACTCGTGCGGGATTACCCTTGAAAACTTAGAATAATGAAATCACTAAATTATTCTAGTTTGTTATTGATGGAATTACAGGGACTGGCCACTGTAACATTCACTAAAATAGACCAAACTAAAAGTAAAGATTGATTTTAATAATGATAGTCATTTGATTGAACGAAAAATAGACTAGTGCTCAATCTTAGGGCATAGAGTCATATATAAATGGTTTTAACCAGCATGATTGAGGACAAAACTTAAGGCAATTACAGGATCTGACACAAACATAAATATACCTTATATATCTACCTCAGTACATTTAACCAAATTAATCCATCAGATTCATTTGCTACCCTGAACTTTGTTAAAATATCTCTAAGGTATATTCTCTCCTTGAAAGAACCCTAGAAGTATTTCATAATCTGCCTGACAGATATATAAACTGAAGATATTCCTAGAATATTCAATTAAAACAAAATTTAGAATGCTAAAATGAAGACAGAGAATCCATTAAATGCTTTAGAAACTGTGAACTAGATTTTATTCAAAAGTCATCATCAATTAGTACATTCAACAGAGATTTCTCCAAAAGACTAGATATATTGGTTCTCAAAACCAAAATTTACAATTGACTTAGTATTATTTTCAGACATAAAAATGACCATCCTTTTCCCGGTAGTCTTGGAATCCTTTTATAGCATAAGGATGCAACAAGCTACCAACATACTGGGAAAGATTACAAAATTTCTTACAACAACTTTGTAATGAACTAGAAACAAAGTTTTGCAACCGAACACGGGTGGCAGCTTGTTTGCAAAGCCTAACAAGGTTTGTCTTTTGTGGCTTAACCATATTTCTCTCATCCTTTAAGCTTTGCCTCCCATCTATTCACATCTTTGACGGTGGGCCAGTCAAAGGTCTTCTCTTCTTCTAGCTTGGCAACAGCTTCCACCCACCTGGCATCCATGGCAGTTCTGGCCTCAGACACAAATTTTGCCATATCTCTTTCAACTTTGTAGAAGCCATCGATCAGTTCATTGCAATACTCTGCATTTGTGTCCTTTTCCAAACGTATCTTTAGATCTTGATTTCCCATTATGGCATCAAAACCATATTCCCAATCTGATTGTGCCTTCAATTCCCCTGTTTCATTATAAATCTTTGGGATCAATGGTGGACATTGATCACCAAATAGTTGCAACTTACTATTCATTAAGTCAAATTTGCCATTAAAGAAAGAAAAAGTATCATTCAACTTATTTACCATATCAATGGTATCTGATACTTTGTCTAGGAAATCATCACTATATAGCATAGTTGTTTTGAGTTTATCTAAAACTCTTTCCTTTGCTAACCAAATTTTGAAAGCAGGCTCCAGGAAAACCATAGCTTCTGCAGCTATCTTTGAGGCCACTTGTAGGGACCCATACAATGTATATACTACACCAATCTTATTCTTCAAAACTTCAATCCTGTGCTGCAATATGAGCAACATGACAAACACAGCATTCATGCCCTGTTCCTGTGAGATGCCCTTTGACTGTGTCTCTGCCAAAGCAGAGTCTTCCTTAGCACCTTTCACAACATTTGTGACAACATTGGCTGCCTCTTCAACAATTGGAGCCTTTTCCCTTTTACTTTCTTCCAATTCTTCCTTTAATTTTGCAATCTCCTCTTCAAGTGTGTGGTTCTTGACCACCACTTCCTCATGTTTCTTTGCCAATGCCATCATTTGGCCAAAAGTTGTTTCATACCTTTTTGCCAAGTCATCAACTTTTTCCAAGTTCATAAATGAAACCTGTGTCATTAACTAAGCTATCTCAGTATCTGAAGTATTTTGCATGTTCCATATCATTCTATCAGCTCTTTTTTCTTCCCTGATGGTCATGACAAAGGGTTTCTGTGTGGCCAGAGCTTATGACCATATTGCTAGGGTTTTTGATTTTGGGTCAAACCCTGATCCTTTTAAGACATCATCCATCTCAAATTCTATCTTAAGCAGAGGATCTTCCTGCCTCCTAATCTGATCAATAACAAATGTGGACTGTAAGTCCCAACCAGGCATCAACATCACACCACTATTCTGTACCAGCACTCTGGCTTGTTCCACAGTGATTTGTTCAGTTTCAGGGTCATAATCCTGAAGTGTTTGCACAATTTTTTCATTCTTATCTGCACTTTGCTCCTCTGTTGTTATTTCTTGTCTCAAGATTTTTTGTTTCAACTTGACCAAAAAATATTTGAACTCTTGAGACTTTATGAATTCATTGTCCTTCATGAACTCAATTGCCATCATGACCCTTTCATCATCTTTTCCAAATAGGACCATTTGATTATCCCCTTGGCCCTCAGCCTCTGGCTCTTTCTGCAATTTCCTTATGAATTTCCTGAAGTATTTTCCACGCTCTGATATCACAGCTTTAGCCATGCCTTTTTTGTCATGCACCATCTTGTGCTCTATTTTCTATTTCTTCTTTGGTGGCTCTCTAGCTGAAGTAGCCTCTTCACCTACTTCTTCTTCTTCATGTTGTTCTCCTCTTTATTCCTCTTCTTCTTGATGTTCCTCTTGGTGCTCCTTATCATGTAGGGCAATTTGAATAGGAGACCCTTTAGATTGTGCATCTTCAGCAGTGAATTGAGGGACCTGTGACATCAAAGTGTCATATGATTGTATCATCTTCTCTATCCTCTAGAGATATGGGAGATCAGGAAAGAAACCAGAGAATGAACTATCTGATTCTTTCCATTCTGATTCTGCTCTTAGGAGGTCATTCCATTTTCTTCTCCTATCTTGAACCTCTAATCTATTCAATTTTTTTCTCACAATGTCTTCATCATCCAATGGCTCATGATCTCTGATTTTGTGCGATGGAGTCATCCTTTTTAGGGATGTTTGCAAAAAATTCTCAGTATCACAGAATCTAGCGATTGCAGTAGACATCCTATATTGCTTTAAATAGTCATTGATTTTGTCAAACATCTTCTTCCCAACAGTGAAATCAAAACCCATCCATAATCTGGGGATGAAGGTTCCCTTCTTATACCCCTCCAGAAATTCCTTGTCTACCCATGTAATCTGCCAGAAAAATTCTAAGAAAGCAATCCTGGGAGGAACAAATTGAGGAAGAATATGAGGAGGCTGAGTGCAGCCGTATACTCTGATAATAGTTATGTAGTCGAAGAAGAAGAAATCAGCCCAATTATGGGAGATTGGCCAATTAGTGACATACACCCATGGTCTCAAAAATTTTATAATCTCAAATGGCAGTCTGTGCCTGTCTGCTCCCAACAAATCAAAGATTTTATCTACAATCCAATTGCAAAAACATACAAATGAGGAATTGACAGACCCATTATCCGACACTGAGGTCCATCTTTGGATTGGCTCTTCCACACCATGTTCAGATACAAATAGCTGAAGCTCTTTATGCATTGATGCTCTGTTGTAGTATAGAATCATATACATCAGGTGAGAGTAATGTTTGAAAGTGGGCTTGGGGTTATCTAATTGTATCTCTACCAATCCAGAATGGATAGCCTCTACTATATAGCCAACATAATCATAATCAGTGTTGACTTCAGGGTGTTGGATGTTCATTGCTATCATGAGTATCTCCTTAGATACTGTAGAATCTCCATCAAGGCCTAGGACCCTACTCACACCATATACAGTGCATTTTACATAATGATGAAACAGAGATAGGTCAAAAGGTGGCTTGAAATTGTCTGGAATCTTCACCAATTTCCTATCTACTCTGGGCATGAATTTAGGCATTTCATATTTTTTTATCAAATGTTCTCTTTTGACATAATCAGCCTTAATTTTCTTCAAGTCAATATCTGTGCATAATGCACTGGTAATTCCGAACACCTCAGCTACTGACCTCCTATCTATGGAAAATAGGGTTTCTTTGTTCTTTTTCCTAATTACCCTAGCCACTGGGCAATAGTTTTTTGCTAGCTCCTTAATGAGACCAATTTCAACATAGACGTCAGGCACAATTAGTTTAGCCATATTCAAATCCCATGGATTGCAAATTGGGACTGGTTTAACCCTATTGTTCCGGAAATAATTAAATAAAGTACTAACAGAGTAGTCTGGGGTTACCATATTTTTGCATTGAGACAGCTTGTCGCTCCATTCTTCCCAATCCGCCCTGTTTGTATTCAGAGTGCTAGGCAGCAATTCAACAAATTTTTTAGTATATTTCTTTGGCATGACTTCCTTCTTCTTTCAAGACCCTTGTGAGGTGGTAGGAACAATAACTTGACTCATCTTTCCATTTTGAATTCTACTGTCTCAGACACAAAACTCCAGACAAATAAGCTTCTTACTCTTCACAGAAAAAATTAGAATGCAGAAATGAGAATTGTACAGTATCAAACTCAATCATTTACACTTATAGCCATTTAAGAACTGTGTCTTGTCAACTTTGAAAGCCAAATTCCTGCACTTGAACTGTCATGAAGATTTCATTCTCTCATAAATGCTACTGTCAACTTGCACTATTTGATCCTCGCCGGAAGAGAGAGTGTACACTTTTTTCCATCTGGCACTCGTCAGCCTGAAACTTGCCAACACACTGCACTTTTTTCAATTTTTGAAAGACCCTTGTGAGTGAGTGACACACCCCTGTCATTCACTTGGTCACATACTCGCCATCCATCCTTGCTCAACTTTTCATCTTCTGCAAGTGAGCGATGACCTAGCTCTTGACTTCATCTTAAGTCTATCGCATACTCGCTATCTTTCTATGCTTTAATTTTGGATTCATGTGAGTGGGCGATGTTTCCTTCACCTTTAACTTATCACACCCTCGCTAAGTAACATCTCATATCACCTGAGTCTTGGCGACTGAGGGACTATGCATCTTACCTTTCAACTATTCCATCATCGCACACTCGCTGGCTGTTTAAACTACAACTTTTGGATTTGGGCGACTGAGCGACATTCATTTCTTTACCGCATACTCTGTCTGCTCGCATACTCGCCACTTAATACTCTAGCTCTCATCTTATGCATGAGTGAGCGATGGAATCTACTCTTTTCTCAGTCACAAACTCGCGAGCTCAAAAATTTCACTTTGCCACTGACTGCGAGTGCGCGACTGTCTCTTTTCTTTTCTCAGTCGCCTACTCGCGAGCTCTTTTCCTTTCATCTTTGTTGATCAGTGAGTGAGTGATGTCTTTCCTTTTTTTTACTCGTCACACCCTCGGGAGTTAATATTTCATCACCTCAAAGCATCAGCGAGTGAGCGATGCGTTGAATGGCTCCTTTGTCGCTCGGTCGCAGACTATCATGAATCTTGAAAAGTACTTGTGTGACTGAGCGATGAATCTTCACATTAGTACTTCAACTCTTCGTCACACACTCACACTGCAAAACAAAACTGATTTAGAACCTAAATGAGTGGGAAACCTTCAGGACATAAGCTCGTTGCGCAGTCACTGACCTTGTTTTGACATAAAAGTTTGACTCGCGAGTATGCGATTGCTTCAAATTTAAACAGGACTCACTCTGTCGTGGAGCATGAGATAGACAACATGACTTTAGAGCGACTGTGTGACATACATATTTTTAAATCATCGTTGACTCGCTAACTTATAACCCAACTTTCATGAGGCCTCACAACTACGCGATTTAAGACTTAAAAATATAGAACTCGCTCACTCGCACACAAAATACAACTACTCATAAGTAGATCGCGACTGTGTGATTCTCTTCATTGACAGCTTGTCGCCTACTCACACAACTTAAGGACATTTGAAAAAGACCAACGCGATAGAGAGAGTAAGCTAAAACATGACTTCAAAAGGGATTTTGACCTCTTTTGCACAGCAAAGCACAGGAATTTGAAAGAAGAAAGCCCGGGAAAAGCAAAAACCAAGAGATTCAAATTTTTACCAATGCAGTGCTAACAATGGCTCCGACTGGGGAAAGACAAATGCAAAATTATCATTAGAAGCCAGACCTCTAGAGAATAGACCACAAACCTAAACTAAACTGTACAGGAGCACACAAAACCACACAAAAACAAGGAAATCTAAACTAACGTGCATGGAACAAGGAAAACTATGAGAAATAATGTTTCAGGAATTGTCCATGCACTGGAAATTCCTGTATTTCACCATTTGGATCCTCCAAGAAATAAGAATCCTGCCCATGAAACTCCTGGATCACAAATGGGCCCATCCACAGTGATTCAAACTTGCCATGTTTGCCCTTTTCTTCTTTTCTGGCATTCCATTGTAGCACCAGATCATTTATCCTGAATTTTCTTTTAGTTGTCCTTTTATCAAATAGGTATTTAGACTGTTGCTGCAACTTCACGTTTCTTTTGTGAGCTTCTATCCTTACTTCTTCTAATTCCATCAGCTGATTCATTCTTTCTATCATAGGTTCTGGACTTTCTAAATCTTCTTCCAGCAAAAATTTGTGCACTGGTAAAAGATTGTTCAAGGCAAAATTTTCCCAACTTCCATAAACCATTTCAAAAGGGGAAACCCCTATGGCCCTTTTCACTGTCACTCTGTCAGCCCATAAGGCTAATTTCAACTTTGAGTGCCAGGACTTCTTATTTTTATCCAAAATCCTCTTAATGATCTTCATAATACTTTTATTACTGGACTCAGCCTGTCCATTTGATTGAGGATGATATGGTGAGGAGTAAGCTAAAATAATGCCATATTCTTCACAGAAATCTCTAAATTCATCAGACCTAAAACACATGGCATTGTCCATAAATAGCTTAGTGGGCACACCAAATCTCATCAGAATGTTGTCCATCAAGAAACCCATTACTATTCTGTTGGTTTCCCTCTTTGTTGGGATTGCTTCTATCCATTTGGTGAAGTAGTCTATAGCCACAAGGATCCAACTATGACCCCCACTAGATTTTTCTATAAATTCACCAATAAAGTCCAAACCCCACTGGGTAAAAGGAGCTTCAATAGTCATAGGACTTAGAGGTAATGCTCCTACAAATTTCATTTTAGCAGAAAACCTTTGGCATGGTTCACATTTTCTTACAAACATTTGAGTATCTCTGAAAAGACATGGCTAGTAAAATCTAGCTCTGATTATCTTGTGAGCTGTAGTTTTAGCAGAATAATGACCACCACATGCACCACTATGCAATTCACTTAAAACCTTTTCAGACTGTGATTTATCTAAGCATAATAACAGAATCCCATCCTTATTTTTCCAAAATAGATCGCCTTGTATCAAGACATACTTCTGGGCTTGCAATCTCAAAGTCCTCTTCTAATTTTATGGCATATGTTCTAGACATTTTGCATTTTTCAGGACAAACACAATACTAGTATACCAAGCTTGCAATTCTATGCTAGTAAGATTCATGTTTATAGTTTGTTTGTCATTTACTTGGGCTAACTCCATATTTGTATGAGTCATTAACTTAGCTAAACCCAAACCTCTCACCAGTTTAGTGACCTGAATTTCCAAATTGAATTCTTGGATCCTGCTAATCCATCTGCAGCTCTTGCCAGTAACTTCAGATTGTGATAATATATCTTTCACTGTGGCATGTGGCACATAAGCAATTATCTTTGCACAAACAAGATAATGCCTAAAAATCTTGACAGCCTTAACCAATGCATATGCCTGTTTCTCCATAATCTCATAGTTGAGTTCAGATGCTTGCAGAGATTTACTAAAAAATGCTATAGGGTGTTCAAAACCTTCATCATCTTTTCGCAAAAGAACTGCAGCAATTGTATGAAATGAGGCAAAAGAAAAAATGGAGAAGGGATTTTCATAATTTGGAGATCTAAGTACTGGAGCCTGTTGAATTGCCACTTTTATCTCATCAAAAGCTAGCTGAGCACTTTAATCCCATTTAAACTTTGCATCCTTTTTCAACAATTTAACAATGGGTTTTACAATTTCAGCAAAATTAGCAATAAATCTCCTAACAAAATTTATCTTTCCAAGGAAAGACTGAACTCCTTTAATATTCTTTGGTGGAAATACCTTGTTAATGGCCTCCACTCTTTCAGGATCAATTCTAACACCTTCCTTAGATACTATATGTCCCAATAATTTACCTTTAGTCACACCAAAGTGACACTTCTTTGGATTTAGAGAAATCCCATACTCCAAAGCTCTAGCAAAAATCTTTTCCAAGTGTTTACAATGATCATCAGCTTTTTGGGAATATGCAGTTAGATCATCTTGATATACCACCATAATAATATTTATAAATTCCCTGAAAGCCACGTCCATAGCTCTTTGGAAAGTAGCCCCTGCATTTCTCAGGCCAAATGGCATCCTCA
>MU224431.1:192863-211871 GCA_018584345.1 Thuja plicata | reverse complement strand
CTTTCTAATTCCATATTAAGTGAAAATACATATTGAGACACACCCTCTTCAATTTTAGGTTGAGAAAAACTAACCCCAGTAATCTTTTGTTTTCCTTTGTCAATGTTTGTGTGTCTAAGATCAGTTGATGATACATTTTGTGTTACTATCTAAGGCTTGAGGGATTTCTGACTCTCAGAGTTAACAATTTGTGTCATTATAGGACCTGTATTCTGGGTTTACCCTCCTTAAGAAAATACTCTCTTTCATGGCATTCTTTTCTCAGGGTGTTTACATCTCCAAAAAGCTCTTTATTCAAACCATGAAATCCCTCTTTTGCACCCTGAGATGCCAACTTCAACTGAGCAACTCGCTTCTTTAGGGTTTCCCTTTCATTAATAGCATTTATAACGTCTTCTTCTCTTGCTTCATCATTTCTTTGCTTGATAAGTAGTAGTTCATCCAACTCCTTCCTCAAAAGGTCATTATCCCTAAGGACCTCCTCAATGTCAGAACTAGAAGAATCATATATATTCACTTGGTTTTCTGGCTTTTGCTCTTCAACCCTCTCATAGGGAATCTCCTCAAAGTAGGAGGATGCCTCTCCCTTTTCTTGGAACATACCTTTTGGTCTAGGGTTGAATATGTCTTCAAAGTAACCAAGTGTATCATATTCAGGATTTAGGGGTTTATTAATCTCTTTCTCAAGAATAGTGTCTAATGATTGGTTTCGGCCTACTGACCTAGGCTTCAAAGACATAGTATTAGAGGATTCCCCTTTTCTAGAGTGGATTCTTTTGGGATTTTTGGAACTACTACTTTCTGATGTTGCCTAGACTGATTCTTTGTGTTTTCTTTTATATTCCTCATTATATTTGAAATGAATGTTCACACACTTAATCTGCTAGTATTCCCCTTAGAAATACTATAACCAATAATCGGAGTCACCACCCAAATCTTTGGGAAAATTAGAATTCACCTTGTAGGCAATGATATTTGAGGACATATAAAATGCAAATACACAATATGTGATTTCATAAACTGGACTTTAAAGTATCTATATTGTGGAATATTGTTATCAGACTAACCTTTCACGCATTCCATGATAAAAGTGCCCAGTAGAGTCACCATTTTCTGTTGTTCCCTTTTCTTGCTGACATAAAAATAATCCTTAGAGGGTTCACTCTATCTATCCCTAACACTAACCAAGCATAGAGTAGAACAACATAAACAAGGTTTTGAAACCTCCTACACTTTGAGCTCCACAAGCTCGGGCGGGATTACCCTTGAAAACTTAGAATAATGAAATCACTAAATTATTCTAGTTTGTTATTGATGGAATTACAGGGACTGGCTACTGTAACATTCATTAAAACACACCAAACTGAAAGTAAAGATTGATTTTAATAATGACAGTCATTTAATTGAACGAAAAATAGACCAGTGCTCAATCTTAGGGCATGAAGTCATCTATAAATGGTTTTAACCAGCATGATTGAGGACAAAACATAAGGCAATTACAGGATCTGACACAAACATAGATATACCTTATATATCTACCTCAGTACATTTAACCAAATTAATCCATCAGATTCATTTTCTACCCTGAACTTTGTTGAAATATCTCTAAGGTATATTCTCTCCTTGAAAGAACCCTAGAAGTATTTCATAATCTGCCTGACAGATATATAAAATGAAGATATTCCTAGAATATTCAATTTAAACAAAATTCAGAATGCTAAAATGAAGATAGAGAATCCATTAAATGCTTTAGAAACTGTGAACTGGATTTTATTCAAAAGTCATCATCAATTAGTACATTCAACAGAGATTTCTCCAAAAGACCAGATATATTGGTTCTCAAAACCAAAATTTACAATTGACATAGTATTATTTTAAGACATAAAAATGACCATCCTTTTCCCAGTAGTCTTGGAATCCTTTTATAGCATAAGGATGCAACAAGCTACCGACATACTAGGAAAGATTACAAAATTTCTTGCAACAACTTTGCAACAAACTAGAAACAAAGTTTTGCAATCGAACACGGGTGGCAGCTTGCTTATAAAGCATAACAAGGTTTGTCCTTTGTGGCTTAACCATATTTCTCTCATCCTTTAAGCTTTGCCTCCCATTTTTTCACTTCTTTGACGGTGGGCCAATCAAAGGTCTTCTCTTCTTCTAGCTTGGAAACAGCTTCCACCCACCTAGCATCCATGGCAGTTCTTGCCTCAGACACAAATTTTGCCATATCTCTTTCAACTTTGTAGAAGCCATCGATCAATTTGTTGCAATACTCTGCATTTGTGTCCTTTTCCAAACGTATCTTTAGATCTTGATTTCCCAGTATGGCATCAAAACTAGATTTCCAATCTGATTGTGCCTTTAATTCCCCTGTTTCATTATAAATCTTTGGGATCAATGGTGGACACTGATCACCAAACAGTTGCGACTTACTGTTCATTAAGTTAGATTTTCCATTAAAGAAAGCAAAAGTATCATTCAACTTATTTACCATATCAATGGTATCTGATACTTTGTCCAGGAAATCATCACTGTATAGCATAGCTATTTTGAGTTTATCTAAAAGTCTTTCCTTTGCTGACCAAATTTTGAAAGCAGGCTCCAGGAAAACCATAGCTTCTGCAGCTATCTTTGAGGCCTCTTGCAGGCACCCATATAGTGTATATACTACACCAATCTTATTCTTGAGAACTTCAATCCTGTGCTACAATATGAGCAACATGACAGACACAACATTCATCCCCTGTTCCTGTGAGATGCCCTTTGACTGTGTCTCTTCCAAAGAAGAGTCTTCCTTAGCACCTTTCACAACATCCATGACAACATTGGCTGCCTCTTCAACAATTGGAGTCTTTTCCCTTTTACTTTCTTCCAATTCTTCCTTCAATTTGGCAATCTCCTCTTCAAGTGTGTCGTTCTTGACCACCACTTCCTCATGTTTCTTTGTCAATGCCATCATTTGGCCAAAAGTTGTTTCATACCTTTTTGACAAGTCATCAACTTTTTCCAAGTTCATAAATGAAACCTGTGTCATTAACTAAGCTATCTTAGTATCTGAAGTATTTTGTAGGTTCCATATCATTCTATCAGCTCTTTTTTCTTCCTTGATGGTCATGACCAAGGGTTTTTGTGTGGCCGGAGCTAATGACCATATTGCTAGGGTTTTGGATTTTGGTTCAAACCCTGATCCTTTTAAGACATCATCCATCTCAAATTCTGTCTTAAGCAGAGGATCTTCCTACCTCCTAATCTGATCAATAAAAAATGTGGACTGTAAGTCCCAACCAGGCATCAACATCACACCACTATTCTGTACCAGCAGCCTGGCTTGTTCCACAGTGATTTGTTCAGTTTCAGGGTCATAATCCTCAAGTGTTTGCACAATTTGTTCATTCTTATCTGCCCTTTGCTACTCTGTTGTTATTTCTTGTCTCAAGCTTTTTTGTTTCAACTTGACAAAAAAAGATTTGAACTCTTGAGACTTTATGAATTCATCATCCTTCATGAACTCAGTTGCCATCATGACCCTTTCATCATCTTTTTCAAATAGGAGCATTTTATTATCCCCTTGGTCCTCAGCCTCTGGCTCTTTCTGCAATTGCCTTCTGAATTTTCTGAAGTATTTTCCATGCTCTGATATCACAGCTTTAGCCATGCCTTTTCTGTCCTGCACCATCTTGTACTCGATTTTCTATTTCTTCTTTGGTGGCTCTCTAGCTGAAGTAGCCTCTTCACCTGCTTCTTCTTCTTCATGTTGTTCTCCTCTTTGTTCCACTTCTTCTTGATGTTCCTCTTGGTGCTCCTTATCATGCAGGGCAATTTGAATAGGATACCCTTTAGATTGTGCATCTTTAGCACTAAATTGAGGGACCTGTGACATCAAAGTGTCATATGATTGTATCATCTTCTCTATCCTCTGGAGATATGGGAGATCAGGAAAGAAACCAGAGAATGAACTATCTGATTCTTTCCATTCTGATTCTGCTCTTAGGAGGTCATTCCATTTTCTTCTCCTATCTTGAACCTCTAATCTATTCATTTTTTTTCTCACAATGTCTTCATCATCCAATGGATCATGATCTCTAATTTTGTGCCATGGAGTCATCCTTTTTAGGGTTGTTTGTATAAAATTCTCAGGATCACAAAATCTAGTGATTGTAGTAGACATCATGTATTGCTTTAAATAGTCATTGATTTTGTCAAACATCTTCTTCCCAACAGTGAAATCAAAACCCATCCATAATCTGGGGTTGAAGGTTCCCTTCTTATGCCCCTCTAGAAATTCCTTGTCTACCCATGTAATCTGCCAGATAAATTCTAAGAAAGCAATCTTCAGAGGAACAAATTTAGGAAGAATATGAGGAGGCTGAGTGCAGCCATATACTCTGGTAATAGTTATGTAGTCGAAGAAGAAGAAATCAGCCCAGTTGTGGGAGATTGGCCAATTAGGGACAAACTCCCATGTTCTCAAAATTTTTCTAATCTCAAATGGCAGTCTGTGCCTGTCTACTCCCAACAAATCAAAGATTTGATCTACAATCCAATTGCAAAAACATACAAATGAGGAATTCACAGACCCATTATCCCACATTGAGGTCCATCTTTGGATTGGCTCTTCCACACCATGTTTAGATACAAATAGCTGAAGCTCTTTATCCATTGATGCTCTTTTGTAGTATAGAATCATATACATCAGGTGAGAGTAATGTTTGAAAGTGGGCTTGGGGTTATCTGATTGTATCTCTACCAATCCAGCATGGATAGCCTCTACTATATAGCCAACATAATCATAATCAGTGTTGACTTCAGGGTGCTGGATGTTCATTGCTATCATGAGTATCTCCTCAGATACTGTAGAATCTCCATCAAGGTCTACGACCCTACTCACACCATATACATTGCATTTTACATAATGATGAAACAAAGATAGGTCAAAAGGTGGCTTGAAATTGTCTGGAATCTTCACCAATTTCCTATCTACTCTAGGCACGAATTTAGGCATTTCATATTTTTTTATCAAATGTTCGCTTTTGACATAATCAGCCTTAATTTTCTTCAAGTCAATATCTGTGGATAATGCACTGGTAATTCCGAACACCTCAGCTACTGACCTCCTATCTATGGAAACTAGGGTTTCTTTGTTCTTTTTCCTAATTACCCTAGCCACTGGGCAATAGTTTTTTGCTAGCTCCTTAATAGGACCAATGTCAAAATAGACGTCAGGCACAATTAATTTAGCCATATTCAAATCCCATGGATTGCAAATTGGGACTGGTTTAACCCTATTATTCTAGAAATAATGAAATAAAGTACTACCAGAGTAGTCTGGGGTTACTAGATTTCTGCATTGAGACCACTTGTCGCTCCATTCTTCCCAATCTGCGTTGTTTGTATTCAGAGTCCCAGGCAGCAATTCAACAAATTCTTCAGCATATTTCTTTGGCACAACTTCCTTCTTCTTTCCAGACCCTTGTGAGGTGGTAGGAACAATAGCTTGACTCATCTTTCCTTTTTGAATTATACTGTCTCAGACAAAAAAGTCCAGACAAATAAGCTTCTTACTCTTCGCAGAAAAACTCAAAATGCAGAAATGAGAATTGTACAGAATCAAAATCAATCATTTACACTTATAGCCATTTAAGAACTGTGTCTTGTCAACTTTGAAATCCGAATTCCTACACTTGATTTGTCATGAAGATTTCATTCTGTCATAAATGCTGCCGTCAACTTGCACTATTTGATCCTCGCTGGAAGAGAGAGTGTACACTTTTTTCCATCTGGCACTCGTCAGCCTGAAACTTGCCAACACACTGCACTTTATTCACTTTTTGAAAGACCCTTGCAAGTGAGCGATGCACCGCTATCATTCACTTGGTCGCATACTTGCCATCCATCCTTGCTCAACTTTTCATCTTCTGCAAGTGAGCGATGACCTAGCTCTTGACTTCATCTTAAGTCTATCGCATACTCACTATATTTCTATGCTTTACTTTTGGATTCATGTGAGTGAGCGATGTTTCCTTCACCTTTAACTTGTCGCACCCTCGCTAAGTAACATCTCATATCACCTGAGTCTTTGCGAATGAGAGACTATGCATCTTACCTTTAAGCTATTCCATCATCGCACACTCGCTGGCTGTTTAAACTGCAACTTTTGGATTTGGGTGACTGAGCGACATTCATTTCTTTACCGCATACTCTGTCTGGTCACATACTCACCACTTAATATTCCAGCTCTCATCTTATGCGTGAGTGAGCGATGGCATCTACTCTTTGCTCAGTCACAAACTCGCGAGCTCAAAAATTTCACTTTGCCACTGACTGCGAGTGTGCGACTGTCTGTTTTCTTTCCTCAGTCGCCTACTCGCGAGCTCTTTTCCTTTCATCTTTGTTGATCATCGAGTGAGCGATGTCTTTCCTTTTTTTACTTGTTGCACCCTCACGAGTTAATATTTCATCACCTCAAAGCATCAGTGAGTGAGCGAGGTGTTTAATGGCTCCTTTGTCGCTCGGTCTCAGACTATCATGAATCTTGAAAAGTACCTGTGCGACTGAGCGATGAATCTTCACATTAGTACTTCACCTCTTCACTGCGCACTCGCACTACAAAACACAACTGAGTTAGAACCTAAGCGAGTGGGCAACCTTCAGGACATAAGCTCATTGCGTAGTCACTGACCTTCTTTTGACATAAAAGTTTGACTCGCGAGTATGCGACTGCTTCAAATTTAAACAGGACTCGCTCGGTTGCGGAGCATGAGATAGACAGCATGACTTTAGAGCGACTGCGCGACATACATATTTTGAACTCATCGCTGACTCGCTAACTTATAACCTAACTTTCATGAGGCCTTGTGACTACACGATTTAGGACTTAAAAACATAGAACTCGCTCACTCGCACACAAAATACAACTACTCATAAGCAGATCGCGACTGCGCGATTCTCTTCATTGACAGCTTGTCGCCCACTCGCACAACTTAAGGACATTTGAAAAAGACTGACGCGACAGAGAAAGTAAGCTAAAACATGACTTCAAAATGGATTTTGACCTCTTTTGCATGGCAAAGCACAGGAATTTGAAACCAGAAAGCTCGGGAAAAGCAAAAACCAAGAGATTCAAATTTTTACCAATGCAGTGCTAACACAACCTTCTCTGCAACTTTCTTGATATAATTTGTGAGAAATCTCTACATTGCTTGTGTATTTTTGTTTGTGTGTTCTTCATACTCTGTGGACATGGGTGGAGATTTAGTTCATTGTGAACCCACGGTTCATGACATTCTACTAAATAGTCAAGTTTGTATGCCACTATTCCAAGCCAGGCGATGGATTGATTATATTCTTAAGCTTACTAGCCAAGACAAAGAGGTGGCATTATCATTCTTAAGCACGTTCCATGATGGGGTGGCTATTGTCAAAGGATTAAGGGTACCATTTTCACAAGAAATCATGACTGAGGTAATGCGGTTACCACAGGAAGTCGAGGAGTTTTCAAAAAGCTTCAACCTAGCAACAATAAGGGCACAATTCACTCTGCACATAGACCTGCCATTGGAAGTCACCAAGAAATAGGGCACTAACAGGTTGTCTCTACCTGAAACCTATAAGCAATGTGTAGTGTTCATTATCAAATATTTCACTTTTAAAGGTCGACAAGCCTACTTGCATGCGGTTCACTTCAAATTTATGAGCTTCCTAAGGCATGATAATAGGCCCATAAATGTGCCCAATTTCCTTTTCAACATTTTGAATAAATGGGCTTCAATAGTGCAAGAAGGTAAGCCCAATATCATTTCCCATGATTGTCTAATTAAGCTAATTGTGAAAAAATCATTGAGAGACCAGTCCAACATGACATGGGAGGATTTCCTGTCAGGAGAATTAGAGAAGGAAACCCTAAGACCTTTAGGGAGTAGGGTTGGCAAAAGAGTACAAATAGAACAAGGAGTTTTTAAGGTTATTGAAGAACTAGGATTAGGTTCTTCTTTAGCAAGAAGACCTAGGACTAAAAACCCTAGGCATCCTCATGAAGCTTCTGCATCTGTGTCATCTCTAAATAAGGGAAAAAGGAAAATTTCTAAGAAAGAGGTTTCTAAAGAAAAATTCTCCCCTCGAGTCGATACAACTACCACCCCTACAAGGAAAGGGAAGGAAAAAGGAAAGCTAGCTGCCTCTGGTTCTAGTAAACTCTCAAAGAAGTAGGATCATATAGCTTTAACCACCTCAAGAAAGCAAAATACTGCCGATAGGAAGGAGGAAACCCCTTTACGAAGAAGCAATAGACATAGGAGGGGTGTGGCTACAAACATATCACCAGGAAGGACAACAATCAACCTTGACACTCCTGAGTCAGACCAGAAGATGAAAAAAAAGACATCCAATAGGAGTTGCCTAAGTCTCCTACAGTAGAAGGTAAACAATCCTCCAAGGTAAGAATGGGGACAAAATGTGTAGTAATTGAAGATGATTCCACCTCCGATGAACAAACCTACAGGGTTCAAAGGGGGAGTTCATCTTCCCATGGACCCCAAATTAATGATGAATTCATTGAATCAGATGATGATGATGACTTTTCAAGAGGATACCTTGCTAATGAAGAAGGTATGCCAGATTTGCCTCCTACAATGACAGAGCAGAGTTGATTTGAAGACAAGTCTGGTATTGCTATGAATGTGGATACACCTCCTGCAGTAGTAGGGAGGGATCTTTTTGAAGAAAACCCCGGTATTGACATGATGGATGAGCAAGTATTAAATCAAGGATTGGATGCACTAGGTTCTGTAGCTCAGTAATGTGATAACCCTGAGAGGGCCATCATAATCCCTCCAAACCTCTCACAAGATGTAGCTATAGGAAATGATAGTTCAGTTGATAAACAGGAAATGGGAGAAAGCTATGGTAAAGAAAATAACAGTTCAGCTGACATACAAGCCACAGGGGAAAACCCTGATGAAGGTAATCTACCAGAGATACCTTGCCTTGTAACTCCATTTTCTATTATCTTTCAGCTAACCAATCAGTTGATAATGGAAAGAGAGCAATGGCAAAGGCATAAGAAGGCTTTGCACCAGGTTATTAATCAGAATTTTTTAGGAATTGGTAGAAAAAGAGGAAGAGGTAGAGAAGCTTCAAGAAAAATTGGCTAAGGTAACGTTAGTTATCCTTGAGCTAATGAGTTGTAGGTCCCCTTCCCTTGTTTATGCCATTTTTCTTAAAGAACAAATGTTGAATTATCAGTTAACCAGTATAGTAAAGGGCGAGTCTCCTTTGATAAATGAGCCCCTTGAGCTTTTTCAAGCCTTTCATAATTCTCTTACAGCCATACATAACCTATTATATGAACTCTTCTTGCACAAGTTAGTTGTACCTATTAATAGGGATTGGAATCCACTGCCTTATGTTGGGGTCATCTAGCTGAGGGAACTCATGTCATGGATACAAAATGAGATCAGTAGAGAATCCCAGGCCAAAATTTAGAAAGAATAAGAGGATGAAATTCCTCTATACCTACGACCAGAAGCCAAAGACCCCAAAACTTACTATTATGAATGGATGAAGTTATCTCAGTCAGAGTCCAGAAGCAATATCATTGAACTTCTCAGGAATGCAGCCTTCGATGAGTATACCTGGATGGAAAAAAATAAATTGACTGAGGCCACAAAATCAATCTCGTGGTGGTGGATTAACATGACAGAGGACATGAGAAATAAGGAGCCATATTCACCCCTTAATTTTGCAATGGAAAACAAGCGTGCTCTTTGGTATGTCACATTAGGTAGGGTAAGGCAAATCTATTGGCTTACATTAACATTCCAACTACCCTTTCTTCTTTCTCCTCTTCTTCCCAACTCAGAAAATTTAGAAGATGATGACATGGCAAGAGAGGTGAGAAGGTGGGAAAAACATAGGGATACTAACGGATTTTACTGGAGCTTTGTTAATGGGGGTATTGGACAGAAAGAAGCCATAGATCTCAGAATGCAGGCCAGAGTGAAGAACTATCTTTTTTCTCAAGGACCAGAAAAAGGCTAAGTTGGGGAGAATGATGAGGCCAATATAAGGCCTATATAGTTTCAAGTTTCATGTGTTTTTATGGCTTGACTTTGAGAACTTTATATGCTTTCATGATACTTTTTCAGACTGTTTATATTGATATCTTAGAATTGCTATATTTATATGTATTCAAATATGTGTGAAACGTTTTAAGTTTATTTATATGCTATCTATATGTTGCATGGATATATGGAACTAAATCTAGTGTCTTTTTGTCCTACTTTAAGTTGGGTGGTTTTCCTGTAGCCATATGATGAGAGCAAGTTAGTAAAGAAAATTATTATGGATTTTTGTCTTGGATACGTGTACGTGTTAACCTTTTGTAGAAACGATGGATTCGTGTTAAAGGAAGGAGTCAAAATTAAAGAATGGAGTGATGCCTTGAAAAGGCCAACTATTGTGGGGCTCATGATTATTCCACTACCCGTGGATGAGAACAATTCCTGTTGCAGATAAGTCACAACTAAAAAGTGGCCATGATGGAGTAAATATAGTAGCAACATATTCCTAGATTTAATATGTGATTAAATGCAGTTTGTTTCTACAGTTAAAGGTTTTGATCATGTTTCTTAATGATTGTCATATCCCTAATGTTGGGGGATCCTAGTTGATATGAGTCTATTTTAGAAGTTGTTGTTAAATAATCTGGAAGTTCTAATTCTAGGTAGTAGAGTTATTACTACGGGAATCTTTTGTAATCCAGTGAGAAGAAATACAATCTTATTTTCTGCATCTTTTGTAATCCATGTTTTATGAATGATCAATGAGAGCTTCAATTCTTAGTTTCTAAGTTCTTGTTCATTCACTCTTCCATGGGGACCCACACAGGAGGTGAATATAATTCGTAGTTCAGTAGAAAGTAGTTGCAAGTAATTTGAAGTAATTAGGACTCTGTTGCTCCGACAACCATTAGTAAAAACACTAGTGGTTGTTCCTGCAGCATAGGCGGTTAGCTAGTTTACTGTTTCCTCTAGCATAGGCAAAGAGTTAATCTTACTATTTTAGCAAGTTATTTTATCTTTAGATTATGTTGTTGATTCCATTTCCTATTTTAGTTTCATTTTAGTATTTTCCATTCCTTAAATAATAATGAATTTCAGAGTGGATTAGAGCATATACTTTGTCGATACCATTTCAAGTTTACGTTTCCTAGTCGATAATTTAATGAGTTCAACATATTATTTCTAGTAGGAAGGATGCATAATCCTTAAATACAGAGGTATTATAAAGAGAATTCACTCTTTTAGGAGGGAGAAAACTATTTCTGAAGTGGTCTTTCTCATGGATATGGCTTCTACCCATTTTGTAAAGTAGTCTGTTGCGGACAAGATATGAGTGTGACCTGCGCTTGATGGAGGGTGTATGGGCCCTACAAAAAACTATTCCCCACTTCTTGAATGGTTCTTTGATAACTACATGTCTTAATGGTAAAGAAACCAAATGAGGTTTTCCAAAAAATAACTTACATTTCTCATATTGTGCCACCCATATGTAAGCATCCTTGAACATCCCAAGCCAATAGTAACAATTCCTTAGTATTTTGAATTCTATTACTGAGGATGAGAAATGTCTGCCGCAAGCTTCATTATGAAAGGATTGAATAAGATTCTTTTGTTGATCCTCATCTACACACCTAAGGAACATCCCATCTAAGCCTTGTTTGTATAATACATCATCAAATATAACATATTTGGCCGCTTTTAATTTCAAATATATTTGGTAGGTTTGATTTCCAAATCAAACTCTTGGAATTTTTCCACCTAGTGTTATATGTTATTCATAGACACCTCATGCTGAGTTAGGATGCTCTTGGCAGTCAAATTCAGGACATAAACTATAGAATTAGAATGAAGAATATAGTACCGAAACTATTTAACATCTTTAGTTCTGCAAAAGGTTTCTTTTCTGTGGGAGAGTACCTCAACTTGTGCTTCTTTAATCACACACTCATAAAGGAAATAGGAACATCCTCACCCACTTCATTTTTCTGTAATAGGATGCTTGACATTGTGTGCTCTGAAGCATAGTAGTGTATTACAAAATCATTCTAAAAATCTGGATGAGCAAGGACTGGAGCTTGAGAAATTACTTTCTTAACTTCATCAAAAGATATTTTAGCCTCATCAGTCCATTTGAATCTTTTTTTTTTCACTTAGAAAGCTTACCATGGGCTTGCTTATTTATGAGAATTGAGGCACAAATCTTCTCAAAAAGTTGATATACCCAAAGAAGGACCTTCTTCCATTCTTGTTGGAAGGCAAACACAACTGCTGGATTTCTCATACTCTTTTAGGATCAATCTTGATTCCTTTTGAAACTATATGACCCAACAACCTTCCTTCAGTCACACAGAAAATAGATTTTTTAGGGTTGAGTTATATCCCTTGGTCTCTACACTCCTAGAGAATGAGCCTTAAATCATTTGAATGTTTCTTTCTTCTATGGGAGAAGATGACCATATCGTCAAGATATACCACAATTATTTTACTCATTAAATGACCAAAAGGGGAGTTCATGGCCCGTTGAAAAGTGGCACCTACATTAACCTAGCCGAAAGGCATTCGATTATATGTGAATATGCCCCAAGGAGTGGTGAATGTTGTTTTATGCTGATCGCTAGGGTCTACATTGATTTGATTATAACTTGAAAAGCCATCCAGCATAGAAATCATCTTAGTTCCCGCAACCATCTGCAAAATGTGATCCATAATGGGTAGGTAAAAATTATCTTTCAGACTAGCCTGGTTCATATTTCCAAACTCTACATAGATCAGAATTTCTCCATTCTTTTTATGAACTAGCACTATGTTCGCTACCCAAGTGGAATGATGAATTCTGTAAATTATTCTAGTGCTCAACATCTTATCCACTTCTCTAAAAATGGCGTCGGCTACCCTGGGGTTATAATTTCTTGATTTTTGTCTGAAGGGCTTGGCTCCAGACTTCAGGGGGATAAGATGTTGAAACATTCCATTTCTAAAATATTTTAGGTCTTCATACGACCATGCAAACACATCTTTGAACTCCTTAAGTAACTTTTTGAATACAACTTTCTCTTTAAGACTACAACATGTGCCTAAATTCATATACATGGGACTTTCATTATCACCTATATTTACTTTCTCAAAGTCGCTAGATTGCTTGTTGCTGGTTCCATTGGTTTGGTTGATAGAACAATCGTTGTGGTCAAAAAAGTTGTCCATCGCTATGAGGCCTTTAGGAATATGATTTCCTTTCAATTGCATAATATCCTCTTTTTAATCAATTCCTTCATCTGCATAGAACTCCTGACACTTGAACTCTGAACCTTCAAAAAATACTAAAGAAAATATTTCGATACCTTCCAGGAATGTCAACACATGAGTGTCGTCCCTGAAGACTTGCCAAGAATTAGCATTATCCAACATGCTAGGTTGATGAACCAGCTCTGTAGTGTAATGGTTGTTGTCAAAATCAGGATGAGGGATTAGTAGTGTTGCAGAGCTAGCTAAGACATCTACTCTAGAATTAAAATCTCTAGCAACCACTTCAATTGAAAATGCCTCAAAACCCTCTATTTCATTCCAAAATCTATTTTTCTAATGCTTCATCCTCTCATTTCTTACTACATATATCCCTCTCACCTGCTTCATGATCAACTCAACATCTCCCTTATCTTTCAAAAATTATATACCTTTCCTTTTTGCCTCTTGAATACCGAGCAGTAATGCTTCGTATTTAGCTGTATTATTAGTATTTTCAAACTCCAATTTAAAAGAAAATGAAAACTTTTCTTCCAAAGGAGATACCAAAACCACCCCTGCACTAGAACCTGTGGAAGAATAGCTTTTGTCAAAATCAAGCGTCCAAATTCCTTCATTTCTAGGAGATTCCATCTATGTAACATCATCTTCAGGTAAAATCACATAATTAGCAAAATCAGTCTCATGATATAAGATCTAGGCTCTGAGATCTTCATATGGGATAACCGCATATTTTAGTTTGGTCTTAGGTTGTAATATCACCTTTTGATTTCCAATGGGGATTACTGCTTGTGACCAACCTAATTTGATTTCACCTCCTAAGTCTCTACAAAAGGTTCAATTTAAGAGCATACCATATCTAGTAGGTATGTCAGCAACTAGAATGGTCAATTTTAACCTCTTGTTGGGGAAGGTAGCTAACAAAACCTGAGCATCCTTGATTTGAGAAAGAAATGGAACTTGTTTAGAATCCATCGAATAGCATTTTCAAAAAGTCTTCATTGAGGGTAAATCTAGGGCTTTTTCTACAGAAGAGGGCATTATATTATCTAATGCCCCTGACTCTATGATATAGTTCCCGAGTTTATGGCCATGAATGAACATAGATACATACAAAGGTTCTTGTTTTTCCCATAATTGGAGTAGGTTCTGAGGATTCTTGGTTTGGGATAGGTTGAACATTCTCAGGATGATTTGATTCAAGGTTTATGGGGGTTTCATGAGCAGACACGATATTCTTTTAATTAACTATAACCTGAGGAGAAGAACCTCTTACAAAATCCACTAATTTATCAAGCTCATTGGGATTTAACTTCAAAGATTCAGCAGGTGAAATCTAGATTTTAGAAGATTTATAAAAATTAACAAAATCAAAAGAAGAGTCGGGATCTAATTTTTTTAGGATCCTTACCTCTGGTTTCGCTTATTCTTCTACCTTTGAGCTGCTAATTTGGTTCATATGCTCTTTCTCCTTTTTATTTTGAAATTGATGTGAGAACTGATTGGTAACTTTTCTACCTTGCTGACCCCTGGTTAGCACTGAAAAAGAAGGTTCCTCTAGAGTGATTAAAATATCACCAACACAGTATGACTCAAACTCATACTCTTGGTAGTAACTGTAACATATGGAATAGAATGTTGTTACTAAAATGTAATAGATAAAATGGATAAGATATAAAAATGATTGATTTGATTTATAGATTGTTTGTGAATTGATTATCTTGAAATGTAAGGTGTTGATGTGTAGATTATTCTTTGAATTACCTAGATTGTATTGGATTATTTTAACCTTGATTGAATTGAATTGATCATGTATTGAAATTGTGATTAAGGAGAAGATAAGATGTTGCTTTTTATCCTCAAATGCACAAATGGGAGATCCAAGTTGATCTACCCAAGAGAAGGGATAATGCACAAATGAATCAACTATTTGGAAAGGAGAATATTAAAGGAGATACCTTAAATTATGTAATTTATATGTATAAGAATGATATATGACTATAATTGAAAAGATCTAAGAAATGCACTAACCTTGAAATATTGCAGATCAAAGAATGCTATTTTCTGAGGTCTGCAGACTATTTATGGAAAAACAGACAGTTGATACCGAACCGAAACACAGAGATGAAGAAAACCAAGAAATCATTTTCCATTCTGATTTCATCTTATGAAAAAGGTCGACCTTGATGCACAACTGTCAACCCTGACCCAGTAATGTCGACCCTGACTTGCATAGATCTGAAAGTGACTTTGTTCGCGGATCCCGAAAGTTTGCCAAAAAGGGTATCCATATCTAGGTTCAAATCCATTGTTCTGTACCTGTACCTGCAAGAAAAAGGAAATTTTTTTGTTGTGGGGGAGGGGTTTTCCTTAGTCAAACCTTGATTTAGGAATTAACCTTGAAATCAATAAAGTATAGAATGCTAACAAGTAGTAGAATTGAATCTAACAATGAAACTATGATATTCAATAGATATGTAATTGAAATTCGGATGTATGCAAGTATGTAAGTATGAAAGCATGAACTCAATAGAAACCATAAACCTCCATGATTTTATGCTTGGAATCCACCTTGAAGAGATGATAAAAGAGTCTTGAGGATGCACAAAGGATCTTGAAGGAAGATCACACCATCATGATGGCTAGATCTAGGGCTTGAATGATAAATATTGAATGTTTGCACTTAATCCCTTCAAAGGCTTGAGAGCTTGAATCCTTGATCTTCAATTGAGAACTTGAATTCTTGAGGAGAATACTTGAACACCTTGAGAACTTGGAAATGGATGCTTGAATTTTCTCTTGATCACCTAATTTGATTAGAGCTTTCTTGCACTTCGAAGACTTAGAGAAAATGAGAGAGAGAGATGCTTCCTTTTATATGAAATTAGGGCACAATCTTCTAAGGAGGCCTAAATAGGATAATTAAATTCTAATTAGACCCATGCCCCTATAAAAAGGACCCGTATTAAATATAATTTAGGAATCAACGCTTCAGAACCCAAAATAGCCGACCTGGAAGTGGGAAAACTAAATTTTTGTTGAGCCCCGACATGTGACAAGTTTCTTGATTTGAAAGGGGGACCCAGGTCACGATTGAGGTCAACCCTAACCTAGGTTAGGGTCAAAGTTGACCCTGACCTAGGGGGTCAGAACCCCTGGAAAATATGCCAGTTGGAGTAGGAGTTGCCCGAAGAGGCCCAATTAGGGTCCTAAACCAGCACAGAAGCATGAGATGATGCAGAAATAGGATGATGATATGGTAGAGGTAAAAAACATCTCGTAAAGAGGGATAAAAACTCTTAACATGGAAGTGCTTCCATTTTAAGATGATACATTAATCCCTCACTTTAGCGGGAGTACGGAAATCGAATGTGCTCACGGTAAAGTTTAGAGGAAAAGAATCCTAGTGGATTGCAATGAGGTAGAATATCACTAAGTCTGGGATATGAGCCCCTAAACCAAGGATTATAACTCAACATACATACATAAAGATATGGAAATAAAGATAAATCAATCATAGAAAACATACATGAATACATAAGTAAGACAAGAACAACACTATAGATAACATAGCTTCATGATCTAATCCTACTAGCATGAAAGCAAAAGAAAGAAAAGAGATAGTGATTACCTTGCCTAGTAAGATGCCCATATTACTATGAGTCACCAAGGAGGGAGATCCCCCAATACGTTCACCCATAAACTATGCTTGTAATTGTAAATGCGTCTTTTGACAGCTTTTGAAAATATCCATAGAGCAACATTCTTGTATCATTATGGAATGTAAAATGCGTGTCCATTCAGGATTTAGCAACTTGTGTGTATTACCTTTTGAGGATTTAGCATATTGTAAAAATAAAAAGGGTGTGTATCTCTTTAGGATTTAGCAACTTATGTGTGTTACCTTCCAAGGATTTAGCAAACATAAAAGTAAAAATGTGTGTCTCTTCAGGATTTAGCAACTTATGTGCGTTACCTTCCGAGGATTTAGCAAACATAAAAGTAAAAATGCATCTCTTTAGGATTTAGCAACTGATGTGCATTACCTTCCAAGGATTTAGCAAACATAAAATTAAAAATGCATGTCTCTTCAGGATTTAGCAACTTATGTGCGTTACCTTCCAAGGATTTAGCAAACATAAAAGTAAAAATGGGTGTCTCTTCAGGATTTAGCAACTTATGTGCATTACCTTCTGAGGATTTAGCATGCTGAAAAATGTAAATAAATGTAAATTATAATACAAGGGAGACCCTATATATGCCCCCCTCATTATCATGGCTACCCACTAGGAAGGATAAGGAAGAAGAAGGAAGGATACATACTTCACAAGGTAAGGAGATATCCAACTTAACAACAATGTATACAATAATCTTAGCCAAGAGTATTGACCCTTACATATAAGAACATAGATAATCATGAAATGGATATTTCACTTAAGGAAAAAAGATCCTTAAAAAGGAGGATATCTTATCAACAAGAGCCCTACTCGAGAGGAGTGCTTAGGATAAAATGTCATCTTTGAAAAAGCAAGAGGGACCCAAGATTCAACCATCAAGCTCTTTGCAAATAAAGAGGATAAGGAATATTGGAATGAAGGATAACAAAATCTAACCAAAAAGCAAGGGAAAGAGTTTATAAAGAACATAATTTGAAAAATAAAGAAGATGTAATGACCTAGGACATTCACCTCTCAAATAAGAAGGTGTCCGTGGTCAAAATATAGATCTTTATAAGGAAAATAATGTTTGCAACATAAACAAATGCCACTAAGCTAAAGAAAGTAGATCCTTAGATAGAGGTAGAAAGAGGAAAATACCTTGCCCCCTAGAGATGACAACAAGGGATATATCAAATTATATCAACAAAGTTATAAGAATAAGAGATATCCTTACAAAAAAAATGTCCTAGAAGGAATATCACGAGTGTAGGAAGTTATGAGGATAGAATGCAGAGAGAATAACCAACTATACTCAAAGCCATATTAATGCTAAGAATATAATGGATCCTCTAAGACTGTAATAGAATACCTCTTGCCCCCCAGCTTAAGAGACAAGAGGAGAAACATAGTTTAACTTGTAGAAGAAGGGGAATACCCTATGTCAAAATTATGGAGAAATTGTAGTACCGCTCGGGAATAAGATATAATTCCACGAGAAGCTTTATCTCTAACATATAATTTGAAATGCGCACAATTAGCAAGTAAATGTTTATTACTATTGTGAAAAGGAGATTTGTACTTATGTAAAGCATTTCTTGGAATAGGTTTAAAACTTTCTTTCTTGGAATTCATTAACTGGATATATACTTTCTTAGCCACATCTTGAGGAGTATCACAATAATCTAAGGTAGGTGTTGGAAGAAGAATATCAAGAGGAGGATGATAGTTAATATCAACCACATGAAATTGAGAAGATGAATATCCTATACCATGCATATCATGTTTAGGAGATACATTGATCGGGTTTTTCATGCCATGTTCATTAACACCAAGCCCTAAACCCTTATAACCTTGTTTATCTACCATAGTGTATCCGGTAGTATACCTATTTGGCATGGTATTTATGGGAGATGATTGATTGTGATGCTTGTGAGAGAATGTTGTGTAAGGTGGAACAATGATTTGAGGAGAAGTTTCTTTGGATTTCCCTTTATTATCATCATGGATAGGATAAGAAGGGGAAGGTAAATCTAGAAATTCTTGCACAT
>MU224431.1:165576-181387 GCA_018584345.1 Thuja plicata | reverse complement strand
CTCATGATGAAGATGACGCTTTAAGGGTTCCTCCTGAACAAGTGCAAAACCTTTCAACCGAACTTGATAAAATGGAAAATTGGCTTATCCAAGAAAACCATAATCAAGATTCTATCCAAGCTATAGAAGCTCTTAAGAAAGTTCTCCATGATAATGATCAAGGTATTAATTTATTGAGTAGTATTACTCACCTTGTGAATTTGAATGTTAAACCTTTAGCTGAAGAAGCTCAAGAGTTAGGGGTCACACCTATTGTCACTAGTGTAGGACCTTCTTCTGTTCCTTTACCTATTATTCCTACTTACACTCCTCCTTTTATAACAACTTCTCTCCCAAGTGCACCTATTCCTATGAGTGCTCCACCGGTATCTTTACCTACTTCACAACCTTCATATCATAGTGTGCCTTTTACTTATACTAATCTTTTTCCAACTGTGGTTCCTAATGTTCCACCAGTTGTGTCTTCTATTCCTGCTGCTTCTTACACTTTTCCTAGTGTTCCTAATAATGCTATGCCACCTGTTTCCTCTAATGATTCTACAATTATTATTTTGGCTCAAACTGTGTCAGCTTTACAACAACTCACATCTTTAACTCAATCTAAATTTAGCATTCTGACATGTGATATGGGTAGTCCTTTATCCCTAGACATAATTCATGCTACTATCCCTCAACAAGACGATATGCCTCATCTCAAGAATTATAATGGAAAAGGTGATCCTATTACTCATGTTAAAACTTTTCAAATCCTTTGTAGTGATTATGGTCATGACCATAGGATTTTAGCTAAGTTGTTTGCTAGAACCTTTTGAGATAAGGCTTTACAGTGGTATTGTTCCTTACCTCCCTATTCCATTGATTCCTTTACTAAACTTGCTAATTCCTTCATTCAAAAATTTTAAAATAACATTGGACCACAAGTTTCCTTATCTGATTTAATGCTTTGTAAACAAAATACTAAAGAAAAATTGATAGATTTTATTGGTAGATTCAAGAATTTGCATGCTTAGGTTTCTTATCCCGTTCTTGATATTGATATTCAACATATGTTTATTGAAAATTTACAAAAAGATATTAGGAATAAAATTCTGCTTACTAAATTTACCTCCTTTCAACAATTGTGTGCAACACTTCACCATTATCAATTACAAGTGAGTCAGTTTGAGAGCAACACTCCAATGGCTCATGTTCCAGTTGATAAGGGTGACAATGCTCCTAATCCTAATAAGTTTCAGAAACCTAACAACTATGTCAAGATTAATAAATAGATAAATATGGTTGCTGATCAAGTTGCAGCTACATCTAATAATGCCCCTACATCCAATATTTTCCATATGAATCATACGTTTACTCCTCTCTCTGAAAATTTACATGCTATAATGAGTAGTTTGTTAATTGCTAGTATGATTACTTTGCCTCATATTCGACCTCTTCTTCCTACCATGGTAGCTTCAAAATCATTTGATTCTAAATCTTTCTGCCAATACCATCACCAGAATGGCCATGACACTGAAAAATGTTACTCTCTAAAACATAAGATTCAAGATCTACTTGATTCTAAAGCTTTGTCTACTGATAATTTTGATGGTAATGGAAATAAATTTGTTTCTCCATAACAAATATTGTAAGTGCATTATTGGACCAGCATGATAATGATGGACAGGAAAGACCAATATACTATATTAGTAAAACTTTGTTGGATTATGAAACATGGTACACTCAACTAGAATGACAATGCTTGGCTTTAGTTTATGCTTGTCAAAAACTCTGGCATTACTTACTCAATGTTGAAGTTAATGTGATTGTTAAATTCGATCCTTTAAAACATCTTTTCTCAAAAACTGATCTCTCTGGATGATTAGCTAAATGGGTGATGTTGCTCACAGAATTTCATTCTTCAAAAGTCAATTACAGGACATGCATTAACTGATTATTTAGCTGACGCTCCTTGCCCTTATTCTAATACACATGTTACCTCAGCAAAATTCCCCAATGAGAATATATTTGCAATCAAACAAGATGACATTTGGGAATTATATTTTGATGGCTCTAGATGCAAGACAGGCACTGGGGTGGGAAATATCTTGATCCCTCCTATAAAGAAACCAATCCCTATGTCATATAAATTAACTTTTCCTTGTACTAACAATGTTGCGGAATATGAATCTCTTATAGTTGGTTTACAGACAACTTTATCAATTCATATTAAAAACTTAGAAATTTACAAGGATTTGCAATTGATTGTGGAACAAATCAAAGGAGGTTATACAACTAAGAATGATAAGATGGCACAATATCAAGATTTGGCTCTGGATATTCTTTCACAATTTTCTTCTTACACAATTCAAACTTTACCTAGGAAAGGTAATAGACATGCAGATGCCATGGCAAGCGTAGCTTCTTTGGTTTGCCTCAAGAACAACAAGGAAGACTTTCAATTTACTATACACACTCTTAAATTCCCTACAATTTCTGATAAGGTTACTATGGATTGTTGTAATTTGCATTTAGATGAATGGTATTCACATATCTTTCATTTTTTGAAAGATAATACCTTTCCAGAATCAGCAACAAGGAACACACATAATCGTATTAGAAAACTTGCAGCCCGCTATATCATTTTAGGGGAAACACTTTATAAATGTTCTTACAATGGTTTATTATTAAGATGTCTTAACAAGACCAAAATACCTATAGATTTAGCAAAAGCTCACTCTAGTTCTTGTGGAGGACATTTTGGTGGAAAATCTTTAGTTAATAAACTTCTCAGAATGGGATACTACTGGAAAACAATGGAACAAGATTCTTTCACATTTGTCAAAAAGTGTCCTCAGTGTCAATAACATGGTAATTTAATTCATGCTCCTGATCAAAATCTTTGTAATCAAGTTGCTCCATGGCCTTTTAGCATTTGGGGTTTTGACCTTATTGGAAAAATCTCACCAACTTCCTCTCAAGGACACACATACATTCTCATGGCTATGGACTACTTTACAAAATGGGTAGAGGCTATTCCTCTTCATTCTACTACTGCAGATGTTATCTGTGATTTCATCCTAAACAATATTATAGCACAATTTGGTATCCCTTCAACTATAGTTTCGGATAATGGTACATCTTTCAACAACAAAGAAGTCACAAAATTCATGGAGAAATATCATATACAACATAGATTTTCTACTCCTTACTACCCTTAATCTAATGGTCAAGCTAAAGCATCAAACAAGGTTATTGAACAAATATTAAAGAAAATAGTCAACAAACATGCGAAAGATTGGCATACACAACTTACTTATGCCTTGTGGGCTTATAGGACTAGTGTTCGTACCGCCATTGGCACTTCACCTTATAATCTTGTTTATGGGACTGATTCTATCATGCCTTTGGAATTAAAAATACCATCTTTGCATGTTTCATTTCATGGGATCATTGACAAAGATACTTTCCGGGAACAATGATTACAAGAATTAGAAATGTTAGATGAACAAAGAATAAATGCTTTGGAACACATTAAAGCTTATTATAAATCACTCCAAAAACAATATAATCATAAAGTCATTGAACGGTCATTCTCGGTGGGTGATTTAGTGTTATATGAGAATCAAAGAAATGTGAATGCTTTACCTGGTGAAAAAGGAAAATTTAGTCCAAATTGGCTTGGACCATTTGTAGTATTTGAGGATTTTACTTCAGGTGCTTATAAAATTGCTAATATGAATGGCGTTCCTCTTAGGGAACCTATTAATATCATTCATCTCAAACATTATTACCCTTAAATCATCATTTATTTATGTATGTATGTGTTCCTTATAGAATAATTATTTTATAAGTTATGTAATTTAGAATACATCCATACATATTTTTCCTTTCCTCTTTCTTTTATTAAGTTTTATGCATTGATGAAAAAAAAAAAGTAATCAACCATAGAACTAATTGTTCGAAGACAAAGTTTTCTTCATAGATAAACCTTTTTATTCCAATAAATATGTGGCACAACGGGCCATATCTATCAATCTCTATCTCTATTCTCTAAAGGTTGGTGGCTCCTGGATCTCTCAGATCTATGATACGAGGCTGAGGATCTCAGAACAGAAGTCTATGTGCAACTCCTCGATATGATAATCTCCTGGATCTACTCCTGGGTTCTCTCTTATTCAACCATCTATCTCTCTTCTCTTTCCTTGCATAATCTCATTTCTCACCACACAATAATAAATATATCTGTATGTCTTCCAGGATCTCTTTGTCCTTCACGGGAATCTCTCTCACTAGCTGGTAATCAGTAGGATATACATGTATCCTTCAGAAACTTGGATACAAAGCTCCTCCACTCTGCTACACTTGCTGCAAAAATTCAAAATGTAAAGCTTACTCAATTTCTTCTTCTAAGATAAAATCATTATTCAAAAATATTCTAAAGCCATATCATACCTGGATCTCCAGCCTGGATATCACTAAAAGGTCTAGACAGTGGGGGCATGAAGTGACTACTCTCCCCTCACTCACTCTATCTAGGCCTCGGTGGTGGTGTCTCTGTATGTGCTCGAGGAGGTCACTCTGATCTTAGGGGTGTAACATAGATTGGATGATCACTGGTGTTTGTACCACAACCTGGGGGCATCTCTGTTTCTTCTTCCTCTGCTCTCTCCTCCTCCATAGGATCTCCCTTAGGGGGAGGCTCCTCCTCATCTCTCTGATCATCCTCCTCCTCCTCTCCTACTAGTATGTCATCTCCTCAGTGATGCCTCTTTGAAGGACCTAGATCATGTATGGGGTATTCATTGGGGAAGATAGGATGGGTCCCCTGTAAACTCCAGTATCTAATATACTCTCTAGTAACACCGACATAGGATATCTCAGGTGCTACGTCTATATCCTTGGTCTCATCTGTCTCACTATACATAATATCAACTACTATTGGTCGATGTATGGCCCTAGGTCTCTGATAGTATCTCGTAGGATATACATATTGAGGTACTATACAAGGAACCCCTTGTACCAAACTAAACTAGCTCATCACTCTATCATAATAATACGACATCACAACATGATTTGTTGGACCCTTTAACAGCTTACACTACTGTGAGTGTCTCAACTGATGTCGAGTATCTAGCCACTCTACCATCTCACAGTAAGGTCTCCATATCACATCTCTACCTGGGATATGGTCAAAGCATACCCTCCAAAAGAGAATATCTCCGTTTTGCCAGACATCTTCTAGTGGATATGCAAAGGCTCTAGGTGTGCTCGCATCTACCATCATAGGAGTACCCTGTGGTCATGTACATGTATAATTCTCAAACATCCATACTTGTAGCAGGGTGCACACTGTAAGACTCTCCCACCGGTAGCTCACCAACTAACTCAGATCATGACAAAGACGGGCTAACATACTCTAGCCCCATGCAATAGTGACCCTGTCACTCTCCATCCTACGTACAAGATGGGTGAATGGCGCTAAAAATATTGTACCCTTTGTGTTGGGCACTACAACCAAAGAAGGTATACATGTAACATCACCCTCTGTACCAAGGGTGTTAGACCTGCTAGTATGGCTACCAATGATATCTGATCTAATCGGGTCCTCATCTATGCCACCCATCCCAAACAGTACTCCATATCTGCAAAAACCTTAAATGAATCTTGTGGTCCTCTCGGTTTGATAGGCTCACCTCAGACTGGAAGCCGCTAGATCCTATACACATCCTCCAGTGTGACTGTGATCTCTCCTGATGGAAGATAGAAAGAGCATGTATCTTGTCCCATCTCTCTACTAGGGCTGATATCATAGGCCAATGGAACCTCAGCTATGGTAGGACTGCTACCCAGTATAATCCTACTTCTCTCAATAATTATATCTCATCCTGCTGTAGCTCGGAAACACTCCCTCTGACAAATAATAGTAACCCTCGAAAGGGATGCTCTCGAAGATGGGCTGGATCCTGTAAGCACAAATATGAATCATATCAGTACTTTTGCATCAAACATCTATTGTACCCACCTGACCTGGTCAAGGTCAACCTTTTTGGGTCAGGGTCGACCTGGCCCCAAAAAGGATAGAACCTCCATAGTTAGGGTCCACCTTTATGTGTTAGGGTTGACCTTACTAGGTTAGGGTAAACCTTATTGGGTTAGGGTCATCCTTCCCTATAAAAACATCAAAATTTCAATCACAGGTACTAGAAATAGGAACATACCTTAGGTAGTGGCTGTCGGCTGGCCACACACTCCCTCAGGACCTCCATGTGGCTCGCTCAGAATTCTTCTCTCTTTGGCATCCTATCTCCTTCTCCAAACTCTGTAAATTGTAAGAATGAGGTGGTAAATGTCTCTTTCTCTTATCTATAGGCAGTAAATTAGGGTTTTACTAGGGCTTCATTTGAATTTATATAGGTTAAATTCAAATTTTCCCTTTATATGAATTTAAATAGGCATCTACTCTTTTCATCATAACTTGAGTTTGGTAGCTCCATTTTCAGTGCTGTCAGAGGTGTTGGAATCATGATTCAAATAAATAACCTCTTACATCAGTTTGGGAAGGTTTAGAACCCTTCTAACTAGTTTAGGAAAGGAATTTTTCAACAAATGGCATATTCAGTGTATAGAAATCACCTTATCACCCTATTTCACCTTCCATGAATCAGTAAGCCGAATTAGGGGGGGCATAAGGGGTTATATATACTTCTAAAGATCATCATAGTAAGACTTAGGTTCTCTCTAGATTTTCATTAACCTTGTATGTTGCAGGTTGCAGATACTAATGGTTTCTTGCAAGATCTTTGTATTGAGGACTTAGCTATATCCTTTTTATAATTTATGATGTTTCTTACTTTAGCTTACATATTCATGTAGCATCATATCTAAGCTAAAGTGGGGGCTAAATGTATCATCTTAAAATGGAAGCACTTCCATTTTGATAGGCTTAGCACCCTCATTTAGTATGGTTGGCATATTAGATTGGCATTTGTGCTTGATTATACATGTATAGATAAAGTTAGGGTTAGGATCTTGTAGATTCTCCTATATTTCTCTCTCCATGGCTCTTCTCTCTAGGTAGGATCTATGTATTGATCCTCCTGGGCCTCATTCTACTCTCTTTCTAGGCCTCTAGGCCTTCTTAAACACTCTGGCACATTCCCCTACCTTTCTACGTCCCCGACTGATCTAAAAACCTTTCTACAACTTCCTAGTGACCTACCTATAATCTCAGGTTAGGGTCGAGGTCGACATAGACCTTTTCCAGGTGGTGGTCCCCGCTTTCAAATCTGGAGCTTATCAGGGACTAAAACTTAAAATAGGTCCCCAGGTTTGAATGTGGAAGTGTTTTCTCCGATATTTGAATTAATATGTTTTCTCCTTAGTTGGAAAGTGTGATTGGACAATGATTTGAGGTGAAATTTGAATTTGGATCCCTTGCATTTCCCTAGGATGCCTATGTTGAAATCTCTATATAAACACTCTCTTTTGCCTTCATTTGATCATGAAACAAAATCGGGAGCTGACGTGATGAAATGATGCAAACAAGCAAGAGGATGATATAGAATGACAAGATAGGTGGACATATCATCATCTTCTATCAATCATTTTGAAGGATAATCTATGGTGGATCTTCATTGAAGCAAGAAGGCTCTCTCTTTATATCTACTATTTTCAACATTCAAGCATTCAAATGACATTACCATGGGGTAGTAATTATGGATTGTGAGTTGATAGGAATAATTTAGCCTTGTGGGCTTGGTATGCTTTCCTTGTTATATTCAAATCTATGCATTGCTTTCTCATTTCCACGTTATGTTAGGATTGTTAATCTAGAAGATTAGATCTTGATATTTCATGTTTACAAGCTCTCTTCAAGAGATCAATACACACACACATTACATTCTATATTTGGCTATTCATGGAGGTGGAGATCACCAAAATGGGGGTTTGACTAAGGAAAAACCCTATATAGCCACCCTAAAATCCCTCTTTTCAGATATTTGTAGGTGCTATTTTTGGGAGTTACAGGTCCAGAATAGTATATCAGGGACCAAATTTGGATACCCTTTTTGGTTTTCTGCCAGACAACATGAACAAAGTCACTTTCGGATCTGTGCAGGTCAGGGTCAACATTATTGGGTTAGGGTTGACATTTATGGGTCAAGGTTGACCTTTTCCATAAGACAACATCAGAATGGAAAATGATTTATGGGTTTTGTTCGTCTCTGCATTCCAGTTCCATATCAACTGTCAAATTTTCCAGAAACTCAATACAGACCTCAAAAAATGAGTTTTTCCAGATCTACTATGTTATGAGGTAGGTACTTTGTCCATTTATTTCTTATGTGTTCCTCAAGCTATTTTATCATAATAATTAAGTGTAAGAAAACATAAATTTGGCCTTAGGATCTCGCTTTACCACATTACATAAATCTTATTTATGGAATCCTTCTTGTGTCAAATTTTATACCTTACAGTAACATACTCATTCAATTCTGACTAAAATTAAAATCAAACACTCTAATAGACCAACTGATCAATGAAAATACTAGGATCTACTTATATAACGAATCGATAATATATATTCATATATCCATAATTCACAGTATTAAGCACCACATAAATAAATTAAACAAAATAGATAGTATTGCAAAGTTTTCTTTCAGAGAACCGGCCCTCACTTGTTCATCAAAAATAACATATATAGCCATGCATGGCTATTTCAGTTTTCAATAACTAACTGCCCTAAAGATAGAAAAAACTTTCAGAAGTAAACAAAATAGAAAAAATATCCAGAAAACTAATTGGCCGATAGGCCAATTCCAGCTCCATCATTAGTGTTGGTGGCGTCTTCTGATATTTTCCACTCCTCAAATGCAGCAGAGAAGTTCTTACTCAGTTCTTGATTTGGTTTAGCAACTCCCCAAACCTCTGCTTCCAAATATTCTTCAAATTTTGTATCTTCTGTGACTTTTCTTCAAATATTTTCATTTGTTCATATCGTAGACAACTACTGACTCCACATGAGCTAAAATTGAATGATCTTTCATCCCAATTTCCTTAGCAAATTTCATGTTTTTCACCTTTTAATGGTAACAGACAAGTATTTTTGTCACTTCACTACTTGTCTCATTCTCCAATCTAATATTTTTTCTTGTGTATTCATTTTGTGCATGCATGATTTCCCTTGTACTAATCTAGGCTTCAGTTATCTGGGCATATCCATCGATGGTTTTCTCATATAGTGCGCCTTCACATTCTATATTCACTTTAACAATAAACAGTGAATTCTCATCAACCCCTAGTACTTCTTTTTTAGAGAGAAACTTGTTTATACCATAAGTATAAATATCTTCCATTTTTTGTACTTCAATCTGCAATTGACACTTTTCCTTTTTCCATGGTTCCATATATTCCTCTACTACCTTTAACAACATTTCAGATTTTTACATCAAGCTATTAAAATCACAAGTGAACTTGGTAATTTCTCTGGTTACCTTATCCATCCAGATGAAGAAGGCCTTTGATATGGACCTGTCCTTGTGAACTTGACTAAGGAATTTTTTTATTCTCTGGAGACTTGACATCTAGCTCAAATGGAACTATTGACAATGGTTGAGGTACATTATTGTGAATTTGTTGAGTATATTTTTCTATTTCACAAAGGGCCTACTTCAATCTCATCTTGTCTTCCGCATCCTTCTGTAGATGATGGTTGATTTTATTATTCACTGATTTAAAAATCATCAAGTCGGTGACCTTGGTAGACATTCCCAAATCTATCTTTTCCACATGAAAGTTCTGCTTTGTGACCTCATCACTAGCTTTATCAAAATTTGGCTTGAAGATTTCTCCCATCCAGTGACTTGTTTTAGCATCTACATCAACCATTGCTTCCACTTTCAATTTCTTGGTGCGTGGAGTTTTTCCAAGATATTTTCCGACTATGTCTCCAGTAGGGGCCCAGATAGGAACAATGTTACTCTTCTTGTTGACTGATAAATCCAACAAGTTTGGGGTCTTTGGTGTAGAAGAATTTGTAGGAGTGTTTAATACTGACAGGTCTTGTGAACCTTATTTTGTTGATTGAGTCTTTGAAGGACTGACTAGGTTTTTTTCCATTTTAGGTTTCTTTTGAGGCTGTGAATCACTTACTTCTGCCTCAGGGTCAATCACAATGCAGGGGACTGTATCTTTCTTTTCTTTCATTATTTTGCAAGCTCTCGTGGTCCTTGCATATTGTGTAGGAATTTACTTTTCCTATTTAGGATGGGCTTTTATTCTAGTTTTAGGTTAACCTACAGGAAGCAATTTCTCAGTCTCGTTAGTAAGGGCAGGGGAAGTTGTGAGTTTTGAAATTCATGGAATTTTCCTAGTTACTGAACTAAAAGTCTCTTTCTTCTTCTTCTTGCTCATTTCTTTGAATGATTTATGTGTCCTTTTGAACACTTCTTGAGAAAGGGCATTCAGATCCTCCACTTCTTCTCTTCCCCATTCAACTTTTCTGGACACTGCATCAGTATTCTACTCCATGTATCTAGGTTCTTTCACATCTTTCTCATTATAAGTACCAAATCCTTTAATCTAAAAAGGTAGCAATAAGGTGACAATTTGGTTCAATGTAAACCTGGAGTGTAGTCTCTTTTCAACCTTGAACTCATCTATACAATTTGCCCAAAAATCTTCTAATTCTGGTTGATGTAGAAAAGTGAAATTCACTTTGAAATGAATTGCCATGAATTTCTTGCTATCAAAGAAGCTTTGCCTTTGATAAGAAGGAACATTAATTGCCTTTAGTTATGTATCTATGGAAGACATAGCATGTGTTAATATGTAATGGTAATGCCCTAGATCAATAGTAAAGACAAAACCTACTCCTCTCTTAGGTCTGAACTTCACTCCTACTTGGAGTATTTGCCTGCATATTTCTAATAGAATATATTTATCTAAGCAATATCATGAGAGCTTCATGGGTTCACCACTGAAACCTCCTACCCTTAAGTAACTGAGAGTGGGGAATTGAATAAAGAAGCTGCCATAGATTTTAATCAATTTCATAGCCTCTTAAGACATTCTATAATTTACCCTTCCTCTTAGCTCCAAAACAAGCTTGGCTAGGAATGTATCTTGTACTCTTTGGAAATTTCCTAGATTTCTCTTGTTCTACAAATAAGAATGATATTCATAAATTGTCATATCATCTCTCCATGGGTCATGGGGCGAACCCTCCCAATTCCTGCTAATGGCTAAAACATAAAACAAATTTGAAGACAAATAAAAAGTGGATTCCTCTGCAGACTAGGATAACTCTTCATCAAGTCTTGCTGCTATTAGCTCAGCTGAGTCAACATATTTTCCTTCACTTAGAATGGCTTGGACAAAAATATACATCCATTCCTCCCACATGATATCATTAGTTTTACCCTTTAATCTGTTTAACATGACCATAATGTCACATACCTCTCTTATCAAATGATCTTTTTAAAGAGGTTTTGGTAACCTAGAACTCCCTCTCTCGACTTTCAATAACCAGTCTTGGGCTACATTGTTGCTATAATCTTTGAAATTAAGGTGAAATTCCTTTTTAGCCTTCTCAAAGTCATAGTTGACTTAGGTTTCTGCAGGAGAAATTCTTAGAGAAGCCATGACTACCTATCTTTTGATGGACACTAACACTTCTCCAGAAGGAAGACAACTACACTTGTCAATCATGTCGTACCTATTTCTGCATTCCATTACCAACTCAGGGCATGGAGTCACTTCGAGAAATCCAGAAACCTCCAATAGTCCACTTTCTACAATCTTGGCTGAAAGGGTTCCTACCTCTTCACTTTTTAATCTTTGAACAATCTCTTCTATGTCTTCATCTACAAGAACTATGTCTCGCATCTCTGGAAGACAACTACTTATAGGATAAAACATGTTCTCCTTTACAAACCTAGCCTGAGAGGCCGACTCACTAGGACTGTTCATAGTGACTTTTAAACAAATTACTTCACAAAAATGAGATAGAAAAGACTAGAATTTCCTTTCTTACAACATATAATTCTTAAGACTAGAAAGGAAAATTAGGAAGATTTCTTGAAACTCACCGGTGTTGTCTGTTTTCGCTTCCTAGGAAAAAATTTCAATGTGCTTCCAACAGTTGTATGAAAATAGAAAAGGCAATAAGAGAAGATTTAATATGTACATTTAAGTTGCCCTTTTTTGGTAATCATGATTACTTGCCATGAATTAAATATTTCTGTCGTCATTCGTTGGACACGTCCAATCGTATTTATTTCATATTCGAGCAAGTTGAAATTTTGCAGAGCTAGGCTTTACTTCCCATCTTTTCAGAAACTGATCTTATAAAGGAAAGTGAGATTCGACATGTGCCACAAATATTTGATCATTATTGCATTTTTTATTTTGAACCTTGAACCCTAAAGTGCGAAGTTCAAAGTTCATAATCCCATATGCCTCAGTCATGTAGTGATAAAATTATAGATGAGATAGACTAATGCATGGCACATGGAAGATATTGAATTATGAACTAAAAGGAATAAGTTCAAAGTTCAAGATTACAAAAAACACTAACGCCAAAACAGGAAAAGATACGGGTTGAGCATGCAAAGAGACAAACATACATTTTGGAAAAGTGAACCTTGAACATTGAATAGTGAAGTTCAATATTCAAGATTTGATATTACAAAGACACACAAATGCATGAGTTATGAAACTTTACTGACTGAAAGAATTTCATACGGATTGTAAAGCGGAAAATGGAAAATTGAACTTTGAACCTTGAACCGTGAGGTTCAAGATTCAAGATTCAATATGCACTTTGACATAATAAAAGTTACTTAGAAAAATTTAACATTAGGATTTCTAACCTACAACAGGAGGCTCTGACTGGGGATAGGACCTTGAGGGATGAAATAAAGAACTCCAAAAGTCTCTGGTTCCACACAAAACTAAGCCTACTAACAAGGAAACCCTAACTTAAAGCACAAAAAAGCTTATGTACAAAAAAAGACCAACTATTTAAAGCTCATAAAGCTTGATATCTTTTTGATAAAAGGACAAGGGAATTTTTGTTCTATCAGCATACCTCAGTTTAAAATAATTAGGACCGAGCTCTTGGTTAATCTCAAAGTGGCCCTTCCACAATGATTCAAATTTTTTGTGTGCGCCTCGAGGTTCCTACCTATTATCCCACAATAAAACTTGATCTCCTGTCATGAATTTCCAGGGTCCAGCTCTTCTATCAAATATTTTCTTCACCCTAGCTTGGTGACCAGTAATGTGGTCTACTATATTTTCTCGTTCTTCTTTGATTTTTCTCAAATACATTATTCTCTCCTCTAGGGCATTTTGAAAATGTTGGTCCTCAATCACTTTCTGTAACTTAGCAACTGCTAGTTCTAATGGAAGAGAAAGCCGATCCTCTATGCCATATACCAGCTCAAAAGGTGATAACCCTATGGCTCGGTTGGATGAAGTGTGATTAGCCCACAGTGCTTCATGCAAAATTTTATGCCAATCTCTAGCATTGTCATTAACTAACTTTTTCATTATAGAAATCAAGTTATTATTAGTTTCAATTCATCCTAACCGTTACCATGAGGAAAGTAATTGGATGAGTGTGACAATTGAATCCCATTATTATAATAGAATAACTACATTTCATGAGAAGAAACATTTTGCATGTTATCTGCCAATATCTTCACTGGAACTCCAAATCTCACCAAAATATTCTCTTTTAGGAAGGAGAAAACTATTTATGATGTGGTCTTTCTCATGGGTATGGCTTCTACCCATTTTGTAGTGTAGTCCACCATGGTTAGGATATGAGTGTGACATGCGCTTGATGGAGGGTGTATGGGCCCTAAAACATCTATGCCCCACTACTTGAATGGTTCTTTGATAACTACAGGTCTTGATGGTAAAGCAGCCAAATGAGGTTTTACGGAAAATAACTTACATTTTTTACATTGTGCCACCCATTTGTAAGAATACTTGAACATCTCGAGCTAATAGTAACAATTCCTTAGTATTTTGAAGGCCTTTACTAAGGATGAGAAATGTCCACTGCAAGCTTCATTCACTACTACGTTTGGGGCCAAATTTCAACAGAAGTTTCCAACGGGTAACTTTTTCTTACAAATTTGTTTTTTTTTTTGTAATAGGCCTTGATGATGTCAGTATTCCAATGGGTGTTTAATTGACCATCAAAATTATGAAAGATTAGGGGTATAAATTAAAAAAAAATGTGAAACAGCCTCATCATTTTCATTTCAATTGGAGAGAGGGAGAAAAGGAGCAACAGCTGAGCGCGGGAGAAGGTATGTGATTTCTTCATCTTTTGAGCCTCTAGTATCATATTTGAATGCATTTCATTTTACTGTTGAGGGATTTTCTCTCTGAAATAACTACATTCTACTGGTGTCGTGCCCTAGCCAGTGATTTATCTCTATTATTTGATGTTATTGGTGCTTGTCCTCAAGGATATCGATTCACTATATTCAAATGTTTGGATTCACATTTGTTGATATTAATGGAATATGTGTTTAATGATGCCATTATATATTTTTGTCACTGAAATGACCACATTCTACTGGTGTCATGCCCTAGCCCGTGCTTTAATCCATTATTTGATGTTATTGGTGCTTGTGCTCAAGGATATCCATTTTTTTGAAATGTTGACTGTAGTTATCAAATGGACAGCCTGTGAGCTTCTAGCTAGGCACCATTTGTATTGATAGCTTAGGGCATCAAATGTATTCCATCATTGATATTTGAGACTTTGTTAAAAGGAAATAGGACAAACAACAATTTTTATTTAGTTTCTCTATTTTGATCCCTAAGTGGCTTACAACCCTAGAGAAGTATATGTAGATTTAAGGATCCAATTGCAGGGTACATAGCGGCCGATAATTCACAAGAAATCCATGCATCCAATTTGAATAGAAATTAATATAAAGAACTAGGGTCCTCCAATGGCCCAATCATCTAGACCTTGACTATCCCCTCAACCAGTGACCCTTCAAAACAAGTTACCTATTCATGGAAATGCTCATAGCAATTGTTTGCTCCATTTTTTTACTTTTTATGTAATTTTGTATATGTATATGTATATATGTACGTATATATGTATATGTACGTATATATGTATATGTATATGTATTTATATGTATATGTATGTATATATATGTATGTATATATTTACAAGGAGCAAAATCCTCAACACATCTTTGTTTTAAACATGCCATTGGTTCAGTTTTGTAAATTTGTTTTTTGTGTTAAATGCATTTAAATGGAACATTAAGCATAGTAATAATATGCTTAATCTATTACTAATTTCAGATTAAATGCCCATAACACCTTTATTAGTTTAGCATTTTATTATAAGATACTAAAGAAGACCTGCTATTTGTCAGAGAAATCTTCACTGTCCCCCACAATGAAGACAATGAAGATTGATCTCATGCCCCACAACAAAGAACATTGTAATAAGAATAAGATATAAAATAGTGTTAGAATAAAATTTGAACAAAGACATGTAATGTTTAAGTTAATGATCTAAAAAGCTGCAAATATAGGAATTGAAAAAGAAGATAGTGCCAAGAAACATTTTCACAAATATGAAATGTGAGGAAAAGTAATAACATTAACAATGCCAGGATTCACAGCATTAAATTTTACCTGCGGATGAGTTTCTGTAGTGGGTTGCCCAGCATCAAAAATATGTTGAGTTGCAATGGATCCAGTTGCAGGATACATAGCAGCCGATAATTCACAAGAAATCCATGCATCCAATTTGAATAGCAATTAATATAAAGAACTAGGG
>MU224431.1:136103-150196 GCA_018584345.1 Thuja plicata | reverse complement strand
CAAAATATTTGCATTTGACCAATAACTGCAAGCAACTGAATGATAAATCCACATACCTGTATCTTTGTAAAATACTTGGAACATCAAAAAGATGGCTAAGTGGCTGCCGCCATGATTTTTATCTACTAAATATGGGAAAAAAAAACCAAAAAAAATTGAATAGAAAACATGATTGGTCATTTCAAAGAGCATTCATGATCAAATAAAATGCAATGCCTTCTTTCGTGCTCGATCAACTTTCACCCGCTTGTTTTCTCCCACTCCTATTCTCAACAAATGAAATAAAAATGATTTGGCCATTTCAAAATAGTGAATCGATATCCTTGAGCACAAGTACCAATAACATCAACTATTTTGATCTGTGGGTACACTAATGTTGGTAAGAGTTCTTTTATTAATAAGATTACTCTGCAAGCTTGAAGAAGCGATATATTTTGGCAAATGAAGAGTAGAAAGACAATGATATTCCTGAGATCATGGATGGACACAATGTTGTAGAAAGTATGGAAGACAACTTTATAGACTGGCCCTAGATCCTTCGACAATTGGGCGTAGGATCCAAACCCAGGCTAAAAAGATGTCTTCCTTTCTGTTGTGGAATTATCCCTTCTTTGGCCTGCACTCATTCCTCTTCTCAAAAATGGTTATCTAGAAACTTTGGATATTGTTTCTAATCCATGCACGAAATGTTCTAGTGATCACATAAAATTACTTTAGGCCTCCAGTATTTGTGGAGTGTACATAAACGCAAGGCGGTGATTATTCTCGACGATCAACAGGTAGCTAGGACTAAAGATAACATAGCTCAAGAGACCATCATAGGTTGTCTCTTTCTTCACTGTATATTATTGACAGAATGTTTTACATTTCATCAGCTCATCAAATCCGGGGATTTGAAAGAATTTAATAGAATATTTTCATGACAATGTATATTATTTAAGTTGATGCTGCATGAATTTATCTACTTCGTGCACTTGTATACTATGAAGAGGGTGACAAAGAAGCATCTCCTACCATGGCCATGCTTCTTTATTGCTGTACTCATAGTCTACAAGTGCATGAAGTAGATAAATTTGTGCAACATCAACTTAAATAATATACGGTGTCATTAAAATATTCTAATAAATTCTTTCAAATCCCCAGATTTGATGAGCTAATGAAAGGTAAAACATTCTGTCAATAATATAGACTAAAGAAAGAGAGAACCTATGATGGTCTCTTGAGCTATTTTATCTTTAATGTGCATATCCATTGGTTTTTTGACATTTCATAATTAATTTTTGATAGCAGTCATGTGCCTTTGACAGATAAAATGTCAGAGAATCAAAATTTATGACAATTCTTTCGACAGTAATGCTATACGTTCGACATCGTAACCTGTCGAAGAAATGTTGCACTACTGTCACTATTCCAATAGTTAAAGTGTCACAAAGATAGATTTTTCGATAGACACTTTGACAATAATGATATATATCCAACAGGTATATCTATCAGAAGTTGCAAGAAACTATCGGTGTGCCAACAGTTATAATGTCAGAAAGTATATGTTTTCGACAGTTATTTCCAACAGAGGTGGTATATTTTTGATAGGTCTCAGTGTCAGAATTTTGATGGATGCACTGTAGAAAATTCCATAATGAAGCTATTTTCATGTGCAAGTTTCTGATATGATGTGGTGTCACAAAACCGACAGATGTGTCTTCTGTCGCAATTTCCTATGCAAAAATGGTGACGAACTCATGTATCGAAATACTGATAAATGTGTGTTGGAAATCTGACAAATGGCTGTTAGAATTTGACCTCAAATGTACTAGTGATTGTGAAAGGATTGAAGCAACTTCTTTTGTTGATCCTCATCTACACACTTGAGGAACATCCTGTCTAAGCCTTGTTTGTATAATATTGTAGACACCTAAAAATAGTTTGAGCCTACTGGTCTACGTGTTTTAACATTATTCGCATTACAATCAAAATGTTGTTTTGTGACCTAATTATTCCTCTATGTCACGCATATGATATTTATTGTATAGTGACATTGTGTCCTTCATCAATGATTGAATATTGAAAAATTGTTCAATTATTTACTAACAATTCTACTTTCTCTATCAAATCTATCATTTCCCAAATCATTTCAAAACCTTCCTAAACTAATCCTAACCGATCTTAAACCATCCCAAACCTTCCTAAACCAATCCTAAGCCATTCCAAATCTTCCTAAATTAGTTAAAATCTATCCTATTATATTCCTAACCATTTGCAAAATTGTTTGGACTCATTTCTGACCATTCTCTTGCATTGTCCAAGTTCATCGATGCCTAATCAACCCAATTTAAAACATATCGATCAAACCATAATTCCAATTCAATCAACCTTATCATCATTTCAGGAGCATTGTCCAAGATCATTGATGCTTTGTATCCATTCAATCAACCATTTGATAACACTGTCAAAGATCATCGATGTTATCACTATCAATCTATCAATTTTAATTCAATAATGTTGCTCATTATTGTCAATACTATTTCTGATCATCATTTCGGGAACATTGTCAAAGATCATCGATGTTTCCCCATTTCAATTTCAATCTTACGACACCATCAAAGTTCATTGGTGCTTTTTAATCATTTCCAATCATCATTATCTAGGTGCATTGTCAAAGTTCATCGATGCCTCATGATTTCCTAAACTATTCTGGAACCCTTAGAATTAACCCTAATCATTATCAATATCATCAAAATTCTTCCAATTCAACATCAACACCTTCAATTTGACCTATTCTCTATTAATTTCCCCATTTGGATGAATAACCCATAATTTATCCTAAGTCCTAATTGAATAAATAAATAAACTTTATTTATTCCCCATTTTCCTAAGTCTCCAATAATTAATTAATTTTATTAATTAATGAGCTAATTTAAAATTTATGAGATTCCTTATAATTTCATAAATCTAATTCAATTTTTATGAATATTTGAGAATATGGGATTATTGATTTGATTGATGATTCATAATCTCACCTACATATCATATCCCTTAAATAAGGATTCTCATCCCTATTAAGGTGCTTCACAAATGTTTTCAAATATTTGCAATATCTCCTCAATATCTCTCTCCCATTTCATGCTTCCCAACATCCTACCAACCAAAATATTGGTTGGTGCATTGATTTTATGCAATCTCGCCTAAATGTGTCTCATTTTCTATAAATTGAGGACATTTCTCTCATTCAAGTTGAGACAACTATCTTCTAGTATTCTCATTTGCAAATTCTATGCTTTCAAGAGTATTTGTGGAATCTTGTTATTGTCAAAGAGCCAACATTAATCTGATTATGGAGAAGAAAGAAGGACATGGGAGCTTCATCTAAAGGGGGTTCTTAGAGTTTTATGCTTTACTTTTTATGAACCCTTGTTTTAAATGGCTTTCATGATAGATTAGATAGGTTAGCATGTTATTTAGGGTTTTTGGTGCCCTAGATATGATAATTAGGCCTTTTTTTAGTCTTACATTTGGTGAACCCAACATGAACAACCTTGTTGATTAACTTTCTTATGTTTTTGTGTCATTTTCAGGTGCTAGAAGAGAGCTGAGCAGGTGGTCATAAAAGCTGCACAGGTGGTACCCAGACTTGCGCAGGTGGCTTCTTAGCTATGAATTTGGGTACATATGATGCTCTTTTATGGTTTAGGGTTATTTCTTGAGGGTTTAGGAAGCCATTCTGCATTTAGGGCTTCCTCCTCTAGTTTTTTTCTATTTTCATGTCAAAATGAACCCTAATCTATCCCAATGAGCCCTAAGTGTGGTAACTAAACCCTAATAAGGCAAATGAACCTCACATTTTCATTTTCAAGGCTTAAGATGAACATGAACATTTATATGTGGGTTCCTAACATCAATCTAATCTAGTGTAGGGTTGCATGCTATCAAGCTTATTCAAATTTAAGCAACTTTCAAACTAGCCTAACTAGGGGTGGAAAGGAAGTGTTTTATGAAAATTCAAGTTATTCAAGTTTTCAATGGACTTAAAATAAACATGCAAACCTGATTTTGGGACTTAAAATAAACTCTAGCATAGTTTAGGATCAAGTGTAGTTTTGAGTCTTCAAGGTGATTCTAGACTATTTCTATACACATGCAAGCTAGTTAGGGTTTCAATCTCATTTCAAAACTTTACAAATCAACTTAAATATCATGGTTAATGAACCCTAGCTATGTTTCTCATGTTTTTGCATGAATAGATGCTAAAAAACTCTATCTTTTTGCAATTTTTGAGCCATTTTTAGACTTCTGATCAGTTGCTGCGCAGGTGGTCACTGCACCTGTGTAGGTGGTCACTGTACCTATGCAGGTGGTTAGAAGATGCATAGGTGGGAGTCTATTCCTATGTAGGTGGTTTCTCTAAAGTTGTGCAGGTGGTCACTATTCCTGCGTAGGTGGTAAGAATGATGTTTTTCAATGCTTTTTTGGGGTTTTTGCATTCCTATACCTGATTTTGCACTTAGATTACTTGATTTTTGTGTTAGTGATGAGTTTGTGCAGTGTTATGGAAATTGTGGGATGAATACTAAATCTTAAAACTACTAATGGTTTCAAATGCAGGACGTTTTGTAGAAGAAATTATGTTCTCCCAAACTCTTGTGGTTTCTTTTTTGTAGTTAGAAAACATTTCACTTTGGTGCTTGAAATGAACCTTTTTCTTTCATGTGTCTATTGTGTTTTCTAGATTGTAAAACCCTAAGATTGAAATGAGCATATCCTCTCCCCCTCGCCTTCATGGATCTTGGGTGCAAGAGAAACTCATATCATTCTTTTAGAGTGGCTACCTCCCAAGTGCTTTAGTAGAGCCAGTGAGAGTGGATGCCCAATCGGTGACAGGCTAAAGCCAAGCCCATCCAACTGGGATATAAATATGTGATTGTGATTAATCTCTGAATGGACAGCTATTGAATGCATTATACCAAGAATAAGATCTCCCCCAGTGCCCTTGTGGTGCATTAAAACCTATGGAACGTAACTTCTGTAGGCTGGGAGGCCTCCATAATGGAGCTAATATGTCACACATATAATCACCCGAACGGATGCCCTTATTAAATACTAGTTTTTAGTAGCCAAAAACATTCTATCTGTTGGCGCAGAAGGTTGAAGACAAACTAAGATGTCCCACACTTTGGCAGATATTATTCAAGACAACAATCCCTTGGGAAGTGATGTCCCTTGGGAGTTGAATCTTGGAGTGCCTGAGAAGTGAGTGCACATGTAAGGAGGAGCTCATGCCTCCAAGCTTATAGGTTGTCCACTATTAGTAAGTGTGGCTGAACTTTGGTTCAAGTGGGGACTCAATAGATACTGTCCTTTCTATCCTTAGGAAGTGGTTTTTTTGTTCATTTTCCAACAGCCAATCTGAATGATGTGTCTTGTGTGAGTATTCAAACCTTAATCAAAATGATAACATCTTAAAAACACTCTCCTTAAAGAACACTTTTTCCAAATCAATTTTTCAAAACATTCAAATGGGTCACAACAATACCTTGTCTTTGAGTAAACATATGGAACCTTGAACATTTCACTCGGAACCGTTTGGCATGCTTGATAGCCTTCATATTGCATAGTCATGACCTAAATCTCCTTACATTTTCATATCACAAATCCCTTGCATTATAGGCCTTATCTTCAATTCTCATTTTCCTTCCTTTTGCATATGTCCTAATCATGACTCTTTTGCATACATAGCACATTCCTAGATCCTCCTTAAAAAATTGGCAAATATTCCTAGGAAGTATCCAAATCATGGAACCTCTCTTTATGATGTTGAAAATAGGATCTTGAATTGATCCCCCTTTTGCAAAATTTCAAACCCCTTTATCAATTTGGTCTCATTCCACCTTGTCATGATGGATTTGGCCTAAGCCTTTTTCTTTATCAAACTTGTCCTTTGTTCCAAAAAAATCCTACCTTTCAAGTCAAGATCCTTATTCAATTTCATAAGGTTATGCTCCTAGATTTGTTTCCTTCCAAAGGATTAATTGTTAAAGTCCAAAAATCCAAAAACACAGTTGCATAAATCTTAGCTTGTATTTACATAATCTTTAGCTTGCATTTTCATAGTACCTCCTTGCATTTTCCCAAGGTTGTATTTCAAACTTGCATTCCCAGAATTTCAAAAATTCCCGAAAATCTTGCATTTGCATATAGAAATCATGCCATTTTTTACAAGGTCTCAAGCATTTAAGGGGAAACAAGATCCTTTGTTACCAATGTTTACACAACAACTAGAATCACAATTAACCTTTAATCCAAGAAAAGGTGTTTCTTATCATGATCAAACTGACCTAGTCAACATGCAACAATTGGAAAGAGTGCATCAAAATTTTAATGACCCAAGACATACCACCTTCCCTCAAGAGCCAACTTCAAGCAATGACCTATGCAACATGGGGTATTAGTCCAATGATTCCCAAAACTTTTGCACTATTCAATGGGGACCTCCCCCAGAATTTGACCCATTCTTTGTACCTATGCCACCTAGCCAAGGTAGTGTTCCTCCTACACCTAAGGAGGAATGCCAAAAATTTTCTCAAATAAATCAAGTCCAACCTAATAATTTGCAACATCAACCCATACCAAACATGGATTGTGGATCCTATCAACCTCCTCCACCACCATAAGATAATCAAGATGAAGGAAATGCCTCAAGTTACCCTTCATATTCTATTGACTCACATGGGACATTTGCCTCCTTCAAAGATATACCTACAGAGGAAATTGATGAGGCCGTTAAGAATAAGAAAATTCAGAAAACATTAACATACCTTATGATCCAAGATCCACGATGGTATATCAAAGAGATTTAGAAGACAAATCCTCAACTATTTTTGGAATTTCAAACTCCCCCACCATCTATTTTGGAAGAGAACCAAGCCCTAATGGTGCAGGATAGAGAAAAGTGAGAACAACCATTCGATGAGTCAGCTATGGAGCTAACACTAAAATGACAGTGAAATGATTTAATTGTCAATATTCCTCCAAGGAAATAATATATACCATTGGATAATCATTTGTTTGAAGAAGAAGCACTCCCTCCTCTCGAGACGACGGATGCTAAACAATCCCTGAGAAAGGTCCTAAAAGAGCATGGAGGATTGATTTAAAGAATCGTTTACCAAAAGGATCAAATGAGACATTCACATTTCCTTTGGGGATGCCAGATGTACCCCCTTTTGAGGAAACACAACCAAGTATTCCTCCTTTGGTATAACATACAACATTTATTGGAAGCACCTCAAATGCAACAACATCTCAAGGACCATTTAATGAACAACCATGGATACCCAATTTTGATGTACCTAATGTGACTACTGCAACTATATCAAATCCATTGCAAGGTCAAAAGAAAAAGAGCCTTGTGGATATTACACCAATTCCACCTAAGGCGACACAACTAGCACAACAAGTGCAACAAGCCCAAGTGGCTCAACAAGTAGCACCTATGGATGTAGTGCAACCACTACAACCCTAATTTGCAGCCCAAGTTAACATGATGTCTCAGGGACAACCAAAAAAATGTAAGACTACAAATCTCGATGGCATACTTGGGCCACTTGGATTTCAACAAGCTAATAATGTGCAACAACCAACAATGCTGATGGGTCAAGAATCTCATCTTTCTGTACAACATGTGAAAGGTTTAAAGGTGAAAAAAGTGCAACCACAACAACAACAACATACCCAACAATATGTACAGTAACAACATACTCTCCAACAACAATATGTACAGCATCAGCAGCACACTCTACAACAATAGTATATATAGCAACAATAACAGGCTTTACAACAATAGTATGCTTAGCAACAAAGATGATAGCATGTTAAAAAACAACCACAACAACATGTTCAACAATCATATGGTCAGTAGAAACAACCACATGTCACACAACAAAAAAATGTGTCACAACAACACCAACCAGGGGCGCAAATTCAACATCAACAATATGCACCCCAATATCAACATCAAGTTTCCCAATCATATTATACGACACAAGGTCAACAATACAATCCTCCACCAATAAATCAATAACATCTGGAAGATCACCAAAAATATGCCTGACAACATGTGGCATCAGTCCATGATATATCATCTGAATCATTAGACTCAAATTGGGCCTTAGAATACAGTCGACATTCAAGGGCTTCCAAACAGACACATCATTTTGATAAACACAGAAAGGTAGTGAAGCCTTCACCAAATGAAGAAATGCTTCAAAAAATCCAACACTTATAGAAGCAACTGAATGATATGCAATTCAAGGACACCAAGACACTCTAAACGGAATGTGACCTGTGTCCTAATCCGTTTGATCCAAGCATTTACATGCCTCCTTTTCCCAGGAATTTTTATGTGCCCAAATTTGAGAAATACAAAGGGAAAGGCAATCCAATTGATCACATTCAAGAATTTTATACATCTTGCATTGAGGTTAATCATGACAACACCTACCTTATGAGACTCTTCCCTCAAAGCCTTAGGGTCAAGCAATGGAGTGGTACTCTAAACTACCTGGCAATATCAGATCTTGGAAAGAACTAGCCAAAAAATTCATCTCTCATTTTGCATTCAACATATCAAGCAAGGTTATGCTTACTGACCTATGCACGACCAAACAAAAGGTTGGAGAATCCTTCATGACCTTCCTATTGAGATGTAGGAATTTGGTGAGTCAATGCCCTTTTGATGTACCAGAGGAAAAACAAATTTTATTATTTATCCAAAATTTGGTACCTAAGATGATGTATGAGCTCAAGATTAAATGACCAAGTACAATTCAAAAGCTCATGAAAAAGGGAATCAACATTGAAGATGCTATTATTGAAAAGGGAGTGTTAAAGATTAACAAGGACAATCAAACCGTGAGCACTTCCAGTGAAAAGTTGAAATTTTGGTCTCGGAATAAAAATGTCACCAATGATGGCATTGTTGACACATGGATAGTTAATCTGACACAATAGAAAGTGAGTCTCAAAGCACCCGCTACTACCAATACGTAGACAAAAACTCAAGTGTCGCCTCTAGCGCCAGCTCCAACACAACCTCAAGCACAAATGAATGATAATGCGCAACAAAATTTGTAGCGTCGACCACCAAGGAATAGAGATGGACCACAATGATAGTTCACATCATTGTGTGAACCACTCCATTCGATCCTGCAATAGTTATTGCAAAAAAATTACATTCAATTATTTGAGATCCGTGATCCTCCAGCAGTAAAACCCCTTTAGTAGGATGACAACAAATACTGTGATTATCATCAAACAAAGGGACACAGGACCAATTCCTATTTCCAAATAAAACACAAGGTCCAAGACCTTATTGATGAAGGTGTGATTGAAGTTGAACCCATGGCAGGATCTTCCAACACTAACCATACTATCTTCACAAACCCCTTGGTTGATCATGACAAAGGAAAGGCCTCCACGTTGAATTCAAATTGCAAGAACAATGTCAATTATACCTAGACTGGCCATGAATATACCATCAACTATTTCTTTGAGGCCGACTCACATGTGTCCACTCTGACCTTCCGGGATAAAGATAGTAACCCTCAATGTGCATTCACTACTTGTCGCACCAAGATTACTGTGCCTGGTGCACCATCCAAACCCAAGGTATCTTCATATTACAACCTTGTTGACCATGGGTAAAACCCCTGCCTTAATATCAATCCTTGATTTGCTGTGCACATCCCCTAAGCACAAGGAAGTCCTTGACAAAGCTTTGAAAGAGTCCACTGTTCCAACCGACATTGACACTAACTAGTTTTAGGCCATGATGGGGCACTTATTTACATCCTAGGATGTCACATTTTCCAAAGATGATGTTTCGAATGACCACCTTGGTCACAATGACCCTCTCCATCTAGAATTTTTTGTCCATAATGCCAAAGTCCAATGAGTCATGATAGGTAGTGGAGCAAGACTTAACATATGCACTTTGACGGTCATTATTGATCTTGGTTACAATGAGAGTGACATTGACCCTTCCAGGAGAATCACAATAAAGGTCTATGATGATGATGAACATCGCTCCAAGGGAGTCATCATCCTTCCCATTATAACTAGCCCAGTTATTGAAAACACATTGCTACTGTTGCCCAAATTTCTCATTTCTGTGCAATTGGCCTAGTCTACCCTGTCTGGCAATCCTCTGTCATGTTTTTCAGGTCTTCAGCTCAAGCTTTGCTCCAAAACCTATTAAATCTTGAGAACCCTAAGTCCTTCATGTTTGAACAAGGTAGAAACCCTAGACCCTAGGCTCTTATGTTTCGCAGTTACTTTTCTGAGTCACTAAGAGCGTGTGCTTATTTCTCAGTCGCGTTATCGCCATGCCTTGGTTGAATATTCCTTTTCTTCCTCCGACTCTGCATTTCTTCTTTTCACGTGGTCTCGTGATAGATTAGAATATTCCTTCTGCATCTTCTGACTTAGCTTTTCTCTTCATGTCATGTGGTCGCTAGTTCCATGTCATAAGCCTTTGCGGAAAGTGGGACCCAAGTCTTCGGTCACTTGATCACTTAAGCCTCAGTGAATATGCCTTTTCTTATCCCAACTTTGCTTTTCACTGTGTCGCATAGTCTGGTGACCTTTTAGAATATTCCTTATGCGTCTCCCGACTTAGCGATTAGTCCTCAGTCGGGATGTCGTGGGACAATCATGTTACATGTTACAAAGATGGGACCCACCCTCAGTCGTGAAGTCGCGTGAAGAACTCAGCAGTCAATGAAACATCTTCTGACTTTGCATTTACCTTGGGTCGCCTTGTCGCCAGATCAGGTTAACTATTAGCAGTTAAAAGGCCTTTAGTCGGGTGATCGCTAGATTCCCTGGCAGTTAAGAGAAAGGTGCTCAGACTTGGTGACTGCTTCATGTCACGTGATCACTGGAGCAGGTCACACCTAGCGGCTAAAGGACACAGTCAGTCGCAGAGTCTCCAAATCAAACAACAGTCAAGGCTTAGCTTCCAAGACTTCGCAACTAGCTATCTGTGGTCCCCAGTCACATTATTGCCAGAACAAAGTGATGAATTAGTGTCCCAGTGTGCAGAAAAATAACCAGTGGCTGTGTGACAGGTGGCATATGGAAAGTGGATGCGGGCCCTCAGTCGGGTAATCGCCAGATGAAGTAAATTGGGTCACACGACTTGGTGACTGTTCTTGTCGCGGGATCGCAGGATAATTTAAGGGCATCCTCAGTTTTAAGCGATTAAACGCCAGCTGTTCGATGCAAAGCATAGATGATCCTACGGTGGTCGCTAAGTCTGGTGATCAAAGTGCCCTACGAGAAATGTACTCCTGACTCAGCGATAGAGGTAGTCGGGATGTCGCCAGAAGGAACTAAGGACACATGTAAACTGTTAAGATAGGTCAAAGGGCTCGGTGCTTAGTTCTCTCAAATTGGTGACTGGAATTTTCGCATGGTCTCAGAACAGAGAGATAACATCTAGCGACTGGGTGACAACCTTAGCAGGCGAGGCAGAGCAGTTTGTAGCTAGGTCGCGGGATAGATGATGGGTTAGGGTTTTCTTCTCGCGACTTTGATTTTGCACAGTCACCATGTCACCAGATCTGAGCTCAGGTTAAGCAGGAGTAAAAAGTACATGGTCACTAAGTCTAGGGATTTAACTATGGTTAAGGTCTGATGCTCGCGACATAGAGACTAGTCGTAGTCGCGTTGTTTCCTGACTTTGAATTTGAAAAATGGCGGCAAGGTAACAGAGGAAAACACTCGACAGCCATGGTTTCTCTGTGCTCGTGTTCCAGAATTGATCAGAAGGTCCGTGCATAGTGCAGTTTCCCAACCTTTGAATAGATTTGTTTCAATGTCGATGAAAAAGAGGAGATTCAGCGTGTTGTAGAGCAGAGAAGAATTATGACTAAGTTTCCAGAAGTGCCAAAAAGAAGGAGAAGAATTCTTGGGCGATGACAAGGAGAACACTTGGCCATGCACTGTTCACAGACAAGAGGGGCATTTATTACAGAAGAATATAGGTGAGCAGGTGTGCATGACTATTCAGAGTAAACATAAATGCTACTATCCACCGTCTACCAAATCTGATTTCCAATTGCCAGATCAAGGAAGAGCATGAAAGTATCCATGAATATCTGTTTGACTCAGTCGTTCTCCATCGCCTCTTTTCTCTCTTTTCCTCTCTCTTGTGATTTTAGGTTTAGGGCTTTCCAGGACCATCCAAAGCTTTTTGCATCCTAAGGGATTCCAAGATGGTCATAGCCCTATATATAGCAGAAAAGTTGCAATTGCAAGGGTCGGTTCTTCTTCCTTTGGTTCTTGCTGTTTTTTAACTTTTCTGAGTTTTTGACAGAGACAAAGAGATTTTGTAACCCAAGAGTTCATTTTTATGTAGAAGGCGTGCTTTGTGACAATTTCTTTGTCCTTGGTGTATTTTTGTATGAGTCTATAACTCACTGTGAGAAGTAATATACAGAGCCTTATGTTCTTGGATCAATTTACTGGATTGTGTCAACCTTGTCTCTTTTCTGCTTGACTATATGTGTCTTGATTGTTGATGGATTAACTGTGGATGATTTTATTCCTCTTAATTAGTCCTTTCACAGCATCTACTTGCAGAAGAGTATGTCTGCTTGCAGGTTGTAACCAGTGTTTTATTGTTTAAAGTTGTTAACTGTGAAGAAGTCTTTCCTTTTAACTGATTTACTCATGACCTTGTTATGAAATACTTATGCATGCCTATACAAGGGACTTGTGTTTTACTTACAATTCAGAATTAGTTGACCCAGGGGTTTATCCTATGTGTGTTATGTTTTCATGCCATTTTTGGTGTATCACCTAGTAGGTAGTTTGCTTTCAGTTATTTCCCTTTCCATGCAATCCTTCTATCCCTTTCCCTCAAAAGTTTTACTTTCCTGTTAAAGAGAAAATTAAGGTGATTATCCAAGAGGAACCAGCCTAGAATCTAGAGGTCTCATCTCAGTTAGCATAGGTCCCACAACCCGGAGATGATTCCCTTGTTATACTGGATTATCAAGACCAAGAGAGCTTGAGATCAGAGGCGCAAATTCAGTGTATAACATTTCTGGCACGCCCGGTGGGATAGTAAAAGAAGTCCATTAGAGAATATTATGTAACCTCTGATATGTAGGTCACATAATACAAACTTTTAAAGAAGTTGTTCTGACAAGTATATATTGCGACTCCACTGGTTTCAAGGTTTCAGGCTAGCCTTGTTTAAAGTATATGAAAAGGATTGCAACTAGAAGCTCTAAGCCCACTAAATTTTTAGAGTTTCCCTTGCAGAGAAGTCACAAAGGCAGGTCAACTCACAGAGAGTCCCCTGTAAGGCAAGTTTAGTCTACACCTCTAGATTCATCAGAAAGGAGGCCTTTTGCTGTTCATCACAGAAGAAGAGGAAGATCTCTAACCAGAGATCTAGAAGAGGAAGATTCAGGTGCAGCTCATCTTTTTGTGAATCTTCAAGTTTCATCTCCTGCAATGGCTAGAAATTTTTCCTTTGCACCTTTCAATCAAGGGATCCCATTAAATTTTGCAGTACATCATGATGTACCCCTGGTGGCATTGAAGAGTTTGCGTGATTTCATAGGAGAAGGGCAAACCATAGCCTTTGAGAACATAAGAGATGTGACTACCATCTGCAGCATCCACAACATCACTCAAGAAGATGTAGCCACCAAGCTGTTAGCAGCATCTCTAAAAGGTAAGGCTCTTGAATGGTTCAAAACTTTACTTGTTGGGTCTATTACTTCTTGGGATGAATTAGGGGATGCACTAAGTAAACATTTTGAGGATAAATCAGATAACTTGTCTCTGGTTGAGAAGTTAACAACCATTAAGAGAGACCCTCAAGAACAAATGACAGATTACAATTGTAGATTCCTTAAGACATGGAATAGAATCCCAGTTTCAGTCAGACCATTAGCACACCATGCCTTCCTATACTATTTACAAAGTCTGAATGGTCAAATATCTGTCATGATCCAGTCTATGGGAGGCAATTCCTTACCCCAAGCTTTTGACATAGCTGTCAGGGCTGAAAATTGTTTGATTCA
>MU224431.1:76449-136053 GCA_018584345.1 Thuja plicata | reverse complement strand
TATCTTTCCTAGCCTTCAACCCAGTGCTCCTGCACAAGTGCCCCCATTTACCCCTATTCCCATATTGGCTCCCCAAGCTAGTACTAGTGGCCAGGAACATGCTAAGGCAGGTTCTTCTCAGAAGTTGTAAGAAATACAGAGTAGCCAAACTACTACTATACAATAAATGACAAATGCGATACAAACCTTGACAAAGGAGGTCACAAGCTTGAAGAAGCAGAATCAAGGTGTCAAGCCACCTTTCCAACAACAAGACCAAGGTCCTAGTCAACAATACCAAAATCAGGGACAGCCTTATCAACAAGGTAGGCCACCATACCAAGGAGGCTATCAAGGGCAAAGATAAAATTTTAATCAGAGACCATTCCAACAATATAACCCTGCACCTCTTAATTCTGCAAATCCAGTCAGGGATTTGGTTCCTGGTCAAAATAACTTGGCTATGGATAATGAATGGTGTTTCCCTTGCAATCAGCCCCACAATCAGGCTACATGCTCTAATGGGTGGATGAACCAAGCTCTGATGGTTCAGAATGCCTCTCAAGCTCAGGAAGAATATTCATCCAGTGGGACAGCTCCCCAACAAGAAACACAAGAAAATGAGGCTTCTCTTTTCAATTGGGAGCAATCAGACTTTAATGGAGTCAGTAGTGATGAGGCTTTTGCTGCCTTTACAAGATCAAAGAGGAGAGCTCAGGACATGGAGACAGCTGATTCTGGTACCCAAGCAACCATATCTGCAGAGCCAGTACAACAAACTCCTCTGGTCATAACAAAGAAGGCTCCAGCCACCACAAACCTAGAAGGCCAAGATCCAAAGGGGGAAGAACCCATCATAGTAAAGACATAACAAAGAGTGCACACTATGACACCTTACAATATTGTGGATAATATGAAGAAGGTGAATGTCACTATGTCTATGCGGGACTCTTTGGCCATTCCAGGACAGCCTGAGATTTTAAAGCAGGCTATATCAGAGGTGATAGCTCCTCAACCTATAAAAGAGGCTGTGAAGCCAGTGTTGGTTAACACTGATCAAGAAAAGGAGACTCTAAGTAAAAACATCAAGGCTAACCCCATGAAAGGTAGGATCTTGAAACCTCCTCCCTTTTATGTATCATTAATCATTGGTAAATCTTTAGTGCATAATTGCATGGTAGATAGTGGAGATAATAGCACTGTAATGCCCAAGAAGGTGGCTGACCAAATAGGACTGAAATATGAGCCCTTCCAAAAGAATTTCACATAGCTTGATGGGTCCTCAGTTAGCACTATAGGTGTGGCCAAGTATACCAGTCTAATCTTACATGCTAGCCCTAATTTCTCCATCCTCCTTGACATATATATCATTGATTTCCCTGCAATGTTTGCCATTTCCTTATCAAGAAAGTTCACTGCCAAGATAGGTGGTTACTTATCTTCTGATTGGTCCCACATGTTGTTCCACACAAGATATGGTACCAAGGTTACCATTAAGTCAGAAGCATTGGCAGTACACCATGTAGAGCCTTATGTGCCAAGTGCAACCAATGTTAATTGCCCCATATTTGATAACAGTGATTTCCAAACCTATAGTGAAGCAAGCACTAAGATAGGGGATACCCCTGAATTTTACTTGGATGAAAGAGAAACAAAACATATTACTTGGAATGCTGGTTTGGGAAACTACTTGTTGCAAGAGGGTGATGCTATAGAGCCCAACCTTTTCAAGGGTGCCGATTCAGAAGATCAAAGTGATCAAGTCTTGGAGCTATACTTTGATGGGGCTAGAAGTAGACACGGTTCTGGTGGAGGTGCTATGTTGGTGTCCCCAAAAGGAGAAAGGTATTATACTTCCTTTAGATTCAGTTTTTCCTGCACCAACAATACTGCAGAATATGAAAGTCTAGTTAATGGACTAGAATGGGCTAGAAAGAGAGGGCTTAAGGCCTTAAAATTTTATGGTGATAGTGAACTTGTTGTCAACCAAGTAAGGGGAACAAGTGTAACAAAAAATGATGCCTTGAAAGCATACAAACATAGAGTTTGGGATGCAATTGAAGAATTCTATGCTTTCAACATTGTTGCTATCCCTAGAAGGTTAAACCTACATGCTGACAGGTTGGCTGCCATTGGATCTCAGTTTGACATTCCTAATAACATCGCAAATGAGACAGACCAACACCATATCAAGATTATTTTCAGGCCTTCAATTCCTGATAATAATATTAATTGGCAAGTATTTGACAGTGATGAGCAGATTTTGTAGTTCTTGTTTGAAGAAGATGTCTTTTCAAAACACAATCAAAAAAGGTTATCATAGAATTATGGTGACCAAGTGTTACAGTTGAAATCTAACAAGATGCCTAAAGGTCTGGTTACCTTAGAGACTGTCTTCAACAAGGATGATGAAGTCAAGAAAAGTAAAGCTGGCCTGGTAGTCCAACAAGAGCATAGTGGTGAATTGGAATTGGAACCAGGTAAAAGCATACAATTTGGGAAGATAAATACTGATGCAGAAAAATAGGCTTATACCAAGTTGTTCAAAGAATTTAGTGATGTCTTTGCCTGGCGATATGAGGATCTCAGAGGCTTTGATCCTAGTCTTTCTTAGCATACAATTGAATTGGAGCCTAGTGCCAAACCAGTGAGATAGAAACAAAGGCCTGTCAATCCTAAGCTCGAGCCACTCATGCACAAGGAGGTGCTTAAACTCATAGAGAGTAGAATCATCTATCCCATAAAGCACACTAGTTGGGTTTCCAACCTTGTCCCTGTTAGAAAGAAGAATGGGGAGCTAAGGTTGTGTGTTGATTTCAGGGATTTGGACAGAGCCTCATTAAAAGATCGCCATCCACTACCCTCTATGGAAAAAATCCTGCAATGTGTCTCTGGATCCGAGAGATTCTCATTGCTGGATGGCTATTCTGGATACAATCAGATCCTGGTAAGAGAAGAGGATCAATATAAGACTGCATTTACAACCAAGTGGGGAACCATGGCTTATCAAAAGATGCCCTTTGGTTTGTCAAATGTAGGTGCCACATTCCAAAAGGCAATGGATATGGCCTTTAAAAGCCTCATGTATAAATTTTTGTTGGTATACTTAGATGACATAACTGTCTATTCAAAGCATGCAGCAGACCACATGGATCATTTGAGGCAGATTTTTGAAAGGTGCAGAGAATTTGGGATATCCCTTAATCCCAAGAAATGTGTGTTTGCAGTCCATGAAGGAAAGCTATTGGGATATGTAGTATCCAAAGAAGGAATTATAGTGGATCCTGAAAGTATTGCAGCTATCTTGGAACTGCCATTGCCACATCACAAGAAAGGGCTCCAATCTTTCATAGGGAAGATTAACTTTGTTAGGAGGTTCTTGACTAACATTGCAGAATTGCTTAAACCTTTGACAACCATGTTGAAGAAAGGTTCTGTTTTCAGTTGGACCAAAGAAGGAAAGGCTAATTTTGAGGCAATTAAAGAAGCATTAACAGTAGCTCCTGCTCTGTTAAACCCAAACTTTGAAAAGGATTTTATCCTTTATTCTTATGGAAGTCATGATACCATCTCTACAATGCTGGTCCAAGAAAATTCGGAAGGATTGGAGCAACCTGTTGCTTTCTTTAGCAAAGGTTTAGAAGAGTATGAGCATAGGTACTCTTTTGTGGAAAAACATGCTCTTGCTATAGTAAAGAGTCTAAAAAAGTTCAGATATCTATTGACTCACAACAAAGTACATTTACGGGTCACTCACCCTAGTGTCAAAGAGTTTTTTCTTTCCAAAGATCTAAATGAGAAAAGAGCTGGTTGGATCACTAAGGTGATGGAATATGATGTTGATATTGAGACTACCAAGCTGGTTAGAGGCAGAGGTCTTTGTGAACATTTGGCAGGGGGTGAGAATGTAAAGAAATCAGAACCACTAGATGCATCTCTGGTGGTGCATTCTAAACAAGATCAAGCCAAGGAAACAAGTTGGTTGCCTAATATGATTAATTATTTAAAGACAGGACAATGCCCTACAGGGCTAGACTCAGCAAAAAGAAGGTATTACAGGTTACAATCTATCCCTTTTGTGCTGATTGATAATGTCCTTTTTAGAAAAGATCACAATGGTGTTCTTTTAAGATGCATAGATTCAGAGAAGATAGCAAATGTCCTGTTTGAGTTCCATGATGGACCAGCTGGTGGTCATTTTTCTCCTAGGACTACTGCTTATAAGATCATGAGGGCCGGGTACTATTGGCCATCCATCTTCAAGGATAGTCGTGATTATGTTAGAAAATGCATCAAGTGTGCCTTATTTGCAGGAAAAGAGAAACTTGCAGCTCTTCCCCTTCAACCAATCGAAGTTGACCAACCTTTCATGAAGTGGGGCATAGATTTCATAGGCATGATCAAGTGTCCATCTAGTGCAGGACATAAGTGGATAATCACTGCAACAGATCATTTCACTAGATGGACAGAAGTAGTGGCCTTAAAGGAGGCCAATGAGAGTGCTATTTTGAACTTTTATGATGATTTAATTCATAGATTTGGCACTCCAGATTCAATTATTTCAAATAATGCACTAGCATTTAAAGGCCTTAAAGTCTCAAATTGGGCACTCAAGAATGGCATTTATCTGAATACCAGTTCAAATTATTATCCCCAAGGTAATGGTTTGGCAGAGTCTACAAACAAGAACCTGATCAGGATAATTAAGAAAGCTCTTCAGGACAATAAAAGGGATTGGCATACAAATTTGAAGTCTGCCTTGTGGCCAGATAGAATTACTCCAAAGAAGATCATTGGTAATTCTTTGTACATGCTGGTGTATGGCAGAGAGGCTAGGCTTTCCATTTCAACAGAGTTACCAGCTCTAGACCTAGCCACTCAGTATGCCCTGTTTAATGAAGAGGATCCCCTACAGATCAGGTATGTTCAACTGGTGGAATTGGAAGAAATCAGAGATAAATTCATGAGAGACATGGAGTTCCATCAGAATCAAACTAAGAACAGCTTTGACAAAAGAGCCAGAGGAAGGAACTTCAAATTTGGAGATATAGTCCTTAAGTGGGATGAGTTTAGATCCAGACCTGGCAGACATACAAAGTTTGATTCTTTCTGGGGTGGACCATTTGTTATTACAGAGTCTAGAGGATCTAATGCTTTCTAGCTTTCAACACTTGATGGAGATGCCCTGCCAATTTCAGTAAATGGTTTCCACTTAAAGCCCTGCTTTGAGGTTAGTCCTTCTCTGTAGGTCTTTTTTTTCTTGTAAATAGTTCCCTATTCCTCCTTTCCCTGATTTCTAGAGTAGTTTCCTATTTTCCAAGAAGTGCACGCGCACAATTTTGTCGCTGTCAATAAATGTGTTCAGAAGTGACTCCATTCCCAATGAATGTATCAAGGCAACTAGTCTTTATGCTTAGCAGGCAAGCATCCCGCAGAAATCGTCAAAATGTTGCCCAAATTTCTCATTTCTGTGCAATTGGCCTAGTCTGCCTTGTCTAGCAATCCTCTGTCATGTTTTTCAGGTCTTCAGCTCAAGCTTTGCTCCAAAACCCGTTAAATCCTATGAACCCTAAGTCCTTCATGTTTGAACGAGGTAGAAACCCTAGACCCTAGGCTCTTATGTTTCACAGTTACTTTTTCGAGTCACTAAGAGCGTGTGCTTATTTCTCAGTAGCGTTATCGCCATGCCTCGGTTGAATTTTCCTTTTCTTCCTTCGACTCTGTGTTTCTTCTTGTCATGTGGTCTCGTGATAGATTGGAATATTCCTTCTGCATCTTCTGACTTATCTTTTCTCTTCATGTCATGTGGTCGCCAGTTCCATGTCATAAGCCTTTGCGGAAAGTGGGACCCAAGTCTTCGGTCGCTTGATCACTTAAGCCTCAGCGAATATGCCTTTTCTTCTCCCGACTTCACTTTTCACTGTGTCGCATAGTCTGGTGACCTTTTAGAATATTCCTTATGTGTCTCCCGACTTAGCGATTAGTCCTCAGTCAGGATGTCGCGGGATGATCATGTTACATGTTACAAAGATGGGACCCACGCTCAGTCATGAAGTCACGTGAAGAAATCAGTAGTCAGTGAAACATCTTCCGACTTCGCGGTTACCTTGGATCACCTTGTCGCCAGATCAGGTTAACTGTTAGTAGTTAAAAGGCCTTCAGTCGGGTGATCGCTGGATTCCCTGGCAGTTAAGAGAAAGGTGCTAAGACTTGGCGACTACTTCATGTCGTGTGATCACTGGATTGGGTCACAGCTAGCAGCTAAAGGACGCACTCAGTCACAGAGTCTCCGAATAAAACAACAGTCAAGGCTTAGCTTCCAAGACTTTGCGACTAGCTGTCTATGGTCCCCAGTTGCATTATCGCTAGAACAAAGTGGTGACTCAGTGTCCCAATGTGTAGAAAAATAACCAGTGGCTATGTGACAGGTGGCATATGGCAGGTGGATGTGGGCCCTCAGTTGGGTAATTGCCAGACGAAGTAAATTGGGTCACATGACTTGGCGACTGTTCTTGTCACGGGATCGCAGGATAATTTAAGGGCATCCTCTGTTTTAAGCGATTAAACACCAGCCGTTCGATGCAAAGCACAGATGATCCTACGGTGGTCGCTAAGTCTGGTGATCAAAGTACCCTATGAGAAAAGTACTCCCGACTCAGCGATAAAGGTAGTCAGGATGTCACCAGAAGGAACTAAGGACACATGTAAACTGTTAAGATAGGTCAAAGGGCTTGGTGCTTAGTTCTCCCGACTTGGCGACTGGCATTTTTGCATGGTCTCAGAATAGAGAGATAACATCTGGCGACTGGGCGACAACCGTAGCAGGCGAGACAGAGCAGTTAGTAGCTAGGTTGTGGGACAGATGATGGGTTACGATTTTCTTCTCACGACTTTGATTTTGCACAGTCACCATGTCGTCGAATCTGAGCTCGGGTTAAGCAGGATTAAAAAGTACATGGTCGCCAAGTCTGGGGATTTAACTATGGTTAAGGTCTGATGCTCGCGACATAGAGACTAGCCATAGTCACGTTGTTGCCTGACTTTGAATTTGAAAAATGGTGGCAAGGTAACAGAGGAAAACACTCGACAGCCATGGTTTCTCTATGCTCATGTTCCAGAATTGATCAGAAGGTCCGTGCATAGTGCAGTTTCCCGACCTTTGAATAGATTTGTTTCAATGTCGGTGAAAAAGAGGAGATTCAGCATGTTGCAGAGCAGAGCAGAATTATGACTAAGTTTCCAGAAGTTCCAAAAAGAAGCAGAAGAAGTCTTGGGCGATGACAAGGAGAACACTTGGCCATGCACTATTCACAGACAAGAGGGGTAGTTATTACAGAATAATATAGGTGATCAAGTGTGCATGACTATTCAGAGTAAACATAAATGCTACTATCCACCGTCTACCAAATCTGATTTCTAATTTCCAGATCAAGGAGGAGCATGAAAGTATCCATGAATATCTGTTTGACTCGGTCGTTCTCCACCGCCTCTTTTCTCTCTTTTCCTCTCTCCTGTGATTTTAGGGTTAGGGCTTTCCAGGACCATCCAAAGCTTGTTGCATCCTAAGGGATTCCAAGATGGTCATAGCCCTATATATAGCAGAAAAGTTGCAATGGCAAGGGTCGGTTCTTCTTCCTTTGGTTCTTGCTGTTTTGTAACTTTTCTAAGTTCTTGAAAGAGACAAAGAGATTTTGTAACCTAAGAGTTCATTTTTATGTAGAAGGCATGCTTTGTGACAATTTCTTTGTCCTTGGTGTATTTTTGTATGATTCTGTAACTCACTGTGAGAAGTAATATACAGAGCCCTATGTTCTTGGATCAATTTACTGGATTGTGTCAACCTTGTCTCTTTTCTGCTTGACTGTATGTGTCTTGATTGTTGATGGATTAATTATGGATGATTTTATTCCTCTTAATCAGTCCTTTCACAGCATCTACTTGCAGAAGAGTATGTCTACTTGCAGGTTGTAACCAGTGTTTTATTGTTTAAAGTTGTTAACTGTGAAGAAGTCTTTCCTTTTAACTGATTTACTCATGACCTTGTTATGAAATACTTATGCATGCCTATACAAGGGACTTGTGTTTTACTTACAATTTAGAATTAGTTGACCCAGGGGTTTATCCTCTGTGTGTTATGTTTTCATGCCATTTTTGGTGTATCACCTAGTAGGTAGTTTGATTTCAATTATTTCCCTTTCCATGCAATCCTTCTATCCCTTTCCCTCAAAAGTTTTACTTTCCTGTTAAAGAGAAAATTAAGGTGATTATCCAAGAGCAACCAGCCTAGAATCTGGAGGTCTCATCTCAGTTACCATAGGTCCCACAACCTGGAGATGATTCCCTTGTTATACTGGATTATCAAGACCAAGAGAGCTTGAGATCAGAGGCGCAAATTCAGTGTATAACAGCTACAAGTCCTAGATCTTGACGTTCCCTATCACATGATCTTAGGATGCCCATGGATCCATGCCATGAAGGCAATTCCCTCAACGTACCATCAATGTCTGAAATTATTTCATGAGGGAGTGGAAATCACCATCTTGGGTGGTCCTAACCCTTTCAAATTTTGTGCCAATCTGAGAGAAGGGCCCACACAATAGGTGCCTACCAATAGTGAAGCCACTTCATCCAAATCCACAAAATATAACACATCCACCCTTGAAAAATTGATCAAAGGAAAGATGAAGATTACAAATAAAGGGTGTGGAGAGTATACCATGGCACAAGCTTTTCATATTGGGAATCTTCCTCTCTCCCCAAAGTCTTATGGAAAACCAAATTTATTGCAAGCACAACCACCCAAGACTACCATGAAGGTTATACATTCACCCTGTGGGGAGGTTAGCATGGAGAGCATGTTTATGACAATGCATCCAGTTGGATTTTTCTAGATCAAAAGAAAAAAGAACATGAGCCCACTAAGATTCCCATTGAAAGATACAGGCCCGGGTTCACACTCATGCAGGAAAAAGGATATGATGTCCATAGTGGCCTTAGAGTACACAAATAAGGAATTGTTGAACCAATCACTACAAAAGGCCACCCCCTTCATCTAGGCATTGGATTCAAACCATTACGAATTGGCTCTTCGAATGCCAAAATGGTCTCATGTGATAATGTAGAGGTTTGAAATGATGAAAAGGCATCTGAGGATCCCCCTTCTGAATACACTATCAATTCAAATGAATGGGAATGGAACACCTGTACTTCCAATCCTTATGAGCTTGACTATTTCTTCCCTAACCCTGTAGACCTTCCTATGGTAGACAAACATGTTAACACAATCTCCACTCCTCCCACAACCAATCCTAATACCTGGTCTATAATTTTCTAGGATCCCAGTCCTAAACCTTCAGTGCATGAACTCTCTTACTCTGAAGACACTAATATCTACATATTTTCCATTACCTCAGACCCTGAACACATCTTTTCCACTAACAATGGCATTTCCCTAGTCAACCCTAAGCTTATTGATTGGGATGAGAAAGGACCAACAAGCTTGGATTGTTTCGAGAACAATGAAGCAGTAGCAGAATTGTTTGAGATTTGAGAGGGCATACCATCTGGTGACCACAAAAGAGGATTCTCCATTGACCTTGTTGCTACTGCATATCTTGAGGAGTCAAGTCTATCTTCCAGTCACAAAATTGAAAATGATAAAATCAAAAAACAAAAAAATAAAAAGAATAGGTCCTCTGGTGAAAACTGAAAGGCGCTAGTTGACCATGAAAAAGTAAAAACAAAGGATGTATCTAAGGGTGAAAACCTCTCTGAGGCACCTGAAGATGGAAGACTAGACATACCCCCTCCAAAGGAGAAGTTGGAATTACTCATTGAAATGACTAAGGATATTAACTTGGGTACACCAAACAACCCCATGATTATACATTTTGCAGCATCACTCTAGCCAAAGGAGAAAGATGAGTTTATCATATTCTTCCTTGAGCACCAGATCAATTTTGCCTGGTCATATGCTAACATGCCTAGCATATATGCTGATTTATTTCTTCACCACCTCCCTCTGAAACTAGGTGTGAAGCTAGTAAAGCAGAAACTAAGAAAAATGCATCCCCAAATAGCTCTACTAGTCAAAGCAAAATTGAAGAAGTTATTGGATGCATTATGTATCAGGCCTATTCATTACGCAGACTGGATCTCCAATCTAGTTCTTGTTAGAAATCACACAAGGGGCATATAGATATGCACTTATTTCCACAATTTAAATAAGGCATGCCCTAAAAATGATTTTCCTCTACCCAACATCGACATGATTGTCGACATGACTTTAGGCTATGAGATGTTGTCACTGATGGACAAATTCTTTCATTACAACCAAACTCAGAATGCTCCCGAGGACCAAGCTAAGATAGCTTTCACTTGTCCTTGGGGAACCTATTGCTGGAATGTCATGCCCTTTGGCCTAAAGAACGCCAGAGCAACTTATCAACAGGCAATGACCAGCATTTTCCATGACTTTATGCACATCTTAATGGAAGACTATGTTGATGACCTCCTCTATAAATCTGCAACCAGGATAGATCATTTGAGTATTCTAGCTAGAATATTTGACAGAATGGAAGGGTATAAGCTCTGCTTGAACCCCAAAAAGTGTGTTTTTGGATTTTTTTCTGGAAAACTCCTAGGCTATATCATCTCTCAACAAGGTATAGAGGTGGTTCCTACAAAGGTGCAAGCCATTTAAGAGATGCCTCTGCCAAACACACTAAGGAAGCTGAGAAGTCTACAAGGAAAATTACAGTCTATCCACTGCTTTATTGCACAATTCACAGATAAATGCCAGTCGTTTAAAAATCTACTACATAAAGGTGTCACTTTCCATTGGAATGACAAATGTGAACAATCATTCAAACAACTAAAAGATTATCTATTGCATCCACCAATCTTGATGCCTCCCATCTCGGGGAAGCCATTTCTCTTATGCATTTCTACCACAAAAATTGTATTGGGTGCTCTTCTTGCACAACACAATGAACAAGGACCAGAAAGAGCTATTTATTACATCAGCAAAACTTTGGTTGGATATGAACTAAACTACTCACTCATTGAACGAGCCTCTCTTGCTGTGGTTTTTGCCACACAGAAGTTAAGACATTACATGCTACACCATAAAACCATGCTCATGTCATAGATAGATCCATTGAAGTATTTCTTAGACAAAGCCACTCTCATAGGTTGCCTAGCCAAATGGGTCATGTTATTGAGTGAGTTTGACATAGAATATGTTGACAAAAAAGAAATAAAAGGCTAGGTGATAGCGGATCAGCTTTCAGAGGCACCGGTTCCTGATGATCACCCGTTACTTTCAAAATTCCCAGATGAGTCCATTTTGGCCTTCACTGAATCTAATGAGTGGAAACTATACTCTGATGGCTCACATACTAGGCATGGATAGGGGGCAGACATCATGTTTGTCACCCTACAAGGTGATGTCATTCCAAAATCTTACAGAATCGTATTTGCATGCACCAACAATATCACTGAATATGAAGCACTGATCACTGGACTAAAACTTTCTATTCAATGGAAAATTCAACACCTCAAGGTGTATGGTGATTATCAATTGGTCATTGGATAGGTCACTGATGACTATGAAACTAAGGATGAAAAGCTAGTACCATACAAACAGTTGGCTGATTTTCTCAAGGAGCAATTTGTAACAATCAATTTCCACCAGCTCCCATGGGTACATAACAAGAAAGAAGATGCTATGGCCACTAATGCATCAATGATTGACATGTCGAATAATGAAGAAAGATGCAAATTTATCGTTGAGCAGCTAATGCTTATAGCATTCAACATTCTACAATCCGAGCTCATGTGTGACATTGTTGGTCCCGATTCACCCTGGTATCAAGATGTCTAGAATTACCTACATGCCTGGATATTTCCCCTTACCTTATCCTAGAACAAGCACCAAGATCTTATCCATCAAGCCTCCCATTATGTCATCATTGGTGATACCCTCTATCGGAGAGCCTATGACCAAACCCTCCTCAAATGCCTGGATTCACGAGAGGTTGACACTCCCTCACATGAGGTCCACGATGGTATTTTTGGTAGACATTTCAATGGTTTTATTCTCACCAAGAAGTTGGTTTGAGCACGATACTACTAGCCTACCATAGAGAAAGATCCTCATAAATTTGCTAAGAAATGTTTCAAGTGCTAGATTCATAGTAATATGATTCATGCCCTGACATAGGATCTACAACCAGTGATCTCTCCATGGCCCTTTTCACAATGGGAATTTGACCTTGTAGGGAATATCACACCCCTATCTTCTAATGGCCACAATTACATCATCATGGCCACCGAGGGCTTTACCAAATGGGTGGAAGCTATCCCATACATTACCGACAAACAAGTTTCCAGATTCATCCTGAACTATATCATTTGGCATTATGGAGTTCCTCTGGCCATCATTACATACCATGGTAGCCCATTCTAGAACAACGATGCTACCCAACTTTGTGAGAAATTCAAAATCCATCATGGTATTTCTAGCATCTACTACCTGCAAGGCAATGACAATGTAGAGCCATCTAACAAAACCATCATTAAGATCCTACAAAAGACTATCAATGATGCTTTCTGTGATTGGCACTTACAACTTAACCTAGCTCTATGGGCCTACAGGACCAGCATCCACACCCCCACTAGTGCTACTCTGTACTCTCTTGTCTATGGCACTGAGGCCATATTACTCCTTGAGGTTGAAATTCCTTCACTGAGAGTATTCTTACAAGGCATTGTTGATGATGAACAGTATAGAGTTTCTAGATTACATAAGCTCAAGATGCTTGATGAGCGGTGAAAAATTGCCTTGGTCCACTTGCAAGCCTACCAGAACCGTCTCAAACAGAGTTACAACAAGAAGGTCCGAGCTCACCATTTTGAGATCGGAGACTTAGTTCTAAAAATGAATTACAAGACCCAGCCACACAGAGAGAAGGATGGAAAATTTGAACCAAATTGGGACGGCCCATACATAGTCACAACATCATATGGGTGTGGCGTGTATCAACTTCCAATCTTAGAGGGAGAACCATTTCCAGAGGCATTGAATAGCATGCACCTCCGTAAGTATTATGCCTAATTTATGAAAAAAAGTACAAAAAAAATTGCAAAAAGTTCCTAATAAAAAGTACAAAACAAAAATTGAAAAAGTTTATGAAAAAACATAAAAAAAAATCAAAAAAGAGAAAAAAGAAAAAAAAATAAAAAATAAAAAAATGGTTGTCTTGATGAAAACCTGGCAAACATGCATCTTGGCACGCAAAAATAGAAATCAAGAGAAAAATCCTACCCAATAGTGAAAATCTAGCAAACAGGCACTTTGGGCAAGTACCGTGGTGAAAACCTGGCAAACAGGCACCATACATAATAAGTTGTTTCTCCATTGTCTCTCATGGTTCCACTTGATATCTTGATGTCCTTTCCTGATCACATTTTTTAGTTTGTATCAACCCTATTGCCCCTTTATGGCCTGTAACTAGTTGATTTTCTTTGTCTTCCCCTTGGTCTACCTAGTCTATCTATCCTTTTTGGCCTTTGCATATAGCCTCTTTGTTGTATGGGGGTAGACTCCTGGCACTGAGCATCTTTGAATTTGAATTTGAACTGGGGGCAAGACCTTACACGAGGTTTACCCATAAGATTCCTTGACTATCTGATTCTAGAGATAACACTTTGTAAATATCTTAATGACCTGAAAAAAAATCCTAAAAAATCCAAATATGCAAAAATTCCAAAAAAAATCAAATAATGTCCTGAAAAAACTTCTAAAGATTACATAATGTCCTGCAAAAATTGCTAAAAATTCAAAAATGATCCTGAAAAAAGACCTAAAAAAAAATTCAAATATCTCAAAAATCCTAAAAATTGCAAAAACCTTTTCAAAAATCTGCAATAAATCTATACATACTTGTCTTCCCTTTTGCAAATCAAACATCATGTTTGTTGTCATCAGTGGCAGAATCAAAAATCTGTGCTTAACAAAATATTATGCGATCGGTCTCATTATGACTGAGCATTCAATCTAGTTGGATTGTTCAATCTTTCAGCCTTTTCTATCAATCAATATGTTCAAGCTATCAATTAGTTCTCAAATCAACCAGTTTGCAAATCTAAGTTACCAATCAACAAACATTTAATGCAAGTAACAAAAGATCAAAATGGTTGTTGGCTCACATTGTTTCGTGAGTATTTTCAATTTTTTTTTTTGATCATGTTCCTATGCTACTCGATGATATTATCTAAACTTATTAGAGTAGCCTGGATGGTTCATGACCAATTTATCTCATTTTACTTTTTTTGCCTATTTGATGCTCTCATGCAATTCTAGGGCATGTCTGCTACATGATTTCGAAACGGAGAAGATCATCCTCTGTCTGCATCATGTTTGTTCACGCAAAAAGGATGAATTTTGTACTCTAGCTTTTGTGCCACGATGCATCGCGTCTGCATTTGCAATATCAAAATAAGCTCTTATAACAAAATTGTACTTGTGAAAGCCAACATCTTTCTACTAACATTTCTTTGTCTAATCCTACTTTCTGCTAACAATTCTTTAGTTAGTCCTCACAGTCACCTTGGTCTAGTACTTTGGTACATCAAAAACAAGTACATCCTGCATACATGCATTCATAAACTAGAAAATAACAAAAACATGTGCATTTTGCAATCAATCATTTTATACATGAGCATAGTTTCAAACATACATTTTGCATTCATACATTTGGAAAAGCCAAAGACAAAAATAATTAATGAATCGATAACATATATTATGGCATAAAAAAAGGTAATAAATGGAAATATATCAATAACATCATATAAAAAGAAAGAAAAGCATATACATAAGCATCCATCCTATGCATCATAAAATAGCTACATATCATATATCAATGTCTCAAAAATGTATCAGAGTACAAAAATCAAGGTGTCTATATACACTTAGGCCTGCAGGCTCATAACATATTACATGTCTATCAAAATTATCCCTCTGCTAGAGAGAATCCTTGTCACCCCCTACTCTCTCGGTCCTCCTTATCCCTGTCCTTTCAGGAAGATGAGGCTCCCCTTATGTGATGCCCTGTCTACCCTTATCTAGGTGGCCCCCTCAGTCCCAACACCCCCCACTATTCTATGTCCTATGGGAGTGCAATCTGCTAGATGACGCTCTGTAACTCGGTGCCCACTGCTCCCATGGCACATATCACTTGTACGCATCTTTCTATTACCTCTTATCCTCTCAGGCATCCCCTATCATCCCTACATGTCACGCATAACTATATCTCTGATGAAACTGATAAGCTAGTGTGCCTCCTCCTGCGCACTCTGTGCTCTAGCAATAGTTGTATCCCTCCCTACTGCCAACTTGTCCATCTATGTTGTGAGTTTTGATCTCTCTGCCATCCATGATGCATGATCTATATCCCACGCAGCTCTATCTATATCCCTCTCTAAAGTCAATCTATCTATCTGGCTCATAAGCTTTGCGATGCACTGTCACTACTCCTCCAACCTATCATCAGGACCCTATGGTGGCTCATCCCTATCCTCATCTATCTACATCGACATATCATCAAGATCCTCATCATCATCCTCCTCATCTCAACCCTCATCCTCATCCTCATCCTCATCATCATCATCATCATCATTTGAATCCTCCTCCCCATCCCCATCCTCATCCTCCTCATCCTCCTCATCATCCTCCTCCTCAGTGCTCTCATCTCTGGGCATTCACAATCTCAGTATCATCATAGTGGGATCTGTTAGAGGAATCGGCCTATGTTGAGAAAACCACCTATCATACTCATTAGTGGTCCTTGCGTATGCCATATCTACATCTTCTCCCCATGGCCTGGGCTATAATTGTTTGAACTCTACATAGGCCACCTGAGGCCTAAGTGTTGCACCCCATATCCTGGCCTCAGCCCTCAATCTAGCAAATAAAATTGAACCTGTTGACACCCCCTCTACCTCTCCAAAATGTCACCTGACTTGCTCTAGGAGCTTTATCTCAATCACTGTATGACCCATCACAAACCTCTTGATGAGGTACCTCTCTTGTTTGCAGTACAAAAGGTGATCTACGTCATCATCCCATCCGAGCAATCTTTGTAGGGACGCCAAGTGAAATCTGTCAGCACATCTATCTCATGTCAAAAGTGTAATGTTTATCCTAATGGGCCCTATGCAAGTGCCCCTCGGTAGCAATATACCTATGGCAACTCTAGTAAAACTACTCTCTAAGATATAGGCTAGAATATTGCTATGTGCTCATAGGCCCACACCTATAGAAGTGTGATCCCAGTACTAATAGATAAACCTCCACGATACACCAACTGATGGAGCTGGTAATATGTCATCACCAACATGTATGGCCCCCATGTGAACACTATGTGCTGCATGATCATTTTCTTGAGTATGCTCCCCCATCTAATGCGGAACCCATGACCTTGTCTATCTGGAAACAAGAGACATGCAATAACTCCATAGATCATCATGATTAGACTATCGTGCTACCTAGCCAAGGTCTCCCATCATATCTCATAGTCTCGGATGTCCAAATCATCATCATCACTCTCAAACAGCCAGTGCAATTCTTCTCTCCCTATAGTGGGGTCATACTTGGCCAACTCACCATGAATTGGAATCCTAAGGATGCGCCATACATCCTCCAGAGTAACTGTCACCTCCCCTGTTGGCAAGTGGAAGGAACTGGTCTGTGAGTGCCATCACTCGGCTAACACTATGATCAACCCTCAATTTTCCCTAGTCTCAGGCATGTATGTAACATAATACAATCCTAGTGAGGCAAGGATCTATCTATCATGGCTACTCAACCGGTGGTGTATGTCCAAGCACGTTGGTCTTCTCTCCTGAGTCTGTGGAATTCGCAGCTCCTCCTACTATCACCATGCAAATTTAGTCAACTTTCTATACTTTTTGTTTCTTTTTGACTAACCTAGGACTTTTTTGACCTAGTTTGACCTAATTTTGACCTTGTCCTAGGGTTTTGACAAGTTTAGGGGAGTTTTAGGAGGTTCTAGAACCCCCAGACCTTGTTTTGAGGCCTATCTGACAAACTGCACAAGTTCTCTTACTACCTGCACAAAAAGGTCTCCCACCTCCACTTCATGCATAGGTGGTCATCCCACCTACGCTGCCTATGCAGGTAGGCACGTGTCCTGCGTAGGTGGGCACGTGACCTATGCAGGTGGCACATGTGGACACCTTGCAGGCCTTTTTTGACCTCATTTGACTGCCAAACAACCTAGAAATGTGTAGAAACTTGCAAAACACTAAGAGGACCAGATGCACTCACCTTCGGTCCCACTTTGGCAATCTGTCAAAAGCTACAAACCTGTTCGCCATGCTGAATCTCTACTAGCACTTGATCCATCCCCTCCCAAGCCCTTTTATAGCCTCTTGGTTGCCTATATGGACATGCAACCCTTGCATTTTTATTGGTCACGATGCTTTTGACCCTCTAAACCTCATATCTTTTGCGTTTGACCTCCGATTTTTGATCTGATCATTGTCGTGGTTTCGTCTCGGCATTGTCAACAAATCAACCTATCACTTGCATTTTTTGGATGATTTCTCAAGGGGGCACCTATGTATCCCATTATCACTAGGCCATGTTTGAATGTTGTTTTCTTCAAGATTCTTTGACACAAAGCTCATAATCGCATTGTATCAAAGAGGGGCAAAATGTAGACACCTAAAAATGGTTTGAGCCTGCTGGTCTACGTGTTTTAACATTATTCGCATTATAATCAAAATGTATATTTGTGACCTAATTATTCCTCTATGTCGCACATATGATCTTTAGTGTATAGTGACATTGTGTCTTTCGTCAATGATTGAATATTTCAAAATCATTCAATTATTTACTAACAATTCTACTTTATCAAATCGATCATTTCCAAAGTCATTTCAAAACCTTCCTAAACTAATCCTAATCAATCCTAAACCATCCCAAACCTTCCTAAACCATTCCAAATCTGTTAAAATCTATCCTATTGTTTGGAATCATTTCTAACCATTCTCTAGCATTGTCCAAGTTCATCGATGCCTAATCAACTTAATTTCAAACCAATTGATCAAACCCTAATTCTAATTCAATCAAGCTTATCATCATTTCAAGAGCATTGTCCAAGATCATTGATGCTTTGTATCCATTCAATCAACCATTTGATAACACTGTGAAAGATCATCGGTGTTATCACTATCAATCTATCAATTTCAATTGAATAGTGTTGTTCATTATTGTCAATACTATTTGTAATCATCATTTCGGGAATATTGTCAAAGATCATCGATGTTTCCCCATTTCAATTTCAATCTTACGACACCATTAAAGTTCATTGGCACTTTTTAATCATTTCCAATCATCATTATTTGGGCGCATTGTCAAAGTTCATCGATGCCTCCTGATTTCCTAAACTATTATGGAACCCTCGGAATTAACCCTAATCATTATCAATATCATCAAAATTATTCCAATTCAACATCAACACCTTCAATTTGACCTATTCTCTACTAATTTCCCCCTCTGGATGAATAACCCATAATTTATCCTAAGTCCTAATTGAATAAATAAACAAACATTATTTATTCCCCATTTTCCTAAGTCTCCAATAATTAATTAATTTTATTAATTAATTAGCTAATTTCAAATTTATGAGATTTCTTATAATTTCATAAATGTAATTTGATTTTTAGGAATATTTGAGAATGTGGGATTATTGATTTTATTGATGATTCATAATATCACCTACATATCATGTCCCTTAAATAAGGATTATCATCCCTATTAAGGTGCTTCACAAATATTCTCAAATATTTGCAATATCTCCTCAATATATGTCCCCCATTTCATGCTTCCCAACATCCTACCAACCAAAATCTTGGTTGGTGCATTGATTTTATGCAATCTCAGCTAAATGTGTCTCATTTTCTATAAATTGAGGACATTTCTCTCATTCAAGGTGAGACCACTATCTTCTAGTACTCTTATTTGCAAATTCTATGCTTTCAAGAGTCTTTGTGCAATCTTGTAATTGTCAAAGAGCCAACATTAATCTGATTATGGAGAAGAAAGAAGGACATGGGAGCTTCATCTAAAGGGGGTTCTTAGAGTTTTATGCTTTACTTTTTATGAATCCTTTTTTTAGATGGCTTCCATGATAGATTAGATAGGTTAGCATGTTATTTAGGGTTTGTGGTCCACTAGATATGCTAAATAGGCCTTTTTCTAGTCTTAGGAATACATCATCAAATATAACATATTTGGCCACTTTCAATTTCATATTTCTTTGCTCCTTTGTAGTGAGATGATCAGGACATTTTGCATATGTCAAATAATAGGCCACATTTGAGAACCATGTGTCTTTTATTCCTGTGAACAAAGATAAGGGTATCCTTTCTCCTGATTCTTCATCATTTTCTATGATCAACTATAGAGGCCCTAGCCCCTTACCAATTTGGTACGTTTGATTTCCAAATTAAACTCTTGGAATTTTTCCACCTAGGTATCTATGTTATTCATAGACACCTCCTACCGAGTTAGGATGCTCTTGACAGTCAAATTTAGGAAATAAACTATAAAATGAGAATGAAGAATATAGTACCAAAACTGTTTAACAAATTTTACTACTGCAAAAGCTTGTTTTTCTGTTTGAGAGTACATCAAATTGTGATTCTTTAATGGCACACTCATAAAGGAAATAGGAACATACTCATCCACTTCATTTTTCTCTAATAGGACGCTTGACATTGAGTGCTCTGAAGCATAGCAGTGTATTACAAAATCCTTCCAAAAATTTGGATGAGAAACGACTAGAGCTTGAGCAATTTCTTTCTTAACTTCATCAAAAGATATTTTGGCCTCATCAGTCCATTTAAAACTTTGTTTTCCACTTAGCAAGTTTAGTATGGGTTGGGTTGTTTCTGATAGTTCAGGCACAAATCTTCTCAAAAATTTGATCTACCCAAAGAAGGACCTTATCCCATTCCTATTGGAAGGCAAACACAACTGTTGGATTTCTCGTACTCTTTCAGAATCAATCTTGATTCATTCTTTTGACACTATATGACCCAACAACCTTCCTTCAGTCACACAGAAAATAGATTTTTTAGGGTTGAGTGATATCCCTTGGTCTCGACACTCCTAGAGAATGAGCCTTAAATATTTTGAATGTTTCTTTCTTCTACAGGAGAATATGGTCATATTGTCAAAATATACCACAATTACTTTATTCATTAAATGACCGAAAGAGGAGTTCATGGCCTGGTGAAAAGTGACACCTGCATTAATCAAGCCGAAAGGCAATTGATTATATGTGAATGTGCCCCAAGGAGTGGTGAACGCTATTTTATTCTAATTGTTGGGTCTACACTGATTTGATTATAACCTAAAAAGCCATCCAGCATAGACATCATCTCAAAGCCGGCAACCATCTGCAAAATGTGATCCATATTGGGCAGGGTATTTCAGACTAGCCTGGTTCAAATTTCTAAAATCTACACAGATCCAAATTTCTCCATTTTTTTACAAACTGGCACTATGTTTTCTACCCAAGTGGAATGATGAATTGGGTAAATTATTCTAGCACTCAAAATCTTATCCACTTCTCCAAAAAATACATTAGCTACCCTAGGGTTATAATTTCTCAATTTTTGTTTGAAGGGCTTGGCTCCAGACTTCAGGGTGATATGATGTTGAAACTATCCATTTCATAATTTTTTCAAGTATTCATGCGACCATGAAAACAAATCTTTGAACTCCTTCAGTAACTTTGTGAATACAAATTTCTCTTCAAGACTAAAACACGTGCTTAGATCCACATACTTGGGATTTTCTTATGAAATTATTTTTTTCCATTAGTATACTTAAGTGAAAAACATGATAAAGGTCATTGGTATAGGCATAAATGATGGAAAAAACATAGCATAACCAATGAGAAGACAATGCTTGACATAAAAATGCTATGTACAAAATTTCCTGATGAACACTGACAAGTGATGAACCGACGACAAACCATAAAGGACATCAGCAATGGTACAGTTTTGTGAACATTGTCAACATAACACAAAAGGAAAGGAACCCAATGAATAGTTCAAAATAGGGACATAGACAGAGCAGAAGACCGATAGACTAACAAAGAAGCCTGACCATCAGAACCGACAGTCAGTTACAGAACCCACAAAAAGTGGATCTGACTTTCCATGTTAGATAAAACATTGTAATTCTACTTATAGGATTTTAATTTGTTTTAAAACACTACTTGAGGGTCAAGAAAGAATATTTTAAATGTTTTAAAGCATCCTAACAGATCTAAAACATAACTAACCAAAGATCAAGGTCAAGTTGTAAACCTTGGATCTAGAGTTAATCTAAAAATCCTGAATCAAGAATGGACCTAGAAAATAGTATATATAGATTTTCAATCATTTGTAATAGGTAATGAGTTGATAAATGATTGTAGGCATGGAGAGCATCTAAGCAGAAGAATCTAATTCATGCAAATTTTAAAAACAGACCATATCAGTTATCAAGAACACAAACAAGGCTACAGAGGAGCAAAGACAAGGTATTGTTCAAATCACTCAAGGTGATTACATATACATTATAAGTTTTACAGGATCTGTTATCAGAAATTAGAGATTGTGCATACTATCAGATCAACATTTATATTGTATTTTCATTCTAACAAGTGAATCACATCAGAAATCCTTTTGTAGAAGGTAGACTTAATAGTTCTTTGATAAATCTCTTAATAGAGTGCACACCTAATGGTTTTGCTAAAGCTTCGAATGAAGTAGATCCTAACAGGTCTCCACTCTAATACTCCTAATAGGGTAGATCATTAGAAGAGATCAAATTTTTAGCCTTAACTAGCTCCCTTCTTATTTGCAGATAGTGAAGTTTTGTGGGTAGACATCCCCACCTTAGTTTTTACTTCCTAACAAGAGTTTTCTGCGATATCATATCATGTGCTATGTGTTATTTATTTTCATGAATGTTTTTTGAATGTTTACACATGTAAAGAACTTTTCACATACATAAAGAAAGATGAACAGATAGATAGGTGAATATACAAATCTGATGAGACAAAGGTTAATGTGCCAATCACATAAAAAGTTTTAGAGGTACTGATTCACCCCTCCCCTCTCAGTAAATCATTCCAATAATTCCAACAATTGGTATCAGAGCTACGTCTCTTTCTTGAAAAGCTTAAAGACCTAAGAGAAAAGATCAATACAATGGAAAAGTACAGTCTGGGCAAGACTATTGAGAATGAGCAGTTACAAATTTAGATTTACTATGAGCAGTACAAAGAGGCGAGAGTAGGCATGAGAATGTTACTTGATGAAAGAAAGATTATGGAAACTAGGCTTAATGAGAGAGATTATCAAGAAGAGGAGATCCTAGATTACTTCAACTTAGTTGAATCCACTACAAGAAAAGCATCAGATACATCAGTAGAAGAGATCACAAGTCTACAAAAAGTCAATCTATATCTTGTAGAGAAAATCAAGATGCTGCAAATCGGTCAAGAGACTCAGATGGTTAAAATGATTGATGTCATGAATGATTCAAGAAAATCTGAATCAAAGAGAACATTGGCTATTGATGATAGGAGGAAAATCACTGAGAAGCTACAAGAAAAAGAATCATAGATTCAAAGACTTACTGATCATCACCATGAGATTACCAATTAGATTATTCTTATGGGTCAAGAAGCAAACATATTAAATATTGAACTCATTGAAAGAATACAGATCATCGATGAGATAAGAGGAGAGAATGAGAAGCCAAAGCACGAAGTCAGAATTTAGAATCAGCACAATGAATTAATCAAGAATGTTGAAGATAGCAATAGAAGAATGGATGATTTTCTTGACGAACCAAGAAGAGTCAACAACTATAGAGGTATAGGGTACACCAAAAAAGGAGAATCATCTAATCAATCAGATAAAAGAAATGTTTATGCAACTCCAAGAACCAAGAAGCTATCATGCAATCACTATGGAAAACTAGGACAGACCTCAAACATTTGTAGAAACAAAATGAAAGGTATTCCTCAATCACAATCTACTTTCATTGGTAATTGTTATAAATGTCACAAGAAAGGTCGACACAAGGCATTTGAATGCAGATGCAAGGTGACAAATCAAAAGAAGGAAACCTACATGGACAAATACTATCCTACCTGCAAAATGAATGGACATACACATCAGGAGTGCTGGAAAAAGAACAAGAAAGCATGGACACAAAAAGAACTTGATAATGGCTACAAACCGACAAGATTCAGTAACTCATTTCTTTGGGACTATAACATATGGGTAAATTGCATAGCATGTGGAAGGTATGGTCATATATCTACCAACTGTATGATAAAATGGACTAGAAGACCAAGAGGATGGTTCAATCTAGGTATGGTATGTTTACATTGTCATAAGGTTGGATATGTGATAAAAGATTGCAAAGACTGACTGACAGAAACAAGCACTTATCCCAATAGAAACACCATTGATGGCATCAAGAAGATGAGAAACAAGATGTGGGTAAAAGCCAAAAACACTGAAGGTTCTTGAACAAGAAATACAAATGATGATGCCCCATCCAATGGATCTAGTTGCATCACTATCTCCAACTAAATTGCACAAGTATGGAACTACATTATGATAAGTTATAACATGCATCAGTTCCATTACACATTGATAATATTGGCAAAATTAGCATTATTGAAGATTGACTATATTGTTACTTGTAATATTGTTGAAAAACAATTCCATCAGTTAATGGGTACAAATAATCATCGGTGACCACACATAGTAAATTTGACACTACTTACCAAAATGTATTGCGCATTACACAAAATCCAAGTCGCTTAGTGTAACTAACAGGCATTGGTGATCTTTGAGCTGACAGAAGTTGTCATAGCCATTTCACCAAAAATCATCAGTGAATACACCAAAATTACTAGCTACTCTGAAATGTTGTGCTTACACTGATGATGTTATTTATGCCTCAACCGATGAACTTAGTCTTTGTATACTGATGTGTTGTTGGGCATTAATGACAACTTAGGGAGCAAAAGTTATAAAAGCGTGATAGAAGAACTCATTATGCACCCGTGATTTTTGAGCAAGAAAGTAGAGCTAAGTAAAGCGATTGAAGAGAAGATTGAAGTACGACCTTAGGAAGATTCAAACACTACTCAACAGACTCATGAGCAATCACTGACCCCACTATTTATTTATGGAAAGCCCTAAATTTCAAAATACGATGGAATCTAATTCAAGAACAACAAAAATAAAAGAGGATAAGAAGAAAATGATTAACCTTATCAGCAATAGTACTTGTGTTGAACCTAAATACAAGTTACACCCAGAAATTGCATCATAACCCAATGCTTCTGGAGCATTCTCCAGAATCCAACCTAGGTTTTTGCTAGTAGAGGATGTAAGGTCCTATATTCATTGCAAGATCTCAGAATTAGGAGATATAGACCTAGAAAATTCCTATAAGGAACTATGTGATGAAACTAGAAACCTGAAAGAAGAGCACAAGAATCTGGAAGTGAAAGGTCTGACAAATGCACTACACTTTCCTAGATTTTTTAAGACAAAATGGATATGGATAGTTCTTAGCAGAATGCTTAACCAGACATTATGGCTTAATGAGCCTAAATGAATAACAAAAGATGTTATTCATGCATTTACTGGGTATCCCACAACTGAAAAGCCAGAAGGTCACAAGCACCCATCCTTGGAGGTAGAAAAGTTGGCAGGTGCAAAATCAGACAAAAGAGGTTTCAAGGTTAACACCATCACCGATGAGGAACTAAAGTTTGGTGCATGTGTGATAGGATATAAGATCTTTTAGGCTAGTAGAATGAACAACATACAAAGCACCGCTATGAGCATAGCCTACAAGATCATCAAAGAAGGAAAGAAGATGGATCTTGTAGAAATACTGTTAACTCAACTTGAGGAGAACATGAACACCATAAGGTCTTCAAGAACAAACACTTGTAAGTTTGGTTCTCTAATTATGTGTATATTCTTTTACTTTGAAGAAAAATTTCCCTCCATAGGCAAAGTAGTATGGAACACAAGAAAACAAGTCAACGTACAGATATGTGAGCACATAGAATCATTAGGTACAAATTTTGATGACCTAATGAATGAGTATTTCAGAGGATTTAAGGAAAAGATGCAAGATAGAACTAGGATACCTAAGATTTTGATAGAAGAACACAAGGATGACATATGTTTTATGGTAGATACTAATTTTACCTATATCAAACAAGTAGTACCTAGAAAATCTTGGCTGTCACCATTAGATTATGAGATCAAAACATGACAAGCTAATAAGTGCATCCAATCACTATTGAATGAACTAGTGGACAACAAGCAACCAAGATTTGGCACTTATGAAGAGACCAAACCAAAAATCAAGTCAGATCTTGTTTTCAAGAAAATTGTAACAAAGAAGAGCAAGATGGTAAAGGACTTAACCAAGAAATTTGTACAGTTATAGAAGAAGGTGAAGAGGAAATAGAAGAAAAGGAGGAACAAAACGAGGGCCACCCATCGGTGGAGATATAGAAAAGAGTGATACAAATGCTACACAGTCAGATTCACCTCCTCCTCCTCCACTCATGAAATCAAGAACAACTGCTGCTTCAAGGACAAGAAGAAAAAATATAAAGAAATCATTTCCTTCACTGTTAAAGAAAGGAAAAGTGAGAACATACAAGAGGAAACCTTTCTCACCAAAGGAAAAATAGACCAAAAGGAGGAAGCTAAACAGAACTAGAGAAGATCAAGAAGACTCAGCTATGGATTAAGCTGGAATAGATGTGCAAAAAGGGAAAGAACCCTTGATTCCAAAGACAATTAATGAAATACGTAAAAATATTTCAAAATCACCATCTATCTCTGATCCTAACATTAGGAAATGGTTGAAATTTGATCCAAAGGATCAAAACAAAATGTAAGAATCTATAATGGCTAAAATTTGCAAACACCATTATGTTCCACTTCAATTCTAAGAATATGACGTTCCCATGGAACTAATAAAGAGATTGTCTGCAAGATGGACATTTGCACTTCACCAAGAAAAAGAGATAAGAGAAAGAGTACTTGTTACTCTTATGTCTTCTGATTCAAAGAAGGAAGAAATAAGTGAAATGATGAAAAAGTATGAAAAGGAGTTCTTACCCAAAATGAGAGCATACAAATTACTCAAGGGGAAGCTAATTAAGCTAGATCAAAAAAGCATTAAAAAGTGGTGCAAGATACTTAACAAGCCCACTAAGGAAGCTAGCCCGGAGAAAGAACACATCATCATCAAAGATGTATAGGATGACTCATAACTGGAATTGGACAACGAAGAGAGTGATACAGTAGGCCCCAAACATACTGAAGTTATAGATGAGGTATGACCCGACACTACTCTTGATAAAAATCCGAGTGAAGAAAGCCAAAATCCACCAAACCCAATTCACATTGACTTGAATAATGAAGCAGAAGTTACAAAAGAAGAATTGAAAATAAAAGGTAACTTAAATGAGTATGTCAATGCTGAAACATGGTTAGATAATGTCATTAATGACATTACAGGAAAAGACCCTGCAAAATAAGTGCAAAAAGATGAAGATATCACTATTGCACAAGGTAATACCGATGGACATGAAACACTTAATATCACTGCAGAGGTAAATACACCGAACAACATGAAAATAATAATAGAAGATATTGATATTGATTCAAGTCAGGAGAAATCATCCAAGAAATATGATGATATACCAAAGGACATAGGTAATGAAGAAAATAAGGATGCATCAGACACACAGAAGGATATAGACACATAGATGAAAGATGCAACTAACACTCAGCAAGAGTTGTCTACTGAAAAGGATAAAGGAGAAGATATTAACAAAAATGATACATTGAGAAAGGATGAAGAGAAAGCAAAAAGTGAATAAGTTAAGCAAGATGATATCATGAAGCAAAAGGAAGAAAAAAATTTTGATACACCCAAGGCCAATGAAGAGATGTCTTCACACAACCACTAGGTGGAATCTGAACTGAAGCAACAAGAAGCTTCATCTTCTCGACCTTCACCAACCAAATATATCTAATCTCAAGATCTACATATGGTAGTTCATCAATTTGTCTCTCAACCAAAGAAGAAGAAGAAGAAATTAATGAAGAAAGACATCTTGGCAGTAACACTTGATGAGGTAGTTGAAATACCCAAGTGGGATGTATCTACTTTGGATACTGAAGCACTTCAAAAGTTTGGAGTGATATGCCAAAGAAAAGATATACACGAGAAAATGAAAAGGGCACATAGGGAAGCCCATGCACTTGATAAATCTAGGGATATACTACATCAACTTGTTCCTAATACAAAATTTGAAGATGGCATATCAGTCATGGAGAAAATTGTAGTTCTTACCGATGCCATCACTAATCGTAGTGTAGATGCAGATCATGCAATGGAAGAACGGGCAGAGAAGAAGTATCAACACAAACTCATTGAGAAGATCAGCCAAGAAGTGGCAAAGAACAAGGTAAAGCTCTCTGAATTAGCAAGTCAATTAGAACCTATGATTTTACAAGCTATTACCTTAGTGAAAAAATTGTGCACACTTGAGAATTTCATGAAGAAGAATAGTGAAAAGTTGTCCCAGCTAGATTCACATCTGACAGCAAGTGCACAAAGTTTAACCTCTGATGAAAATATAATAAAGTTTCATCATGACAAGATCACAAAGGTAAACAGATTAAGACAAGAGATATGGGATGCAGAGACGTAGTTTAGAAATTAGGTTACCAAGCTGCAGGCTCACATATTGCCAAACCTCACTACTCTGCAACAACACATTACAGATGCAAGAAATCTTATAGAGACCCCAGAGATGTCTGTAGTAGACATCATCTATGAAAAGGATGTGAGGATATCACTTGAGCACATGGCTCTAGAGAATTTGAAATAAAAATGGGAGAAGATGATGGAGGGAATAAATCCTCACAGTCACACATTTTTGAAAAGTTGTAAGTACCTTTGCCTTTATTATCAAAAAATGAGGAATTAATAGTACATATGTACAATATACTACATTAGCAAAGAGAGAAATGGATATGTATATTGTATGTACAGCATGAATATGTAAAAAAATAGATATGTACATAAACTTACACTTACCGACCTATGCATAGGGGGATTCATTTCATGACTAATAGAAAAATGACTAAGGATGAAGTATACATAGGTGTACATACTAATATATTAAGTATGTTGCACATATCAATTTTTGATACTAATGTTAAAGGGGGAGATTGATGACATTAAGTTTTTACATTAGTATAATTAAGTGAAAAACATGATAAAGGTCATCGATATAGGCATAACCGATGGACAACACATAGAATAACCGATGACAAGACAATGCTTGACATAAAAATGTTAAGTACAGAATTGCTCGACGAACACTGACAAGTGATGAACCGATGACAAAGCATAAAGGACATCACAAATGGTAAAGTTTTGTGAACATCGCTGACAGAAAAGAAAAGGAAAGGAACTTGATGAACACTTCAAAATAGGGACACCGATGGAGCAGAAGACCGATAAACTGACAGAGCAGCCCGACCATCAGAACTGACAGTCAGTTATAGAACCCGCAAAAAGTGGATCTGACTTTCGACGTTAGATAAAATATTGTAATTCTATTTATAGGATTTAAATTTGTTTTAAAACATTACATGAGGTTCAAGCAAGCATATTGTAAATATTTTAAAGCATCCTAATGGATCTAAAACATAACTAACTAAAGATCAAGGTCAAGTTGTAAACCTTGGATCTAGAGTTACTCTGAAAAGCATGAATCAAGAATGGACCTACAAACTAGTATATATAGATGTTCAATCATTTGTAATAGGTAATGAGTTGATAAATGATTGTAGCCATGGAGAGCATCTAAGCAGAGGAAGAGAACTCATTCAAAGTTAAAAAAACAAATCATATCAGTTATCAAGAACATAGACCAGGTTACCAACGAGTAGAGACAAGGTATTATTCAAATCACTCAAGGTGATTACATATACATTATAAGCTTTATAGGATCTGTTATCAGCAATTACAGATTGCATATACTATCAGATCAATATTTATATTGTAGTTGCATTCTAACAAGTGCATCACATCATAAATCCTTTTGTAGAAGGTGGACTTAATAATTCTTTGATAAATCTCTTAATGGAGTGCACACCTAATGGTGTTTCTAATGCTTCAAATGAAGTAGATCCTAATAGGTCTTCACTCTAATACTCCTAACAAGGTAGATCATCAGAAGCAATCAAATTGTAAGCCTTAATCGGCTCCCTTCTTATCTACAGATAGTGATGTTTTGTGGGTAGACATCCCCAAGGCATTTTTACTTCCTAACAGGAGTTTTCTATGATATCATATCATGTGTTATGTGTTGTTTATTTTCATGAATGTTTCTTGAATTTTTACACATTTAAAGAACTTATATTATGATTTCACATACATAAAGAAAGATGAACAGATAGATAGGTGAATATACAAATCTAATGACACAAAGGTTAATGGGCCAGTCACATAAAAAGTTTTAGAGGTACTGATTCACCCCTCCCCTATTATTACATCATTCCAACAATTCCAACATTTTCATTATCACCTAGATTTAGTTTCTCAAATTCGTCAGATTGCTTGCTACTGGTTCCATTGGTTTGGCTGATAAAACAATCGCTGCAGTTAAACAAGCTCTCCATTGTTACGAGGCCTTTAGGAATATGATTTCCTTTCAATTGCACAATATCCCATTTTTTATCAATTCCTTCATCTACACAGAACTCTTAACACTTGAACTCTGAACCTTCAAAAAATATAGAAGAGAATTTAGCGATACCTTGTAGGAATGTCAACACATGAGTGTCATCATTGAAGACTTGCCAAGAATTAGCATTATCTGACACGCTGGGTTGATGAACCACCTCTATAGTGTAATTTTTTTTGTGAAAATCAAGATGAGGGATTAGTAGTACTGCAGAGCCAGCTAAGACATCTGCTCTAGAATTCAATTCTCTAGGAACCACTTCAATTGAAACTGCCTCAAAACCCTTGATTTCATCCCAAACTCTATTTCTATAATGCTTCATCCTATCATTTCTTACTACATATATCCCTCTCACCTGCTTCACGATCAACTTAGCATCTCCCTTAGCTTTAAAAAATATGATACCTTTCCTTTTCATCTTGAATACCGAATTAATGCTTGGTATTCAGCTGTATTTTTAGTATTTTCAAACTCTAGTTTAAAAGAAAACAACAAATTTTCTTCAAAAGGAGATACCAAAACCACCCCTACACTAGAACCCATGGAAGAATAGCTTTCATCAAAATCAAGAGTCCAAATTCCTTCATTTCTAGGGGATTCCAGCTCTAAAAAATCATATGCAAGTAAAATCACATAATTAGCAAAATCCATCTCATGATATAAGATCTGGGCTCTGGGATCTTCAGATGGAAAAATTGCATATTTTGATTTGGTCTCAGGTTGTAAGATCACCTTTTTATTTCCAATGGGGATTATTTCTTGTGTCCAATATAATTTGATTTCACCTCCTAAATATCTACAGAAGGTTCGAATTAAGAGCATACCATAGCTAGAAGGTACGTCAGCGACTAGAATGCTCAATTTTAACCAAGCAATGGAACTTGTTTAGAATCCATTGAGTAGCATTTTCAAAAAGTCTTTGTTAAGGATAAATCTAGGGCTTTTTCTATAGAAAAAGACATTATATTATCTGACGGCCCTGAGTCTATGATATAGTTGCTGAATTTATGACCATGAATTAACATAGATACATAGAAAGGTTCTAGTTTTCACATAATTTGAGTATGTTCTAAGGATTCTTGGTTAAGGATAGGTTGAACGTTCTCAAAATGATTTGATTCAAGGTTTTTGGGGGTTTCATGAGCAGATACAATATTTTTTTAATTATCTATAACCTCAGGAGAAGTACCTCTTACAAAATTCACTAATTTATCAAGATCATTGGGATTTAACTTCAAATATTTAGGAGGCGAAATCTAGATTTTAGAAGATTTACAAAAATCAACAAAATCAAAAGAAGAGTCGAGATCTAAACTTTTTAGAAACTTTATCTCCGGTTCTACTTTTTCTTCCACCTTCGAGCTACCAATTTGGTTCATATGCTCTTTCTCCTTTTTATTTTGAAATGGATGTGAGAGATGATTGGTAACTTTGCTACCTTGCTGACCCTTGGTAAGTACTAAACAAGAAGGTCCATCTAGAGTGATTAAAATATCACCACCACAGTCTGAATTAGACTCATATTCTAGGTAGTAACTTACAGAGTTGCTAGGTCCTCCAGAGTTTTCTTAATTACCAGGAATCTGTTGAATGGTCTCTTTGTTAGCTTCTAACTGTCTATACTGCACCATTTCAAGACATGTATCTCCATCATGTTCATCTGTTAAATGAAAAATACACATGTTACTTCTTACAAGAGGAGGCTCAATTTGTAGTCTTTGTTGAATCGGCAAAACATTTGATGATTTTCCATAATTTCCTATCTCTTGTTTTGGCTATCTACGAGGTATATATTGATATAGGGTGGAAGTAGATTTTGGTAACTATATTTTTAGGGAAATCATATCAATAACTAATCTTTGTACTACCAGGTTAGTAGAACCAGAAGTAGATGCTTGATTAGCTGATGTTTGCACTTCCCTTTTCCACTTTCTTATTGTTATTAGATCATCTTCAAGTTCTACAAGGCTCTGGGCTGCAGCTAAATCAGCAACTCTATCCCATCTCAACTGATAACTTATGTCTGGTAGCATAGAATTGACAAAGAAACCCTTTTGATTTTCACCATTCAGTCTTTTGGCATTGGGAATTTGGTAGAGGACCTTGTTGAATTTTTCCACGAACTCCCTCATGGGTTCATGCATCTCCTTTTTTAATTGGGATAGTTGAAGTAAGAGGGAGTATTCATCTTCAAAAAATTTGAAACATGATTCCAAGGCTATTTTAATAGAATTCCAATCAGTAATGTGACCATTTGGAAAATGGTAGAACCAATCGACAGCTGACTCGGAAGGGTTTGCATAAATAACCTAATTGCCACATCTTTGTGTTGAACAACTAAAACTCCACAAGCAGTATGAAAAGCATTCAAATGGTCATCTACAGAAACTTTTCCATTACCATAGAATTTAGGTAGTATATCTCTAGCCCCTTTTGGGAAGGGATGGTTTCCTCCTACATTCAAAGGATCAACTGTCACTCCCCAAGGTTGAGCCATGATTGACTTCAGATTGATGGTTACAATAGGTGGGGCTTAGGTTCTAGATAATGTTAAGGCCTGCCAATTAAGGTGATATGAAGATGCTTCACGGGAAACTTTAGGTGGAGAGGTGGGTCTACTCTTCACTTTATTCTTAGGGGTATAGGTGATTGGAAAATGAAAATTTTGTAACTCTTGATAAAATCTATCAAAACTAAACTCTCCTCTGGGATTTGGTATAAGGACAAGAATCCAGGATTAAGGTCCTTTCGATCCTTGAGCTTCTCTATCCACCACTATAGCTTCTTGAGCTATGGGAAGTACTCTTAGTCACTACCCAATCTCTTCTTCCTCCTCTATAACTAGTATAAGCTATTGGTATTGCTAATCAGTTACTCTTGAATACTAGGCCAGAGCGTTTAAATCAGAAATAATGTCCTCTTGACTATCTAAAAAGTGTAACTCAAGTTGAAGGATAGGAGGGATTTCTTCTTGACCAGGTATTGCATCAAGAGGCAATACCATGATTCAATCTCATATGGAGACAAAATTGCATACTGATCTTCTTTAACATGAAGTCCCCAGCAGAGTTGCCGAAAATCTATTAGTGAACAAATTTTCCCTTTTGAAGAATAACAAATAAATGACTCTGATAACCCAAATGAAGAAGGAAAAATGCACTAACAATTGAGTGAGTTACTCAAAACCACACTCTCTTTTTTAAAGGATCAGCTACCTTATACAAAGATTAATCTGTAATAACCTTTTATTAAGAAAGAATTTACTTCAAGATACACCTTTGACTAGAAAGTATGAAAGGTTGCAATTCAAATTCATCATAGATAAATGGCTAACTATTTTGAGAATTTAAGAGATTTAAGATATCTGACCCAACTGACTCAAATCTTAACTAGACAAATAAATTAAAAATGGCCGATTCATAAGCATATCAAATCTTGAAAAATATTACTAACTAAATTCAAAGATATACTTGTAGATTATAGTAAAATACTCATTCAATTCCACCTGAAATTAAAATCATACACTCCAATAGACCAACTGATCAATGAAAATAACAGGATCTTCTTATATAACCAACTGATAATAGATATTCATATATCCATAATTAACAGTATTAGGTACCACATAAATAACTTAAACAAAACAAATAGTATTGCAAAATTTTCTTTCAGAGAACCAACCGTCACTTGGTCATCAAAAGTAGCATATATAGCCATGCAGGGCTGTTTCAATTTTCAATAACTAACTGCCCTAAAGATAGCAAAATTTTTTGGAAATAAACAAAACAGAAAAGCTATCCAGAAAACTAATTTTCTGATAGGCCAATTCAATCTCTATCATTACTGTTGGTGGCATCTTTTGCTATTTTCCACTCCTCAAATGCAGTTGAGAAGTTCTTCCTTAGTTCTTTCTTTGGTTTGGAAACTGCCCCAAACCTCTGCTTCCAAATATTCTTGAAATTCTATATTTGTTGGGACTTCTCTTCAAATATTTTCATTTGTTCATAACCATACACAACTATTGACTCCACATGAGCTAAAATTGAATGATTTTTCATCCCAATTTCCTTAGCATCTTTTAGTTTTTCTACCTTTTGATTGTAACAAACAAGTATTTTGGTCATTTCACTACTAGTCTCATTCTCCAATCCAATAATTTTTCATGTGCATTCAATATATGCATGCATTATTTCCCTCATACTAATCTAGGCTTCAATTATCTAGGAAGATTCTTGAATGGATTGCTCATATAGTGTACCTTCCCATTCCATATTCCCTTTAACAATAAATTGTGAATTCTCATCAACCCCTTGTACTATTTTTTTAGAGGGAAACTTGTTTATACCATAAGTATAAACATCTTCCATGTTGTGTACTTCAATCTCCAAATGACACTTTCCCCTTTTCCACAGTTCCACATCTTCCTCTACTACCTTTAACAACTTTTCTGATTTTTCCATCAAGCTATTAAAATCATAAGTGAACTTGATAATTTCTCTAGTTTCCTTATCCATCTAGATGAAGAATGTCTTTGATATGGACCTGTCCTTGTGAACTTGATCAATGAATTTTTTATTCTCTGGAGACTTGACATCTAGGTCAAATGGAACTATCGACAATGGTTGAGGTACAATATTGTTAAGTTGTTGAATACATTTAGCCTTTTCACAAAGGGTATGCATCAATGTCATCTTGTCTTTCGCATCCTTCTGTATACGATGGTTGATTTTCTTATTCCCTGAGTTCAAAATCTTCAATTCGGTGGCCCTAGTAGACATTCCCAAATCTATCTTCTCCACATGAAAGTCCTTCTCTATGACCTCATCACTAGCTTTATCAAAATTTGACTTGAAGATTTCCACCATCTAGTGACCTTTTTAAGCGTCTACATCAACCATTTCTTCCACCTTCAATTTCTTGGCTCATGGATTTTTTCCAAGATATTTGTTGACTAAGTCTCCAATAGGGGCCGAGACAGGAATAATGTTCCTCTTCTTGTTAACTTATAACTCCATCCAGTTTGGGGTCTTTGGTGTAGAAGCATATTTAGGAGTGTTTAATACTAAACCAGAAGTCTCTTTCTTCTTCTTCTTTCTCATTTATTACAACCATTTAAATATGTCCTTTTGAACACTTCTTGAGAAAAAGCATTCAGATCCTCAACTTCTTCTCTTCCCCATTCTACTTTTTTGGCCACTACATCATTATTTTTCTCCATGTATCCAGGTTCTATCACATCTTCCTCATCATCAGTACCAAATCCTTTAATCCTAAAAGGTATTTGTAACATGACAATCTGGTTCAATGTAAACTTGGAGTGTAGTCTATTTTCAACCTTGAACTCATCTATACAATCCTCCCAAAAATCTTCTAATTTTGGTTAATGTAGAAAAGTGGCATCCACTTTGAAATGATTTGCCACAAATTTCTTTCTTTCAAAATAGCTTCTTATTTGATAAGAAGGAAGATTAATTGCCTTTAGTTCTGCATCCAGGGAAGACATAGCATATGCTAATCTGAAATAGTACTACCTGAGATCAATAGGAAAGAAAGAACCTACTACTCTCTTAGGTCTGAACTTCACTCCTACTTGGAGTATTTTCCTGCATATTTATAACATAATATATTTATCCAAGAAATATTGTGGGATCTTCATGGGTTCACCACTGAAACCTCCTACCCTTAACTAACTAAAAGTGGGGAATTGAACAAAGAAGTTTCCATAGATTTTAATCAATTCCATAGCCTCTTCTAACATTCTTTAATTTACCCTTCCTCTTAGCTCAAAAAAAAATCTTAGCTAGGAATGTATCTTGTACTCTTCAGAAATTCCCTGGATTCTTCTTCTTCTACAAATAAGAATGATATTCATGAATCATCATATCATCTCTCCATGGTTCATGGGGAAAAACCTCCAAATTCATGCTAATGGCTAAAACATAAAATATATATGAAGAAAAATAGAAATTATATGCCTCTGCAGACTCAGATAACTCTTCATCAAGTCTTGCTGCTATTATCTCAGCCCAGTCAACATTTTCTCCTTCATTTAGAATGGCTTGGATGAAAATATAAATCTATTCCTCCCACATGATATCATTAGGTTTAACCTTTAATCTGTTTAACATGACCACAATGTCACTTACCTCTCTTACCAAATGCTTTTTTTTAAGAGGTTTTGATAACCTAGAAACCCATCTATCATCTTTCAATAACCAATCTCTGGCTATGTTGTTGCTATAATCTTCGAAATTAAGGTGAAATTCCTTTTTAGCCTTCTCAAAGTCACATTTGACATAGGTTTTTGTAGGAGGGATTCTCAGAGTAGCCATGACTACCTGTCTGTTGATGGACACTAAAACTTCTCCAAAAGGAAGACAAATACACTTGTCAATCATGTCGTACCTATTTCTACATTCCATTACCAACTCAAGGCACAGAGTCACTTCGGGAAAACTAGTAGCCTCCAATAGTCCTCTTTCTACAATCTTGGCTGAAAGGGTTCCTACCTTTGCACTTTTCAATCTATGAACAATCTTTTCTATGTCTTCATCTACAAGAATTGTGTCTCGCATCTCTAGCAGACAACTAATTATATGAGAAAACTTGTTCTCCTTTACAAACCTGACCTGAGAGTCTGACTCACTAGGACTATTCATAGTGACTTTTAAACATATGATTTCAAGAAAATGAGATGGAAAAGACTAGAATTTCCTTTCTTACGACATATAATTAGGAAAACCAGAAAGGAAAATGAGGAAGATTTCTTGAAACTCACCGTAGTTGTCTGTTTTCGCTTCTGGGGAAAAAACTTTCAATGTGCTTCCAATGGTTGTGTGAAAATAGAAAAGGAAATAAGAGAAGATTTAATACATACATTTAAGTTTCCCTTTTTTGGTAATCATGATTACTTGCCATGAATTAATGATTTCCGCCATCATTCGTTAGACACGTCCAATCATATTTATTTCATCTTTGAGCAAGTTGTACTTTTGCTGAGCTGGACTTTACTTCCTGTCTTTTTAGAAACTAATCTCATAAAGGAAAGTGAGATCCGACATGTGCCACAAATATTTGATCATTATTGCATTTTAGATTTTGAGCCTTGAAACATGAAGCGCGAAGTTCAAAGTTCATAATCCCATATGCCTCAGTCATGTATTTATAAAATTATAGATGAGAAAGACTAATGCATGGTGCATGGAAGATATTGAATTATGAACCAAAAAGCAGAAGTTCAAAGTTCAAGATTATGAAAAACACTTACGGCAAAATGGGAAAATATGTGGGTTGAGCATGCAAAGAGACAAGTACATTTTGGAAAAGTGAACCTTAAATATTGAACTGTGAAGTTAAAGATTCAAGATTTGTTATTAAAAAGACACACAAATGCATGAGTTATGAAACTTTTCCGACCGAAAGGATTGGATACGGATTGTAAATCGGAAAATGGGAAATTGAACTTTGAACCTTGAACCGTGAGTTTCAAGATTTAGGATTCAATATGCACTTTGACATAATGCATGTTACTTATAAAAATTTAACATAAGGCTTTCTGACCTGCAACACATATTATTTATGTTTCCCTCCATCATGTAAAACTCTGTAAGTGATCATGATACACATTGCATCCCAACTATGCAATTTCACCATCCCACACAAAAATTCAATTGACACCAATTGTTGCTTTCCATTGCAGTTACTCTTAGTTTAAGCCATACCCAATTTTGTTTTCTATTTAGATATCCATACCCAAATTATAGAGACAAATCATGGTTGTAGTTTTATAGTATGCAAATGCTACGATTTTTAGAAAAAACTCAACACCATTTTTCTCACTACATGCCAAAAACATTTCTTCCTCGTAAAATACTTGCGAAAATTCATCAGTGTAAAGTGTATTTTAATCTATAACGGATTGTTTCCCTAAGTATATTAACAGAAAATTTGTTTATTTTTACCTTTTTTTTTAAGCAAGTCAATTGTATCTAGTTGGTATGTGAAAGAGAATATAAGCATACAAGAGCATAAAACATCCATCCCTTCTATATTTTTCCCAACGTACAAGTTGCCTTGTAGAAATATTTTAAAATGAATAAGTAAATGCCCAATAAGAACACCCAATTTAAAAAGCCTTATTGGACGAATGGCTGAAATTTGAGAGTAGTATTTACCTGCTAGCATGCCTAATAATTTTAATGTATGTAGATTTTTAGATTTTTTTGTTTCTAACCTTTTTAGTTTAATTAACACGCCTATATAGAGATATACAAAGTGAAAGCCAAAAGCTAGAACATCAATTAAAAATATATTTTGTCTCAATAATTTAAAGATAAATTTAAAAGATATATTATTATTTTCAATAAATTTGGTAATTGATATATAGTGTAAATTATTATATAATAGAATAGAGAAAATTGGAAATAAAAAAGATATTATAATTTATAACTTTTTTTAGACTACAGGAATTGGGTATATTACCCCCTATAAACTTGCACAGGGTAAAATTTTTAACATGACCAATGGCACTGGCATGATACGTCCTCCAGTTACACATGGGCTAGTTCTCACCAATCAACCTAGGCTACTAGTTCTATAATGTCATAACCCAAAAAGTTGATTATTTAATTATTGATGAAAATTAAATTGGAATTCAAATTTTATAATAAAAAAAATTAAAAATTTCATTCACGTATCTTAGTTCCTAGATATGAATGAAACAGTTAGGGAAGAAATGAGAAGTTAATAGAATAACCATTTTCTATTTGGGGGTATGCGCGTGAACCACATAAAACATTGAGGGAATAAAAAATCAATTTAACATGCAACGGTGCCTATCGAATGCCAACCTCCATTTTTAGTGATTTTGGTCATCTTTTCCTTGAAAGACACTTTATCGCATGGTGCAGGGACATCAACATGATATGCAAAAGGAACACACTTATTTCAAAGCAAGCCTGCAGTGAAGGGCACATAATCTAACCACATATCTCCATAGATGAAATTTGAAACAAAAACACTACGACAATGGCAAAGATTAGATTACATGTCAAGAGGACTACCTACGCCATGGAGTGCTGAGTCTGGTTGGAGTTGCGCCTGGAAGTAGCTGAACATAAATCTATAGTAGAGAGAATTTTCTGAGGTGGCTTTATACAATGATGAAATTCATGTAGTATACTATTTTTGGATGGTGTGCATTGCTTAGTTCATGCATGCATATAAATATAATATAGTCAAATTGGGAAAGGAGAGGATAGGATTAGATTAGTTGGAAGAGAGGGAATTGAATGCCTACTAATGAAAGACAAGGATAGACCTATACTAAACTCATCAACTGAATTTCCAAGTTGGGAGTGAATTCAACCTATGTGTATCTTGAAGGATTCTGACATACATATCAGGTGTGAGCTCTAGGCTTCCTCATTTCACATGCATGACTGTTGTTATTCTTCTTTCTTTTCATTTGTTTTCATTTTAACCAGTTTGAAAAGGGTATAATTTATTAGATGTGTCAAATTCTTCTCTTGGATTAAACATAACCTTCTATGCGTCTTTTACAATTGGTTCCATCTTGTTTTCATCATACCAGTTTGCTGAAATAGGAAAGTATTATAAACATAAGTTTTAGAAAGAAGGGTATTTGGCCATTGAATAAATAAATAAGAATTAAATATTTTCAACATGACATAATTTTCTTGTAAGTTGTGAATATAATACTCTACATTTTCTAAGAACCATGGCTTGACTATAAATGGCTAAAAATGTATTGAAATGAATATTAGTTAGTGTCATGACCCAAAATATAGTGGTTTCTTATATGCTAAACGTATCCACTTCAACTATTGGACGTTATGTTCCTCGTCTAAATGTTCTGCCATGTACATTATTTCAACATTCATCTATCCTTTGTCATGTGTAAAATTCTTAATTTCTTTGTTAGGCCATGTATTTGGGGGTACCGATTAGTTTTATTATGGATTTAGCAGTATTCTTCCAGCTGTGATTCCCTTCCAAGGCTTATTTAAATAGCCAATTTGTTGTTGTGTTGGCTTCTAATTTACTTGAATAATGACTTATAGTTGATCTTTATTTCTATATAGAATCCAAGACCCAAATTGTGAAATAAATCCTCATTATTAGAGAGAACTCTAGAATTATTTTTATTTCTGTATCAGTTGAGTTTCTGAAACTAAGCTTATCAAACACAAAAAAAAATTCTATTTTCTATTATAAGATATATAAGATAAATTAATTATTTTGATATCTAGCCTTCCACTTGATACTTCTTGAGCTGAAACAAAGGAGAAATATAGCTTCAATCACCTTTAATAATTGTGATGTTAGTTATGCTAAACTTTTTAATAACGATATGAATAGCATATAATTTAATCTTTCCAAGATATCAAGTTAGCATGTTCATACTTTTAACAATAGTGAGACAAATCCAATGAGTGTCCTATGGCCTTATAAATGGAGTTCTAATAGGAGTATAATACTAGTTCTTTATGCAAAGATTGTGTTTAGTCTGCTTACACAATTTGATTGATCTTATATCTAACTTTCATACATTTATGAACTCTCTAATGATTGATTTAATTCATTCATGAAATAAATGTTCCTATTTAGGAAATTTTATGAGTCTGTGTTACTCCTTATGATGTTTTTAAATCACATAGGATTTTACAAACTATTGTGAGTCGACAACCCCTATTCTAAACACTAAATGCATAGTTGAACTTCTTGATCTTTGATTTTCCTATATGAGTTAGAATTGAGAACATGAGGTGTTCTATACTGATGTTAGAAGGGTGATGATTTCTATTATATAGATATTCTTGGGCAAAATGATAGCTTTTGTTATATTTTATTAGGAATATGATAACTTCTGCATGACTATGAGTGTTTTTTGTGGATTTGCATTTGGATTCCATGAACTCTATTTGATTGTCCTATCTTAGTTATGAAAGGAATATTTCTATATGGGAAATGTTTTGGATTCCTTGGTGTACTTATATGTGTAATGCAAATACAAAGAGTATGATGCTTTATGAGTTTTGGTAATTTCTATTTTTAACATTGATTGGACAATTATGATTTTGGAACCATCTCTCATTGTTCTATATGAGATGGAAATGAGAACTCACAAATGTTCAGAAAACTTAGAGAAGGATTTTATTTTCTAAGGCATTGTAATTCTTTAATTTCATTATATAAAGTTTGTAAGTTTATATGCACCAATTTCATTACTCCTCTCAGTTTTTCTTGTTTAGACTACCTCGAACTAGGCTGGGTATCTTTCATGTCAAGAAAGATTCTGAGGAAGCATAATTGCTTCATGGTAGGGTGGAAATGTACTCCTACAATATTCTCACCCTCATGTTTGTGTGTTGCAGGTCTCTGGAGCTCCTGACAGGAAGATCATCATATATAGCATATTATGGATCTTTGTATTGACCATTGGTCTATTGTATTTATATTGCACTCTTATGGTAGTTAGGTGCTGAGTATTGTAAATCTTTGCTTCTTTGTAATTTAAGATCTTATGTTGGTTTCACTTCGACATTTTGGTCAAAGTCTCTCTTTTTATTTTGTTAATTCGACAAGTTGGTTGAATTATATTATGTCTTTAATATTTTATTACATGTGATGTATTAGGTGTTTTCGACAGTTGGTCGACACTCTTCTTTATTATGGACTCAAGTGTCACATAATCTATTCTTCAGTGTTTGGTTGAACCTTGTTTTTTATTTATTGAAGTTAAGGAAAATCATTTGTATTTTTTGACTTGTACAGTTGACATTTGACTTAGTTTACTGAATTCCTTGTCTTGTGGATATTGTTTATGTGGCACCTTTATTGAGGTCACAGTATTTACATATGGTATCAGAGCTCTAGGTGCCACTCTAGGGCCGTGAGTTCGCTATGCTTACTTGTGACCCTTAGTCGCGCAATCTGTGTAAGTCAACTGATGCTGAGTATATTTACATAAGTGATAGTCCTATGTGTTGATCCTTGAGACTCCTAGTTATGGTTTCTCCTAACAAAAAGGAAAGGATAACTCTTTTGTTGAGTTATACAAGTGAAAATAATCACTTTCTGGACATTACCTCTTGTGTGTGTGTGTGTGTGTGTGTGTGTGTGTGTGTGAGGATTCTTGGTTGTCCTTGCTTTCTCCCTAAACTATAAATATGGAAATATTTCTGAAGTGCTTGGAAATGGTGTACTTTTGATTGGTGTAATTGTGTTTGCTCAAATTGGAACTATGGTGTGACAAATGCACTTAAGGTTAAATGTCTATTTCTTTGAATGTGTGAAGCAAGAAAGACAATAAATATCCATGATTTATTGGTGCAGTTAATCTATGATCAACTTTTACACTAAGGATATGAATATACATGCCAAAGATTGAGGTAGGGATGATACATTTTGCATGTGTGATGCAAGGGAAAGAAAATGAAATGACGAGATAGGTCATTTGAGAAAAATATTATGGAACTAGATCTTCATGATTTTCTTCGGAAAAGAATCGAGCATGTCACCTAAAATATAAAACACTATGAAATTTTGTAAAAGAAAATAGAGAGAATTATCAATGTTATGTTGGATGAACCAATGGCATGTGATGCTATATAGTGATGTAATCTTTGAGACATATTTTATTTGAGTGTTTGGTCATGTTCTTAACCGTACCTTGGATGCAAGGTGTTATGTAGCTTCTACTCCCTCCTTGTGGCTAGTGCTAGTCACTTTGTATATGTGATTTGATTTTTAATTGATTATGTTATTTTCAGCCTTGATGAACTTGGAAGTAATGAAGGGCTAGCTTGAATTTTAAAGTTTTCTTATAACTATCTAGCCACCAAATTATTTGTATTTATCAAATACAATCCTTGTTCACATTTATTTATTTTGATTTTTCTCATCTTTGTGATTTTGAGTTGAAATTTGTGATCTTTGGATTTGAGATTTGTTATGATCTTGAGGTGGCTAGGATGTGTATTTTATGTTGCTAGTCTTGTGATGTGAAGTGATGTGCTCTATCATGTTCAATGTGGAACATTGATAGAATGTATAAGGGACTAGATTGTGAAGAACATACCATTATTATTCTTACAATAAAATTTTGCTTGAAATATATCTTATCAGTTAAGAAATGTTCAAAGTAAAGTAGCCTCCACATGGTTATGAATATTAAATATGCATTACATGAAATAATTAGTATTGATCTATATGCTTTGATGTGAGTGTTGATACTGCAAGGAGCACTGCATGGATATTCCTAAGATGAAGGATTCCATGAGAAGGGTACATTTTATGGCCCTAGTATGATATTACTATCATATGGATTATCATGCATGAGGCATTGTGTGAAATTATATTTGAGGTATTTGAACTTGATGTATTATTTTAATACACTCGATGTTCGATGAGTAGGTCAACATCTCTTGATGAAAATGGACTAGAATTATTTTGTGTTAATACACTATTGGTGTTCTTGACATAATGTCAACACTCTTTTATCTTATGTATTATGTTTCATTTGACCAGTTGGGTCAAATTATGTGATTGCTTACACGATGTATGCAATGGTCCATGATGAAAGGCTTAATTCCTTTGACTACATGAATTGTTGTGTGACTTCAACACCTTTGTTTAATGCATTATTGCATGAAAATAAATTATATGATATTCACAAGTTGCATCATTTTACTTACTAAGTATGAGAATTGGAAAGCTTACCTTCTGGTGAGGGGTACTGAATGTGGGAAAAATAGGGAAGGGAAGAAGTGATGTTTTATTTTTCACTCTACTTGCTAGTAGAAATCTGGTATTAAAATTCTTTGGCCAAATTTGTTTTGCATATATTTTCTTAAATATGCTACGTATGTTTCATCTCCCTGCCACATGCGTGATTATGTTATACATTATGCATATGTGCTTTGTAGTTAGTTTTGCAGCTGAACCAGATAACCCCTGCCTTTTGTATTTTTTTATAGGCTGCAGGGTTGGGAATTTTGTGAGGAGGTAGAATCCCAAGGAAGTGTAAGGCTTTATGGCTGGGTAGAAAGTACCTGAGTCACACTCTCATCTTGAGATAGAAGATGGGCGTTCAAGTGTGAGGGCTTATAAGATAGGGATCTATAGAGGGATAGTTTGTGTGATGAAACTTATGTATCTTGTTTCATGATTGACTTTAATGATTTTTATTCTCATGTATACTTGTTATGTATGACATACTTAATGTATTTGATTTTATGTAAAGATGAATTATCATGATGTATTGAAATACTTATGCCTCAATTAAGCACAACCATATAGCTGAAAATATGGATGCTTATTTATGTTAAGATGTAATAGTTATTTGACTCACACTATCTTAGAGAGGAATAAATATTTGTTATGATGTATTGAGTAAAAATTTCTCTATTAAGTACTATTGTGACAAGATGGGTATGAGGGCCTAGGTCACATAAATTGAAATTGGATCCACTAATCTTACAGGTCAATTGTGAGAATGCATGGCTGATTTTCTCACTTAGTGCATACCAGATGTTCTAAATGATATGTATAATGATTTATTTTAGTTATTTAAGATCAAGTTATGATCTAAATATAAGTTGAGTTATGAAATTATAATTTGTATATGATTATGTTGTCCCTTGATATTGAAATTTAAAATATTTTCTCCTTTTGACGTATTGACATTGTGAATGAGCTAAAAGTATTGTCAGTGTAAACATATGAGTATGATAGGAAATTAATATTATGTATCCAATAATGTGGTCAATTCAATGGGATGCCAAGGTATGGTAAAGAAAGCACAGGTATATGTGTGCTTTGTTTTGATTTTAAGGTATTATGCATATTTATTTATGAAAGTGTTGAAATAAGGGAATGTTAGATTTTGATTTGATTACAATAATGACATGAAATGATGCTTTGGTGTTGTTCCTATGAATATAACAGATGGAATGACACATCATAAGAAAGTGGAATATTGTTGGAGAGAGGTAGCCTAACCTTGAAAAACTAGAAGGTAGTAATGGAATTCACACGCTCACTAGAAATTGTCTGTGATGCTTGGTAACCAAGTTTTATTTTGTGCTTTCTTTAAATGTGTGAGTACTCTATCTTTAAAAAAATGACTTGATGAATATGTGTGTTACTTATTTAAGAAAATTTTATAAATTGAAATTTTGAGTGCATGGAGAATTGAGAAGTAGAGCATAATTTTCATAGTAAGTCAAAGTCATGATATTGCTATTAAGATAAATAATTCTCAATGATTTTCGTATTCTTACACTATCCTAAATGTTGTAAAAACAAAAGAAAGATAGATTGCATTTAACTAGTTGTTTCTCATATGTTATATTGTTTCCCATACGATATGTTCCTATTAATGCATCAGGACGGTGCATTTTCTAAGGGGAGAAGGATTTCATAACCCAAAAAGTTGATTATTTAATTATTGATAAAAAAAAAATTGGAATTCAAATTTTATAATAAAAAATATTAAAAATTTCATTCACGTATCTTAGTTTCCATATATGAATGAAACAGTTAGGGAAGAAGAAATGGGAAATTAATAGAATAACCATTTTCTATTTGCGGGTATACACGTGAACCATAGAAAACATTGAGGGAATAAAAAATCAATTTAAGAGGCAGTAGTGCCTATCGAATGACAACCTCCATTTTTAGTGCTTTTGGTCATCTTTTCCTTGAAAGAAACTTTATCGCATGGCGCAAGGAGGTCAATATGATTTGAAAAAGGAACACACTTATTTCAAGGCAAGCCTGTAGTGAAGAGCACAAAATCTAACCATGTTTCTCTAGAGATGAAATTTGAAACAAAAACACTGTGAAAATTGACAAGATTGGATTCAATGTCAAGAGGACTACCTTTGGCATAGAGTGTTGAGACTTGTTGGACTTCCGCCTGCAAGTAACTGAACATAAATTTGTAGTAGAGCATATTTTCTGTGGTGGCTTTATACAGTGATAAAATTCAAGTAGTATATTATTTGTGGATGGTGTGCATTTCTTAGTCTATGCATGCATATAAATATAATACAGTCAAATTGGGCAAGGAGAAGACAAGATTAGATTAGTTGGACAAGAGGGAATTGAATGCCTACTGATAAAAGACAAGGATAGAACTATACTCAACTCATCAAGACCATTTCCAACTTGGGAGAAAAATCAGCCTATGTGTATCTTCAATCATTCTGACATACATATCAAGTGTGAGGTCTATGCTTCCTCATTTCACATCCATGACTACTCATATTCTTCTTTCTTTTTATTTGTTTTCATTTTAACCAGTTCAAAAATGGTATAATTTGTTAGATGTGTCAACTTCTTCTCTTGGATTAAGCGTAACCTTCTATGTGTCTTTTACCATTATTTCCATCATGTTTTCATCATACCACTTGTTGAAATGGGAAATTATTATAAACATAAGTTTTAGAAAAAGGGGTGTTTTTCCATTGCTTAAATAAATGAGAATTAAATATTTTTAACATGAAATAATTTTCTTGTAAGCTGCGAATATAATACTCTCCAATTTCTAAGAACCATGGATTGCCTATAAATGGTTGAACATGTATTGAAATGAAGATTAGTTAGTGTCATGACCCAAAATACAATGGTTTCTTATATGTCAGATGTATCTGAACTGCCACACAATAGGTGCTTAGTAATCATGCCCAAAGCCTCTCTTAGGAATAGTGCATTTAGTTTGTCAACCCAGGGACGTATACTTGAAATGGTATGGCACAGTATGTGCACTAAGTTCCTTAAAGAGTAACTCTACCTATGTTGCAGGAAAGTAAAATACATGAAAGGAATCTATATTAAAATTGCAGGAAAGGAAACACACCTATTCCTTACTAAAATGAATGCTACAAATTGAAAAATCTACTTAAGCTTATTCTTTCAACCTAGAGCATCCTCTATAACTATCCATGCAGGTGTTGCAGAAACATTCACAAAGTACAATGTTGCAGGAAGAAACTATAATCTTCTATCTAGAATGCTAGAAATGTAGAAAGTAAATCTATTTTACTCTACTCTAATCCATCTCCCAAGTGAGCCCCATTGGTTGGATTCTACTAATCTATGAACATAGAAGATAAACCAAAAGTCACTTCATTATATTCCAAGAATTGATTACATGAGAATGGTACGTAAAATTGAAAATGAACTTGTTGTGCAAGATACAATCAGAACAATGTATTCCAAAACCTCCTAACTTACAAAATAATAGTCTCCTCCCTACAAATGGAGGATTGACTTCTTTATTCCAAAACAGAAAAGGAACCATCTAACTGAAACTACGCCAGAGAGAAAAAATAGGAAACGCAACAGCCCACGACATATGCAATGAAGTCTGGGTGACCAAGTGAACATGTTGGAAGTGCGGAGGGAATATATTAGCACTACATTCATGCATTTATAAAATAGTGGCTCCTCATTTACAGTAGTCATGTCTTCTGATGCCATGATGGTTATTCGTTCATAGCTGATCTTTAACATTCTCTTTGAATGTTGTTAACCACTCCCAAGCAACTCCTATTTCCTGGCAGGTAAGTTATCATGCAAAGATATTCATGAAAGTAGCTTAATCAAATTGATCCAGATATTAGAATGCACGTTTAGATTATTATATGAAATACTACAACATATATATAATATTGGCACAATATGGTCCATATCTATTCTACCCATAGGTTTAATGGTTCTATCTGTACTTTGACATAAGCTCAACTGATTATAACTCCATGAATATTCTGGTAATACTTAAAAAATAGAGTATAAAGATTATTATAATACAGACAGTAAATGGTCTCATCATCTGCCCCCTGGTAAGCTGAATGCTTGTCCTTAAGCATTACATCTTCTGGTAGTTTCTCTAAAATTGCCAACCTATATCCTCCCTTGCCTATGCTTCTTGAAATTATAATAGAACACTCTTGTCTTCTCCTAGATATCCACTCTGTGATCCTCCTGCAGTCAGTCAAGTCTGTCAGTAGTGATGTCATATAGGGGCCAAAGGAGCATTGGTGGCTTCATGGTGAGTGGATACCAGAGTTCCTATCTAATTTTCCTTCCTAGGTGCATGTATTTTGGTGCTTTTTGAATAGCTTCTTGGAGATTGATAGGACTATGTGGTTCTGATTTCTTCAATGCATCGGATAACCTACCCCATCTACTTTTGGCACTAACCAAGGCTCTCTAAAAGATGAATTAAGACAAACTGTCATACTCTGCATAGACCTTTGTTCGAATCCCAAAAATTTTATCCCTTGTTTCCTCCTTAATATTTCCATATGTCAAATTGAGCCAATCTCTAAGGAGTATATTTGGCTTGCTACTTTTTGCCCTTAATGGCAATGGCTCTTTTTTCTCCTATTCCTTGTAGCCTTCTAGAAGTTTGTCAGATTTGGCTCCATTGTGCATCTAGGACATTAATGCCCTTAGGTGTACATCCCTTATATAAATTAGAGGGTTCCACTTAGTCTATGCTGGAATGATGAAGTTATGTATGTAAATTTCACAAAGTAAATTTTTTTTCCATGAGGGAAGGGTCTAGTATAGGCCATACAATTCTTGGGCAGACTTGAACTCAGATTTTATATCTTTAATGGTCATCATTATTTGGAACAATAGGAACCGTTCTTTCAAATAGATAGTATAAAACCTAGGGGGTGATCTGCATGCAATTATTTGATCAGCCAACTTGAGGGGATGATCCATCTTTTGTTTCTATTTTTCCAATTTCTCTTTCAATTCTGAAATCTCCTCCCCTTGCTCTGTTATTACTTTCTTCATTTTCTTTTTTTCTTCTCCCCATAAATTTTTTGTTAAATCATACTTATTATGTAAGCTAAAGAGAAGCATCTGCAAGGTGATTGGGCCACAATCTTCTGCCTGGTTACTCTGCCTCCTCTGTTCCTTCCATGACTACTCTAAGAAACTTATTAACCAAGTTATGTTGTAGGGAACTAAGACAGTTTATGTGTAGGTTGACTGATAGGGTACTGAGGCACTCTCCTCGTTACTGTCTGTAATATCCTGATGGATTTCCTTGAGAGTGCTTTGGTAAACATCAGGTTTAGCTTCATAAGTTTCTATTAAATGTGGAGGAAAGTATGGAGCTGCAGACTGATTTGGGAAGTCGTCTAAAATGATTTGTACATTGAGTTGTTCATCAAATTGCAAAGGAGAAGCAGGTTGGCTTTCTGAGGATACTCTAGGGAGATGTCCTCTCATTATAGGGATTCTTCGCATAGGTTTTTCTTCAATCTCTATAGCCTTTTTCTTAATAGCCTTCTTCAGTTTGTCTGCTATAGGAGTAGCTGCTACAAGAACTGACTTCCCTATTTTCCCCTTTGAAGTAGTAGGGGTTTTTGGCTTGGCTGCTGGAATGGAAGGTTCTCCCTCTGATTTCCATTTTCCTTTGGTTCGGGAAGAAGTGGGTAAATTTCTCTCATGAGAAGGTAAAGGCATAATTTCTTGCAGATTTTTAGTTTCTGCCCTCTGGGTATCCTGTTCAATGACTGGGTCAATTGGTATTGCATCATCATGACCAGATTGCACATTAGGGTAAACCTGTGGTTGTAGGGTTTTATGCAGGAAAAATTCCAACCATTTCATGGGAGAGGCATCCCTAAGAGATCTTTCTATTAAAAATTTAATTAGGGCATGGTGGGTGACATAATTTACATTTCCTCTTTGGGTCTCCTCAGCACTGATGCATAGCATCTTGTACAAGAAATTGGGGACATTAACTGGAAGATTTTTCCTTACATAACTCAGTAATTTAAAATGATGTGCATGCAAATTGGAAAATATCCCTTCACATGTAAAATACTTGATAATATGTGTAGCCATCTCATTATACATAGGAGGGATAGACATTCTTTTTCACCCTTGTTTGTTAATCTTCAGTTGAGGGTCGCCTGGTAGGGTAAACTTGGCCCTAGCTGATCTAGCATCATGAAAATTAGGGTATTGCTCTCAAACCATTGGTAATCTAGTAACTTCTTCTATCCAATCCTCTGTGGAAACCATTGTCAATCCCCATACAGTTGCTTTCCCTTCTTCAAATGTACTTGAAAATTTAGCTACTGAGTCTTCGTCAAATTCTATTAACTTTAAGAAATACCCTAACCAGCCACATGCATTAAACATTCTTACCACTTCAACATCTGAAAGTAACACACCATGTACTACCGGCTTGTTTCTCTGCAACTTGCCTCCCATTTGTGCTTACCAATTTTCAATTGGTCTACTTTGTAATAGATAAATGCCTTATTCCTTGAATTTCAGACTACTCATTTTTGAAAAACCATGGGCTTCCTTCTGAATTCCTCTGTTATCCTCAGCATGAACAATGGTGATGTATTTTAACAAGATAAATTATAGTTCTTACTATGGGTTTCCACATAATTTAATTATCACTCATATCAGGATTGACAATGAGAGATAATTTGGGAATAAATGTACGACAGTTGTGCAATATAGCAATGGGAATTTAATGAGACAAAGGCAAAGTACAGATTTGAGGTGATGTTAAATATTTTAGGAGTAAATAGAAATGACATTTTAGGAATTAATACACTTCCCTCCCCCTACAAAACATTGACAAGTGTCTACACTTGGCATACTTGGAATGAGGAATGGAACTGGCTTAATGTCGTAACAATACATTTATTGCAGTACTAGATATAATCATCGAAATCTACGAGCTAAAAATGGAAAAAAAATTGAAAATATAGTACCTGCCATTCAATATTTGCACATGCCAGAAAAGGGTGGCAAGAGTGGAACAAAAGTGGTGGCGGCTTGCGTTAGCATACTCGACTCTTATTGAAAGCAATTAAAAGAAAAGGTTGATGACGTGGAAGGTGGTTGGGTGGAAGATAAAGATATGAGATGAGTTGGAAAGAAGAAGTAGAAAGTGAATGGAGGAATGAAATCCATGGAAACACAAAGTTTTTATTATGGACATGCTTGATGCAATTCTATTGAAGAGCTACAGGAACAAGGTTTTCACCTTACGCTGTAGGAAGTGTTACTTGTTGCTCGTTTGAAATTTCTTGTTGCTCGTTTGAAATTTCTTGTCGGAATTGCTACAAGAAGTCTTCTTTTGTTTGAGGTTGGTGATACAACTTTAGCCGATGTCCATTGACTAATAGCTTGAAGTGTACTGGGTCAATTGTTGTCGATTAGATGATGTCATTGTTGAAGACTTGGTCTATTTCATATGGACCTAGCCATCTTGTCTACGGCTTGCCTGGTATTTCCTTGAATCTTGAATCATATAGTAATCCCCAATCGCCAACATGAAACTGTTTGTTCTTAATATGAAAGTTGTGCCACTTTTTCCTTTGTTTATGGACTATTTTGGTGCTCTCCAAGGAAGATTTGCATATTTTATCCAAGGAATTGAGATGCAACAATTGATTTTTCTATGCTGCAGGAATATCAATATTTAACTCCAATGTTGTCCGCAAAGTTTCCTGTTCAAATTCAATAGGTAGTGTGGTTGCTTTTCCATATAATAGATCAAATGGATTAAACCTTGTAGTGCTTTTCCAATTTGTTCTATATGCCCAAATGGATTCTAATAGCCTACTACTCCAGTCTCGGCGATGCAAATGAACTATTTTTGTTAACATGGCTTCTATTTCCTAATTTGTAACTTCAGCCTATCCATTGGCCTGAGGGTGATAAGGGCTTGTTTTTTGAAGTCTGATATTATATTCTTTCATGAGCTATGTTATTATATTGTAGGTGAATTGGGCACCTTGTCCAATTAGAAGTTCTATTGGCACTCCATATCTGGTGAAAATTTCATCATACAAAAATTCATCAACCTTATGATCCCGGGCATGTTTCATGTCTTTTACCTCAACCCATTTGGTTAAATAATCAATCCACACTAGGATGCAAGAATTCCCATTAAATGGAGGGTCTATTGAGCCAATGAAGTCCATGCCCCATTTGTAAACTAGATTTACCACCACCTATGGATTTAGGGACATTTCATCTGTTCTAGTTGGTCGGCCCATTCTCTTACATTTGTCACATTTCCTTGTGTAGCTGGTTGCATCCTTGTGAAGTATGGGCCAGTAATATCTAGTTGTTAAAATATTTTGCGCTATCCTTTTTGCTACAAAGTGTTCTCCACATGGCTCATTATGACATGCATGAAGAATGTCATATGTCTCATCTTCTCACACACATCTTTGCATTACTTGATCAGGTCCAATGTAAAATAGTATGTTATCAATCCAAGAGAAATTAAATCTTTTCTCGATAAATAGTCTCCTATCCTTGTAAGAAAAATGTGTTAGCATTTTGTTAGATACAAGGTAATTAGCTATGTTAGCATACCATGAACTTTGGAAAATAAAATGAAACAAATTCTCATCTGGAAATGCATCATCTATCAGAGTAGTATCTTCTTTTGCATGGTGAATTATAGATACATAATCATCTACGACATTTACCTTATCAGGCTTGTCAACTATAGTAATGTCAAATTCCTCCAAAAGAAGAAGCCATCTTGCTAACCTGCATGTAATGGTAGGTTTGTTCATGTGATATTGTAATGATGCATGGTCAGTATGAACAAACATATGATAGCAAGTTATGTAATGACATAATTTGTTCAAAGAATAATCTACTGCTAGTAATTCTTTCTTAGTCACTATACAGTTTACCTCTGGTCCATTGAGGGTCTTGCTAATGTAGTAAATTGCATTCTCTAGGCTACTGAACTTTTGTCCTAGGCTAATACCTATTGCATAGTCTGAAGCATTTGTATGAATGTGAAATGGAAAAGACTAGTTAGGGCCCCTAAGTATGGGTGTAGTTGTCGACAGTGACTTAAGCTGCAAGAAGGATTCATCACATTCCTTTGCCCAATTAAATTTGACCTCTTTGGTAAGAAAAGTATACAGAGGACTAGCTATTTGACTAAAATTTTGGAAAACCTCCTATAGTAGCCAGCATTTCCTAGGAAAGACCTATCATCCTTTTTCTTTGTAGGAATAGGTAGTGTGAGAATTACCTCTATTTTCACAGGATCTACTTGAATTACAGCTTCAGAGATAAAATGTCCCAGCACTACACCTTCCTACATCATCATGAAGCATTTATCACAGTTGAGAGACAAGTTGTTTTCCTGACATCTGATTAGTACTCTTTCCAAGTTCTTTAGGGCTTCCTCAAAGGTGACACCAAATGTAGTAAAGTTGTCCATATATATCTCCATACAATCATGTGTTATGTCAGAAAATATGTTCATTACAGCCTCTGGAAAGTAGCTGGTGCATTGCATAAGCCAAATGGTAATACAAAATAATCATATGTGCCCCAGCAACATGTGAATGTAGTCTTTTCCTAATCTTCTAAAGCAATGCTGATCTGGTTATAACCGTTGTATCCATCCAGAAAGGAGAAGTATTTCTTACCAGCTAGAGTGTCCAAGACATGATCAATAAAGGGTAAAGAAAAATGATCCTTCTTTATGGCATTATTCAACTCTTTTTAATCCACACATATCCTCCATTTCCCTCCTTTCTTAGGTACAATGACCAAAGGTGATACCCACTTGCTATCATAGATTGGATAGATGAAACCAGCATCTAGTAATTTTTGCAATTTAGTTTTGACTATTTCTATCAATGTTGGGTTTATCCTTCTTTGAGGCTGACGGAGTGGTAAGCTACCATCATTAATGTAGATCCTATGGCTATAGAGTTTGGGGTTCAAACCTAGCATGTCTCCATAATCCCAAGCAAAGTATTTCTCATGCTTATGCAAGAGTTTGGTTAACAGTGCCAATTGTGGGGGTGGCAACTTGTTGTTTACATGGAGATTGTGACCAAGGTAAATTTCCACAGTAGTTGTTAGCTCTACCATTGACATCTCAGGTACTAAACTAGTAGCTACTTCACTTGGAAATAATTGGCTAATTATCTCGAGGCTTGCTGGAAAAACACAGTCCTCATAGGTACATAGCTGTAAAATAGAACTTTCAAAAACATCCTTTGCTACTATACACTCATTTGTAAGAATACTCTGTATTACATCATCTTCCTCTTGTATTTTTAGAAAATACTGTCTATTCATCATCATAAGCTAGGAAATATAGTTGACCTCTTCTTCCTCATCCCGTAGTTCTAGCCAAATAGGATCTCTCAAGTATGGCTGAGACTGGGCAGGAGGATAGAGTGCCAACTTCTTTATTGCCTGACCTTTTGAAATTGTCATACTTCCTCATCTGCAACTAATTTTTTCATCAGTGGTGGCTAACCAAGGTCTCCCTAGGATGACTAGATAGTTAGCAAAGTTTACTTTTGGTGATAAGATAAGAAAATTAGTAGGGTATTCCCATGAGTCTAAGGTGACTACCACATCTTCTATAAGACCATCTGGAGTGACTTTTGAACTATCAGAAAGTTGTAACACTTTTGGATTTGTTCTCAAGCCCTCTATACTTAGTTTGTGCATTGTATCTTTGGTCATTACATTTTTGGATGCTCCCAAATCAACTAAAGCATATTTAACAGATTGTCCATTAATTATCAAGTCAAGTACTCGACTTCCAAGGTCTGAATACTTGTGTATAACTGCCTTGCCCAACATGATATCCTCAAGTTTCCCTATTACATGAAATGTTTGAGGGTCCTTCTTTTTCCTTCCAGGATTTTTAAGGCATGTGTCCTTAATAGAAAATTCTATAAATAGGAATGGCTTTGATAGCTTGAAACAGAGGGATTTGGATGTGCATATTTTTCAGCTACTCAAGATTGTCAAATGACATTTCTTCTTGGGATATAGGATTTTCAATGGTGAGCATTTGTTGAAAAGGAGGGTCAACTAGGGTTTTAACATCAGTTTTACTAGATTTTTGAGTTGATTGGGTGGTATCTTGCAATGTAGCCTCTGGAAGAGGTGTTGATGTTGTAGGAGTGTCTACAACTTCTATGATAATAGGATGTTCAGGTGCAGGTAGAGTAGTACCGAACCTCAAATGGATGTCAGATATCTCTAGTGTGTAGGCAAGATATTGTTGTGTATCAGTGGTATACATTGGCTGATGTTGTTACTTACTATTTCAATTTGGTTCCAGCTGAGCGGGTAATTGGGTTTGCTTTAGATTAGGGCTAGTGTCTGCAGGAGGTGGAATTATTGTAGGAGGAGGGACAAGAGGTGGCAATTGTTGAAAAGTAGGATTTGGGTTAGGCCACTATTGAGGCCCCCTCCATTGGTTATTTTCTGCCAATTTCCTTGTGGTGGTTGCCATTGATTTTTTCTAGTTAGGCCACTAATTATTTTTCCATTGGTTATTTTTCTAGTTAGGCCACTGGTTATTTTTTTGGTTAGGCCATTGGTTATTTTACTGGTTAGGCCATTGGTTATTCTAGGCTGGCTAAGAGTACTGAGAAGGATTCTAATAGCTTTGGTTTTTCTATTGACTATTGTAAGGATTTGAAAATTGTAATGGGTCCTAAGGAATACCTTATCGTGAAGCCCATGGTCAACGTTGAGAAATGAAGAATAGTTTCTCGTCATCTCCTTCTATCTTCATGTACTTGGTAGGAAAATGTTTATTTTCCAGGTTCACCACCAGCTTGAATCTATAGTCTTTCTTTTGTTTACGACAATGAGGATAGTAATCAGCTAACTATAATTCAACATCTTCTTGTTTCTTCTTGGCAGTCATGATGTCGAGATGCATAGAAACATCATTAATGATATCTTTCTTGAGGTCTGCTAGGAAATTAGATATCTCCAACTTGGAAATGCCTGAACTACTCCCTTTAGTGACTGTAGACCGATATCCTCTACTTTTCTTCCCAGTGTATTTGGAGTAGTTGAGACAGATTTTCTTGAGGTCATCCCAAGAAGATTGGGATATGTCCCCACCATCCATGATGTCCAATGCTTCCAAACACCTTTCGTTCACTCCTCTTAAGAAGCCTAGTTTCTGTGAATCCTTCGCCAGAACATTTTGAGGATTCTTCTGCATGGTCTATAATAAACATGAAATATAGTCCTCGAAGGTTTTGTCCTCCTTCTATGACATTCTAAAAAATTCATCTCCCCCTGGGTCACTCCCCTTGCAATATTCTTTGTATTTTTGCAGAAACAGAATTTGTATCTCATGCTATGTGTCTGCTACATTTGCTCCTAAGCCCATAAACCATCGTAAGGTTGACTCTTTCAGTGTTGCTGGAAACAATTTGAATTTGTGGGCATTAGTGTTATAGTTAAAGCTTCGATAGAGGATTTTGAACTTGAACAAAAAGGTGTTAGGATCTTCATTTATCAGCCCATAAAACTTTTGAAGTGCAGCAGAGGGTATATTTTTGAGATTCGCATTGTTTATAAGGCTCGATAGAGGAAACGTGAAAGTAGGTTGTGTAGTTACTGAAGGTATTGGGAGTTGGAGTTGTTGTTGGAAAGGAATATTAGCCATGGGATTGTTAACATCAGGTGCGTTTGGGTCAGAATTATCAAGAAAGATGGCCAAGATTTTAGCAAAAGACCATAGAACACTTATATCAAAAGGCTCTGCTCCAGCGGAAGATGCTACAAGAAACTCAGGACTTGCATCAACAAAAGGTAACTCAACTTCTTCAACCTATTTGTTCAAATTGGCAGACTCTCCTAGAAGAAATATTCCATATTCATCTCTTCTTCTTCTCCTTTGATGCATGCAAATAAATTCTTCACACTGGTAAAGAAAATTTAAAACTACAACCACTAAAAACTAGCTTAGAAATGAAAAATGACTCAGAAAGTTTCTTAGCTTGAAACCATCCCTGGTAGCGGTGCCAAAAATGAACTGCCTCACAATAGGTGCTTAGTAATCATGCCCAAAGCCTCTCTTAGGAATAGTTTATTCAATCTAAGAATCACTTCTCCCACCATAAGGTGCATTTAGTTTGTCAACCCAGGGATGTATACTTGAAATGGTACAGCACAGTATGTGCACTAAGTTCCTTAAAGAGTCACTCTACCTATGCTATAGGAAAGTACAATACATGAAAGGAATCTATAGTAGAGTTGTAGAAAAGTAAACATCTCTATTCCTTACTGAAATGAATGCTACAAATTGCAAACTCTACTTAAGCCTATTCTTTCAACCTAGAGCATCCACTATAACTATCCTTGCAGGTGCTACAGGAATGTTGACAAAGTACAATGTTGTAGGAAGAAATTGTAATCTTCTATCTAGAATGCTGGAAATGCAAAAATTAAATCTACTCTACTCTACTCTAATCCACCTTCCAAGTGGGATCCGTTGGTCAACTTCTTCTAATCTATGAACATAGAAGATAAACCAAAAGACACTTAATTATATTCCAAGAACTAATTACATGAGAATGGTACGTAAAACTGAAAACAAAATTGTTGTGCAAGATACAACCAGAATAATGTATTCCAAAATCTTCAAACTTACAAAATAACAGTCTCCTCCCTATAAATAGAGGATTGACTTCTTTATTCCAAAACAAAAAAGGAACCATCTAACTGAAACTATGCCAGAGATAAAACAAACAGGAAACTCAACAGCCCATGACATATGTAATGAAGTCTGGGTGACCAAGTCAACATGCTAGAAGTGCGAAGGGAATATAGCAATGCTACATTCATGCATTTCTAAAATAGTGGCTCCTCATTTGCAGTATCTATTTCTTCTGATGCCATGATGGTTTTTCGTTTGTAGCTGGTCTTTAACATTCTCTTTGAATGCTATCGACCACTCCCAAGTGGCTCCTATTTCTTGGCAGGTTAGTTATCATGGAAAGATATTCATACAAGTAGCTTAATCAAATTGATCTAAATATTAGAACACACATTCTGATTATTATATTAAATACTACAACATATATAATATTGGCACAATATGACATATCTATTCTACCCATAGGTTTAAAGGTTCTATCTGTACTTTGACATAAGTTCAACTAATTATAAGTCCATGAATGTTCTGGTAATACTTAAAAATAGAGTATAAAGATTAATATAATAGAGACAATAAATGGTCTCATTAGTATCCACTACAACTATTGGGCATTATGTTCCTTGTCTAAATGTTATGCCATGTACATTCTTTCAACGTTCATCTATCCTTTCTCATGTTTAAACTTATTGATTTCTTATTTAGGCCATGCATTTGGGGCTACTGATTAGTTTGATTATGGATTTAGTGGTATTCGTCTAGCTGTGATTCCCTTCCAAGGCTTATTTAACCAGCCAATATGTTGTTGTGTTGGCTTCTGATTTACATGAATAATGACTTACAGCTGATCTTTATTTTTGTATAGAATCTGAGACCCAAAATGTGAAATAAATCCTCATTATTAGAAAGAAATCTAGAATTAGTTTTCTTTCTATATCAGTTGAGTTTATGAAACTAAGCTTATCAAACACAGAAAATGAGTAACCATCTTTTTCCTTGAGGATTCATCCTATGAAGAAATGGACTGTTCAACTAAAAATCTTCTATTTTCTATTATAAGATAGATTAGATAAATTAATTATTTTGATATCTAGCTTTCCTCTTGATACTTCTTGAGCTGAAATGGAGGAGAAATATAGCTTCAATCACCTTTAATAACTGCGACATTAGTTATGTTGAACTATTATTAAGGATATAAATGGCATATAAGTTAATCTTTTCAAGCTATCAAGTTAGCATGTTCATACTTTTAACAATAGTGAGACAAAGCCAATGAGTGTCCTATGGCCTTAAAAATGGAGTCCTAATAGGATTATAATGCCAGTTCTTTATGCAAAGATTGTGTTTAGTCTACTTACAGAATTTGATTTATCTTACATTTGATTGTCACACATTTATGAACTCTCTGATGATTGATTTATTCCAGTCAAGAAATAAATGTTCCTATTTAGGAAATGTGATGACGGGTGCTCCCCTTAATACCACAAACACATAACAGAAACAAAGAAGCAACAACAATTTGCAAGAACAGAAAATGGACTTCTTATTATCTCCACAAATACAGAATTACAAACTTTCAGAATTACAATATGCAAAGCCACATGGGCATTCCCCTTACAATATTTTGTAGGACAAAGCCTCAAATTATTACCCAGATCTACCCAGAACTGTCCCGAAAAAACTGCCTAAGACAACACTACGGGCCTTCTTTATATAGGCAATTTCCACTGCCCGAGAAGGTTCCAGAAATTTATCCCTTAGGGCCGACCAAACTTAGAATTATTTTATTTTTCATTTTAATACATCAAAGTCGGCTCAAAATAACTTTTGAAACCCGAAAATTTTGAAGGAAAAATTATTTTCTACTATTTCAGGTGGCCCAACTTCCAGAGACCATAAGTCATCACCAGTTGACCCGATTGACTATTATAACCCCATTTCAGAAACGCCATGAAGCGCTCTACGACAATTCAATTATGCAAGCATCATCGAGCCCAAGTTTCAACCTCATCCGGGGCCTCTAAAGCCTTCAAAAATGAGCTTGAAGTTTCTGTACCCTATTTTCAATACCAAAAATTTTCAATATCTTCAAAAGTAGACCTGATCTAGCCATGAAACTTTACTGGCAAGCTGATATGACTGAGATGAACCTCCACATGCAAAATCAGAACATTCTGAGATCGTATGGCCAACTTACTAAAAATAGCAAGTTTCCAT